>OY748302.1:16482514-16998520 GCA_963556515.1 Nudaria mundana | reverse complement strand
GGCGTTCGTTCAGAAAGCTGGCCATCCAGCTGCACAGTTGAGGAGGTAGACCATATGCCGGAAGCTAGGAAAGGAGCGAAGCATGCCAGACTCTATCGAAGGCTTTGGCGATGTCCAGGCTAATCGGCAAGGACTCGCCGTGCTTCCATAGCCTCACCCCAGACATGCGTTACGAATGCCAGAAGATCACCCGTTGATCGTTTTGGCCTGAAGCCGTATTGCCGATCATTTAGTAGCGAGTGATCTTCGAGGTATCGCATGAGCTGCTTGTTGATGAGGAGCTCATACACCTTGCAGATGACTGAGGTGACAGCTATGGGTCGATAGTTGCCCGGATCAGACCGATCGGTTGTACGTTCGCCTCTTTCCAGACCTCCGGTACGATTCCTGTGGAGTAAGACAGGCGGTACAGAAGAGTAAGTACAGGAGACAACTCAGCTGCGCATTTCCGTAGTACCACCGCCGGAATGCCGTCAGGGCCACTGGCTTTCCGCGTGTTCGCGAGTGATCGCAGCATCGCACATTACATCAGCATCGTACATCGCATTGCCTGAGTACAATGTCAGGCATAGAATGGCCACAGTTGGCGATGGCGGGGGGCTGCAGGCCACGGTCGTCGACCCGGGAATTAGCCGCAAAGAGGTCTGCGAGCATATCCGCTTTCTCTTGGGCTTTGTGAGCCAGTGTTCCATCTGGGTAACGCAGCGGTGGCAGCGAGGGCTGACAGAAGTTAGATTGCACGGCTTTGGCCAGTTGCCAGTATCCACGGCTGCCCGTGGGATGGGAAGTGAGCTCCTGACCAAGCCGCGCTATGCGCTGGGCATCCGCTCTCTTAAAGGCCCTCTTGCTGGATTTTGTGGCCCGGTTGTACGCTGCTTTGAGGTGGCCCACGTTTGGGCCACGCACAGCCCGGGCCCTGATCTAGGCGCGATATGCCGACTGGTTTTGTCGAACAGGTTTGGCACAATCTCGCCCGAACCAGGGACGGGCTCTGCGGATACTGGCGACATCAGTGAAAGGGATGTAATATTCCATCCCTAAACTGATCTCGCCAGCAATCGCAGAAGCGCTATCCGAGGGAGCCTTTCCTACAAAGCAGCGCTGGCTCCAGGGGACGGACGCATAATAATCGCGTAGACCGTCCCAGTCCGCTGACGAGTAGTGCCATAGTCGTCGTGACATTTGTACAGCACGTGCAGGAGGTGATACCTTCATGCCAGCGTGAACAACACAGTGGTCGGAACTACCCAACGGGGCTCCTACCGAAACACTGTACTGGGCTGGGCGACTCGTCAGCAGTAAATCCAGCAGAGCGGGCGCGTGATCTGACCTGTCTGGTACCCGGGTGATCCTGCAAATCATTTGGGTCAGACCGTGGGAGAGAGCGAACGCATGGGCGGCCCTACCCGCATGGGCGGCCCTACCCGCATGATCAGTCTTGAGGGACCCCAGCCATTCAATGTGATGGCCATTGAAGTCCCCCTGAAATACTAGGTCAGCGTTCGGGAACCGCACCTGCGCTTCATCAGCCGTCTCGCTGAGGTACTGGAAGAGCTTTGTTGTGTCAGAATCCCCTGTGTGGGAACGGTAGACACACACGTAGATCTGGCTCATAGAGCCATGGTCTACGTGCAGCCAAAGGACGGAATTGGAGGGGTTCTCTAGGCAGCGCAACCGGCGGCAGCAAACATCCGCCCTAACAAACACGCACACCCCGGCTTTGTCTCGAAATTGTTCCTCGTGTGGCTATCGTGGCTCGAGGTAACAAACCGTTTTTTATTAAAACTGTGATAGATGGACGCCCGATTGAGTGTGAAGTGGACACCGGTAGTCGTATTTCGGCAATAAGTGCAAATATGTATTCGAAAATGTTTTCACACAAACCAACGTAGACGTGTGTCTAGAAAATTTTAAAGCATACATGCTACCACTGTATATCATTAAAGGCGGAGCGCGGCCGTTAATAGGTAGGCAATGGATGCAAGCGTTGAAGATTAAACAAATAAATCTTAATGCCATCACCGAAGATGGATTTGTGAACCAATTATGTGTTGAGTTCCCTGAAGTCTTTAACGAAAAATTAGGTACTTGTAAACAAAAGATACAACTACAGCTGACAGATATGGAACCTGTATACGTGCGGGCCCGGCCGGTGCCGTTGGCGCTGCGCGCTCGGGTGGAGAATGAACTCAGCCACCTGGAGGCAGATGGTTCAATCTACCGTGTAGATTACTCGGACTATGGCACTCCAATCGTTCCCGTGGTTAAACAAAATGGGGAGATACGGATATGCGGGGACTACAAGATTACGATTAACCCGAAATTAAAACGCGATTATTATCCACTGCCCTGCATCGATGAATTATTCGCAAACTTGAGTGGGGGGGATAAATTTACTATTATAGATTTACGTCACGCATATGAACAATGCATGTTAACAGATGATTCTCAGCGGTATACGGCGATAACCACACAAATAGGTACGTTTGCTTATCGGCGTACCCCGTATGGGCTCTCCTGTATCCCGGAGAAATTTCAAAAAATCATGGAAGAAACGTTGAGAGGAGTGCCAGGGTGCGTAGTTTTCTTAGATGACATCTGTGTAACCGGGTCAGGGATAGATCAACATAAAAAAAACGTTAGGACCGTTTTAGAAAAACTCCGACAGGTGGGTTTAACAGTTAAATTTAGCAAATGTCGATTTCTTCAGGATAGTGTGAAATATTTGGGGTTTATGATAAGTAAACAAGGCTTGAAGCCTGACCCTGTAAAATTGGAAGCCATTTCCAGTGCACCTAGACCGGAAAACGTAACGCAACTAAAAAGTTTCTTAGGAATGTTAAACTATTATGGGCGATTTGTACAAAATTTAAGTACTATGTTACATCCATTACACAATTTATTAAAAAAAGAGGTCAGCTGGAAATGGGATACTGATTGTGAACGGTCTTTCGATAAAGCGAAGCGAACTCTCTTGAGCGAAAAGGTACTGGCGCATTACGAAGAAGGACGGGAAGTGGTGTTATCGGTGGACAGTAGTGCCTATGGTCTGGGTGCGGTCCTCGCACATCGTTACGCGGATGGTAGCGAGCGACCGGTAAGCTGTGTCTCACGTACACTTAACTCGGCCGAACGAAACTACAGCCAACTTGATAAAGAGGCACTTGCGATTGTATTCGGAGTAGTAAAACACCATCAATATTGGCAGACGTTTTACGGTACGCTCGGTCCATCAAACACTTATTTATATACTAGGGGGGAAAACGGGTATCCCACAAACGGCAGCTAGTCGCCTACAACGTTGGGCCGCACGCCTGGCAGCTTATGACTACAAAATAGAGTATGTAAGGTCCGTGGACAATGGTCCAGCCGACGCGTTGTCACGGCTGCCTTTAGCTCGGGAGGGTCGCTCTGCTGACGCGCTAAGTTATATGAATGTAGCCAAGGAAGCCCTGCCGGTTTCATTTAGAGAAATAGCTAAAGCCACGGAAAAAGATGTTTTATTAAGTAGAATTAAGGGCTATGTATTATTTGGGTGGCCATTGTCGACGGGCAGTGAAGCCGAAAAACCGTTTTTTAGTAGGAAGTTAGATCTATCGGTAGATCAAGGATGCCTTATATATAAATATCGAATTATAGTACCAGATACCTTACGAAAACAGGTGCTCGAAGAGATTCATGATGGCCATCTAGGTATGAACAAAATGAAAAGTTTATCTCGCAGCTACGTATATTGGCCCGGTATAGACAGCGATATCGAAGAGCTGTGTCGCGCGTGCTACGCTTGTCGAGTGGTTCACGATGCCCCACCGCGGGCACAATTACACCCATGGGAGTTTCCGATGCACCCATGGCAACGAGTACATGCGGATTTCGCGGATTGTGGGGGCAAGCGCTATTTAATAATAGTGGACGCTGTGAAACGTTATCTTTTTTTTTGTTGCACTGCCGTTGTATATTTTGAAGAAGAAGAAGCGTGAAGACAGGGCGACATCTGGTGCAGCAGTAAGTGACAAAGCGCAGGGACTAGCTTTGTCTAGAACCGTGTGGTTAGGTCGGAGCCGACTCGCCGGACGGAAGGTCTCCCAAACCGCCCTTATGCAAGGCCGCCGCTACCCCACACCGGTTACCACCCGGAGCGGCGATCCCACATCAGGATTATGCGCAACATGTGGGGCAGCCTCCTGGGGTGGTTGGTCCCAGGCGGGCCCATGACTGTGTTGCGGGCGGCCGCGGCAACGCCGTTGCTAAGGGTCTCCCCGGCCGGCGAATCGACCCACACCACCCACACTAGACTCCGTTTCGCCCCCACTGGTCCCATGCCTGCTGCACCATACATCGCCCCAGGCCCGGCGGTGCAGCTGCTGAACCCCTAACGCAACCCAGCCTGGGCTGGCCCTCAAGTAGGGGGGCTTTAGCACAGCTGCACGGTGGTACCCCCCCCCCCGACCAACACTGTTGTACCACCTGGTACCCACGTAGGGGCCGAAGCCACTCCATAGGTACCATAAATTAACGAGCCTCGTCCGTTGATCAGCGGTGGTAGAACCCCTTTGCACCCAAAAGTAGGTACTAAAAGTAAAAAAGTACTACTGTACAATGAAATGGTGCACGCCCTATTGGAACCATGTGGCTCACCTATGAGCCTCAGGTAAATGCGTTGCCAGTACCAGTAACGTCCCTATTGCTGGCGCCGGTGCCAGTTTGGGTGACCCTCATTGCTCCCCGAAGTTGTACGATCAGCATCTCCCCTCGCTTGTATTGTAGGTGGTGCTCGGCTTCTTAAATTATATTATGAAAATGGGCGGGGTGGGTTTTCCCGCCCCTGGTTGAGTACTGTGTTTGGTGTATTGCCAGAACCATGCCCTCTTGCTATTGGGGACCGATATTGATTAGAAGTTGGTGTTGAAAATTGGCTTCTAACCGGACTGCTGTTAGGCCCAGGAATTGCATATTTTCTCGAACGATTTCTTTCTTCGGTACCTATTGTAGATGCAAATTCCTATCTGCTATGATACTACGTTCCACGTTCGAAGGACCAAGTAGGTTTTAAGAATAAATACACTTGTATTCTTCCCTACTACTCGTATTTAATTACACATTTATTATTTACACACGTACAAGCTATACACAACAAAACAGTATTAACAAACTGTTTAACGAACTACTAAACTAGCCGCAATCTACAACGACTTCCCAATACTAATGGCAGGGTCGGACAGGATTCCGAAAACATTTATCTTCGACAAAAAATACAAGATCCAGTTATACGAAGACGACGACGTCGAAGGCCTTAACATCCATGAATTTAGAGTCTTCACTGACGGATCCAAAACTGCATCTGGGACAGGCAGCGGAGTATTCTCCAAAGACCTCCAGATCAAACTAGCCACACCACTAGGATCCTACAACACGGTATTTCAAGCTGAAAGCCATGCGATCCTAGAAGCAGCCACGGCCATAGCTGCCAGAGAGGTAAGGTACTCTAGTATTAGAATTCTCTCGGACAGCAAGTCGGTTCTACAAGCCCTTGACAGTAACATTTTCAATTTGGGCCTAATCTACAACTGTCATCAGCGCTTAGCTGAGATAAGTAAGTACAACCACGTTACATTACAGTGGATTAAAGGACACAGTGGCTCTAGAGGTAACGACGCAGCGGACGAGCTTGCCAGAAGGGGCTCGAGCCAAACGTCCATTGGACCAGAGCCAATCCTACCAATACCGGTAGGCACTATACGAACACTTCTGGCACACAGAACTTATACACAACACAACACACTGTGGACGAGCCTGTCGGACTGTCGGCAGGCGAGGGAGGCTCTGCCCGTACTCAATCGTCGGCTAACCGGCAGACTTGCGACGTTGAAAAAATCCCATCTCCGTCTATTCACAAGTGTCATTACGGGGCATTGCCTCCTAAACAAACACCTATATACTATCGGTGTTACAGACAGTCCCCTTTGCAGGGCTTGCATGGCTGAGGACGAGACGGTCAGCCATCTAATCCTGCGCTGTGAGGAAGTCCAAGACTACAGGGCAAGGCATCTCGGGTCTCCAGGATCAATCCCTGAAGCTCTGCACAACGTGCGGGGCCTGCTGGCGTTCCTGGAGGAGATCGGTTGGCTCGAGTGAGAGAGTCCCACCCACACGCAAAACCCGCGCACTAGACGTGGACTTGCGGAGATCAGCCCGTGACTACAAGTACAAGTACAAGTACACACGAAATAATAAATTAACAAGAAAGAAATCTAACCTAACT
Source organism: Nudaria mundana (assembly GCA_963556515.1). Taxonomy (NCBI): domain Eukaryota; kingdom Metazoa; phylum Arthropoda; class Insecta; order Lepidoptera; family Erebidae; genus Nudaria; species Nudaria mundana. Next base: position 16,992,258 of record OY748302.1, on the reverse strand, counting down.
TACATAATAACAAATGCTATAGTAGGCGCGATTTCTTACGAACGACCGACTCTGACGAGAATGACGACTCGTCCAGAGAGTCGGACGGAAGAGGTTCTAGAGTGCAAAAAGGTGTCGTGCCTTCGCGATGCCCGCTTTTATATGGATCAAAAGCGCGGGAAGCCTGCCTCCCACCAAGCTTTTAGGCTTGCCAACCGATGTGGATTGGCTTGCCGCTTGTGGGCCAATCACAAGGCACAGTAAGCTAGACTACAGACCCGCCATCTATCCCGCGTTGATGAATGCGACTCGTACGCACCAATCGCAGGCATGGATGGCGAGTCAACAGGTCTGCCAACCGTATCTCGTAAGCACCAATCACGAGGCACGATTTAGCGACCGTGTAGTTAAAACAATGCTTAATTTGCGCGGCAAATGTGACCCACGTGGCTCGCGAGCGCTTGCGCACATGTGCGCTGACGTACAATGAAATGGTGCACGTCCTATTGGAACCATGTGGCTCACCTATGAGCCTCAGGTAAATGCGTTGCCTACAGTACCAGTAACGTCCCTATTGCTGGCGGTGCCAGTTTGGGTGACCCTCATTGCTCCCCGAAGTTGTACGATCAGCATCTCCCCTCGCTTGTATTGTGGGCGGTGCTCGGCTTCTTAAATTATATTATGAAAATGGGCGGGGTTGGTTTTCCCGCCCCTGGTTGAGTACTGTGTTTGGTGTATTGCCAGAACCATGCCCTCTTGCTATTGGGGACCGATATTGATTAGAAGTTGGTGTTGAAAATTGACTTCTAACCGGACTGCTGTTAGGCCCAGGAATTGCATTCCTCTGTCTGCTATCGAAAGAAAGAAAGAAAATATGTTTAATTCACAAACACAGATATGGCGATTATAAGCATCTTACATAACTAAACATATAAACAGGGAGAAAGTAAAAGTAAAAAAACCGTCGGTTGTATGCTAGTACGCGCCACATCTGCGTGGAATTTGGTCTCCTCTCAGCTTATGCTGACGTGGGCAAACCCACATTTGCCAGCGCTGGTTTTCAGAGGAGGCCAGCAACACTGAAAATGGCGCACCCATGCAGTATCTTACCAGCACAGTATCATGGCATTTACTGAGACGTTAATAAGAAAATAAATAAACTAAATAAAATACTTCAAACCAAACAAAACAAATCAATACAACAGACAAGTGGCAGTGTGTGACTGTAATGTTACAATGACAATGTACCATGTAAGGAAATGTAAGTAAAAAAAAAAAAAAAAAATTCTGTGACTATAACTCCATGGCAATAGCCCAAGCAGTGTCTGCCACGGCGGTCGTTGACGGCCACTGCTGTCTCCACCTTTACCTTTAAATTAATATCCTTACCATTTCCCTTTAGACCAGTGTCGATAATTTCTGAAACCAAAAAAATAATAGTAGGATGAAACCCATTACAAAAGGACGAGAATATAACAAAAATGAAGGGAAAAATAATTTACGGTCGATCTGAGGTCGGGAAGTGGAAGGGGGTGAGTTTTTAAGGGTAAAAAACGGTTTATCTCGATTTCCGGCAAAACTACAAGTCCTATGGAAAAACAAAGAAATGACAAAGTTGTAGGTAATAGAGACCTACAACTTTTGCACACTTTTTTCACATAACCTCAAAATTTATGTGAAAAATTCAAATAATCAAGTTTTTGGTTTTTTATTTTTATCTTATGCAAAACATTTTTTTTTTTACGAAATTTGGTGAAAACTTACCTTTTTATGTCCCAAAGACTCTGTCATTTTTTTGATTTGAAATATTTATTTTTCACCTTGTTTTGACTTAAAATCGAAAAAAACACCCTAATTTTCAATCGAAAATTCTCACGTCAAAATATCAGCTTTTTAAAAAAAGTCGGAGAGTTTTTTGTTCGTTGAAATCTCTTCTTTCTAATAATGTAAAAAAATATAAACCATTGTAATGGTAAATGTTGTCAGAAAATGCAAAGAAAAGAAAAAAACTCGAATCCGACTGTTTTTTTAATCACTATGTACAATTTTGAAGTTGAACCTTTGTAAAATTTACACTTTAATTTCTTGAAAAACGTAAGATGCCATGTTACAATTGACAGCCCCTCCTCCATTTGTTTTATTTTAGTTTTTCTTCTATTATATTCAAATTGTCTGATTCGAACCAGCCAATAGAAGCTTACCATATACCAAATGGGGTCGTATGCCAATGTGCAGGCACCGTCACAGTACCAAACTTGAACAAGGTATCAATGAATTCTTCTTCATCGATGTCTATGATTGAAGAAAAAAAGCTACCTTGTCTGAGTATATTAGGAGAATAACCCAATGCACTGGCTTTATATCTATTCGTTAACTAAGGTTGACAGGTCTGGTATATTACTATTTTACAAAGCCTGGATGCATGAACGTAGTCTCGATTTTCTTGAAGCTATTCTCATTAATAAGCGCCGGGCTTGGAATATTTCCAAAAAATAATGAATCTCTCACCTTTGGTTGATATAAATTTAATAATAATTTAATGTGTAATGTTGACGAGTTACTGAGGAGCTCATGCCAACGCAGTTATAAAATTAATATTCGCTTGGATGCTGTCACTTAACGTAAAACAATATTCTAAAGAGAATATTTTGCTTGTGATACCGGTAACATTTTAATTTACATGGAAAATTATTAAACATTTCTACTAACAGTTGTAGTTACAATAAGAATTACAATATACAAAATAAACATATATATAGACTAAAAATATTTACATTACAAAATATCGTTTAAAAAATCCTCCGCGTCATTGCCGACTGGGAAGGTTCTTTGGGCCAGAAAATAGCCAGCCTTCTGGTCCTGAGAAGCATCGATTAGGCGTTTAGCATTGTCTCTATAAAGGCGGCGAGCACTCGGACCCCATGACCCCAGTGTCTCAACCCCAAACGGCTCAAATATGTAATCACCTGCTAGGTTCGCATATTTACGCCGTTTAAGGCCTTCAGCCGATGCAGCAGCAGCGCCGTCACATCCGGATGTGCTTGGAAGGTGTGAAGGTGCTAAGGTGTCAACGCATGTAGCGTCCCACACCAAAGGCCTTCCCATCTTCCACGGTAGCAACGACATACCGTCCGGTCTCTTTCCATCGCTTCGTGCTAAACCATTTGGTTCATGTACGGCCGGAAGACCTGCGGTGGACAGAGCCCTACGAATTATGTCGTTTAGAATAGCGTAGTAGTAAACAGTTGTAGTAGTACGTGAGCCGTAGAACATTGAAAAATATTGATTAACAGCAAGCTCATTTTCGTTCAACGCTAACCTCAATAGCGCGATGTAGAAATTATGAATATGATATGAAGCAAAAATTCGATTTTGTCGGTAGTGGTCATCGTAGCTCAGTTGGCAGAGCACTTCCCCTGTTAGGGAAAGGCCGTGGGTTCGAGTCCCGCCGATGACATCAGTTTTTGTGATCTATGATGAATATCTAAAAAAGAAATCTCAAATCAGGTAGCTAACAGAGTTATCCAGTTAAAATATTCGGAACAAAATTGTAAGGTTGCATTAATTCGTATAGAGCTGCAAATTGATGCAGGTCTTAAGTACACCATTATAAATCAAATATCAAAAGTGCCCATCGATCCGACTTGTGTTAAAAAAGTTATTCAAAGTTAAAGATGAAAATTTTCGGTTTTTTGGATTTTTCTCGTAAACAGTGAATTATATCAAAAAATAGTTTTGTACAAAATTGTAGATAATAAAATAACCTACGCAAATGACCTAACAACGTTTTCCCTAGGAATTACCATTTCTGAGAGATTGCGGTTATTAACGTTAAACAAGCTATAGTCTACACGCAATGCTGGTCCGCTTCTATTAACTCTGTCGTGATGTTATATAGCCTATGTTACTCGCTAAAAATGTAGCTTTATATTACCGAAAGAAATTTTAAAATCGGTGCAGTAGTTTCCGAGGTGTCACGTTGTCCGGTACAAACTTTGTCCCCCTCTTTAACCCCTTTAGAAATAGAATTTCGGAAAATTCTTTCTTATCGGAAATACACACCATATAAAAAACACGTCTTCTAAGTTTTAGGTTTCTACGATTCTTTTTGAGATATTGGGGTTGGACTCGGTAAAATAAAGCTGCTTACGAAAAATGAGCTTGCTGTTAATCAATATTTTTCAATGTTCTACGGCCCACGTACTGTTTTTAAAGTATTAGTTCTTAGAATAGAACTTAGATATTTTCCGTGGAGCAGCTGTTATCTGACCTCCACAACCCATGGGCGATATCGAAGTTCTGTAGTTATGTTATATTATATTCTGAGTTAAGAACGATTTACCTGGGCAGATTGTAATATGCCGCCAAATCGTAATTTGGACGATTATTTCATGGTACCTATTTCTAACATAAAATTGGAGAGATCGAAGAGAGCAAGTTATTTCTTTATTAGCCTATCTACTCACTTGGCCACATCTTGATATGCGTGATATGCCTGGCACATCGTATCAGTATAGTTCTGTTTCCCGATGCTTGTGGCGCCACAAACGTTGTTTAGGTTATCGAGTATCGATGTTTATAATAAACTAGTGGTCTCGGAGAACTTCGTACCGCCTGAAATTTTTCTTATAAACCTTCCCTGAACCTCCACGAATATTTTAAGACCCAAATTATCCAAATTGGTCCAGCCGTTCACGCGTGATGTCGTGACCAAGGGAAATAGGGATTCATTTTTATATATAGAAATAGTGAGATAGTAGGGTGTCCATGCTTGCTCTTACTTGCGCTGACGAAGTCGCGGGCCTCCCCTAGTATATTATACCTCTAGATAAACGCAAAACTCCGCTCATCAATCTGTGGAAAGCATTATATATATAAAATAGACAAAAATATTTTAACCTTTTAAAGGGCACACAAATTCTAATCAGCCTTTTATAACCGAGCGTTGGAGGCCGTTGGTAACAAATTGGCAAAGCTTAGGCATGTACAATCGACTATGTCAATTCAATTCACGCGAAATAATAGTGACTCATGTCTAACCCTTCGTGTCGCGAACTTTTCTATGAAGCTTTCTGTACCCTGAGGCGTTCAGTTTCAGTTTCACAAATTTAATTTTTTCGTACCTTTAACAGTTATTTTCGAACTTTGTACCTATTTATAATATTAAATATGTTTAATACGTCACTCTTCGAGTCTGTTACTTATAATAATATTGTTAGCAAAAAAAGGGGATCGATCCGATCCAGGCAACTGTCGGCCCATAGCTGTCACTTCAGTCATTTGCAAGGTGCTTGAGCTCCTTTTAAATAAGCAGCTCATGCGATACCTAGAGGATCACTCGCTAATCAATGATCGACAATACGGCTTCAGGCCAAAACGATCAACGGGTGATCTTCTGGCATTCGTAGCGCATGTCTGGGGTGGGGCTATGGAAAGGCACGGCGAGTCCAGGGCTATTAGCCTGGACATCGCCAAAGCTTTCGATAGGGTCTGGCATGCTTCGCTCCTTTCCAAGCTTCCGGCATATGGTCTACCTCGTCAACTGTGCAGCTGGATTGCCAGCTTTTTAAACGAGCGCCGAGTGCGGGTCCTCTGCGATGGCCAGGCTTCTCGCTTCTTGCAAGTGTATGCCGGGGTACCGCAGGGGTCCGTACTATCACCAACTCTCTTTCTTCTGCATATCAATGATATGCTATCCCTCGGGAACATTCATTGCTATGGCAGATGACAGTACACTTCACGGGAGTTACTCGGTTCGTCCAACGGCGGGGCGATCTGAGATTGAGGAGGAGAGACGACGACTCGTGGCTGATCTCGACCGTAACCTCGACATTATCTCTCAATGGGGTACCGAGAACCTGGTCGAGTTCAATGCCCGCAAAACACAGGCGTGTGCATTTACTGTGAAGAAATCCCCTTTCCTTCCCCTACCCTCTCTTCAGAATGCATTATTACCAATGAAGGACAACCTTGATATCCTTGGCATAGACATTCGTCGAGAACTCAATAATAAAAACGACATCGAAAGATGTATAGGGCTAGCTTCGCGGAAACTAGGAATACTGAATAAGGTAAAGCGATTCTTTACACCGGACCAGAGGTGTCTGCTGTACAAGACGCAGATAAGACCCTGCGTCGAATGCTACTCTCACCTCTGGGACGGCTCCGCGAAATATCTGCTGGACGCTCTCGACGCTATGCAGCGACGGGCTATCCGTATTATAGATTGTCCGGAGATAACGGGAAGCCTCGAGCCGCTAGCTCAGCGCCGAACAATAGCTTTCTTGGCCGCATTCAACCGTATTTACCACGGCGAGTGTTCTGAAGAGCTCTTCAATCTGATCCTACCCTCTTCCTTCCGATCCCGAACAACCCGTGCCGGGCAGAGATGCCACTCCCACACAGTGGATAGCATGTTCGCGAGAACTGAACTTTTTAAACGTTCGTTTCTCTGCCGAACGATAGTGGCCTGGAACGCCCTGCCCGTGCACGTGTTTCCTCCCACATATAATCCTGGGTTCTTTAAGCGGAGCGTGAAGAGGCTCAGTAGGTCGTCACGTTGAGGGCCACTCTCTATAGTATTGTGTGCTGTGAGAGTGGCCCACAATCGCTAGACGTCGTCACGACTTACCACCAGTCGGGCGGCGTCAATTTGGCGAACCAAATATAAAAAATAAAAAAAATACCTTAATGGTGTCTTTCATTATTAGTTTTATTATTATTTCCTTTATTTAACTTAATACATACTTAGTACATTTTTAAATAAATCTATAAAAAAATACAAATATATTTAAAAATATAAGAAATAGTGCCCCACCGGTATCGAGTACAAGGACCAAGCTACCGGTGGTTAGGGCTCCAGAGTCAGGAATTTCCTCACAATGCGTGCCGTGTCGAGTAACACTGCCTTCTGCATCAGCCCCTTGACCCAACTCTCTAACGATCCCAATCTCTGTATGCCATATATACATCTCTCATCTCTTTAGAACGTGCGGTTTTGGGAATACCGGTCCACTCTTTTCTTATATCTTTTAATAAAATTTGGCCACGCATAAACTTTTTGCTTTAGGTAGTCGATACGCTCTGTGACCCGAGAAGCAAATTCTTGGGGTCTAATATTAGTCCCCAAGAACGCCTGGCTCACAGAGCGCATCACTCTAGGTCGAGTATTGCCCGACCCGAAGCAAATGAGTTTCCCAATGAGTGCCCTGGTCTCGGTAATCCGACGCTCAATCCTACACTGTGGTGCAACACATTTCGGTCGAGTAGCTTTATCACTGTTTAAAAACTTAATATTTGCTACTCGACATGCTGCCACAGCTCCACAGTACAGAATCGAATGTGTATCACCGAGATTTTCACTACCGTCAAAATGGGATGACAGTAATGAATCCAGAGCACACATTAGGGCTACATTTTATTTATGCGTAGGCAAACGCGGTAGACGAGGTATTTCTTAAGGTGTTACGTTTCGATATTCCCTCAGTGCACATTCCAAAGCGCTCCCTAATTGTATATTGCAATGAGTACTTACATCTGTAACACTGGTATCCAATAGATCATCATCAGTGGGACATTGTGGAGTAACAGTTGGTACATGTGTACTTGATGATGTAGATAATGTGATACCAGGATTACCCTGTAAATCTGAGCGATTATTAATTATTATTATAAATCTTTATTGCAGGCATAAAAAAATTTGTAAATTTTTAGTAAATAGTTTTAGTAGTAGGTACCTAAGTTATTTTAATGACAAAAATAGTAAACCTTAAAAGTAAAAGCATTTACTAAATTTACCTAAATATAGTCCTTCGGCATCTGTACATAACATCGGTTATGTATGACATGAATTTCTCATTACTTTCGCACCTAATATACTAACCTGTAGCAAATCAAGGAGGGCATAATCTCTGAATACTAAACAGTTTCGTTCCAGGAGAAATGTAACAAAATTATTTTTTACCTACCTACCATGGTATGCGGATTTCCCTTGCGATCACGTATCGTATCAGAGATTAAGTAAGAGTAATTCATCCATTCTCAAAGCACTCACACTCGGTTTCAAATCTTTCAAACAGTTATCCACGTATATAGATTAAACATCACGGTGACTTTACACAGCCTTGCCTGTCACCTAGTTTGATACCAAACTCGTCCGTGTAAGAATACTACTGACACAAGCCCTAGATGGAACCCTCATAAAATAATAGCAGTGCTCGTATCAGATTGCTGCTCACTCCATACATGGACAACGCGGAGTATATTCACTCCTCACCACTCTATCGTACGTCTTCTCTAAGAAAAATATATACCTGCTTTTAATTTTTTGAAAGTAGTCAGAGTTGAACTTTGTCGTTATATGGCATTGGACGAAATGGGAATTTCACTTACGGTGATTTGTCCAATAGAGCAATGGACGAAACGGAAATTTGACAAAACGGTAAAGGACGGACGATGATTTATATTTATTAGAAACTGGACGGAACGGACCGACTTAACGAAACGGTAACGGCCCTGAATGGATTCATTCGTACTTTAGCCACATTCCTTCTGTTGTTGGGACCACAAGAACAACATAAGATATATCGACATAGACATACCGCGTTTTGGCTTTTTGTATTTTTTCTCTTTGAAAACACGCGGTGTTTTAAACTGTGGAAACTTTTTGCTGTAGTCGATGCGCTTTATAATCTGGAATATTTTTTTTTAACTTTAGACATAAGGTGCTGGGACTACTCCAGACTATAAAGTTTCAACACAATCAGCGCGTTGCACAGTAGGACTAAAGACGTGTAACAGAATTAAAAACTGAATTAAAGCTGAAACTTTACATACTACAGAAAGGTAATTTTCAAGATTTAGAGATTCTCTAATTAATTTAGCTGCAAAGTAATTTCAAACTTTACTAAGACTTGAAAGGACTAAACTTAAAACTAGTCATGACTTCTAATTTTATCAACAGTTCTACATCGCTAGTTTGTACAAAACTTCGGTCTAAGAGACTTGAGATTTAACTATTAACAATTTCAGATTAAAACTTCCTAGTTCTACCTAGACTACCTTACATAAATAATCTTAGAATTTGGATATAAAATGCTCTTATAGTGAAATAATTGTTGCGTCAGAACACAAGGTAAGTAATTTATTTTCAGAACCTTACCCAATTAACGTGTATTTTTCTCCAGCCTTAGGCTATAAGTAGCGGAATGAGTTAAAGTAAAAGAACTTTTATGAAATCTCTATCTACTAAATAGATGTTCGTATTATTCGAGAAGCATATTTTGAAACCATTTCTGCTAACGACTGCTGGTTAGTATATTAATATGAGATGATTATAATACTGAGAATACTTATAAATGAGAGCAGAGATAGAAAATAAGATTGTTTAGAATAAAATATTTCTGAAGAACTTTTGGTACAGTCTTGCGTAGTCATAGTTCCCTATCATTAAACACAACGGAGGCTTCAATAATATCGTCAAATCCATCGCGTTGAATATTTCTAATGTACCTAGTGACGGTAACAGTACCCTAGAATGTGATTAAGAGTGTAACATCACTGTGTCGATTAGTGGTGTGGATAGTATAACCGCTTGGATGAAAAAACTACTATTGTAATTACAAATTCCAAAAACAATGTTCGTTTCATACCCTGGATAGTCGATTTTGCGATATTGTTGATGGCAGCGCGACGTTTATAGTAAAAAAAAATTACGTCATAAAACTTTTCATTCAAATAAAAACGTGAAAATCCCTTGGACTTTAAATCTGCGCAATTTAAGATAATATCTCGTGCTGGCCAGCTCAATACAATTAATATTTTCAAAAGGTTCTGTACTAAACAGACATTAAAATCAGTGCTGTGCGCTACAATTTCCCGTATCACTGGGATTATCTAGCATAATCCAGCACATGGTCTATTATTTTGGTAACCACATTGATACATAACTCGGCAATATTTAAGAAAAGAGTGAAGAAGTTTTTCCTCTCTTAAGTGTAGTATTCTCCTTCTTACTTAGTCTTCTTGTTTTGCATGTATTGTATAGGTATTTTACTTTCCCTATTTTGTTTATTTCCTTTTATGTATTTCATCTTCATTAGTTTAATTTTATTATTATCATTTGTTATAAGTACTAGTAAGTATACTATTTTTTTAAATAGTGTTCTGTATCTATTTCTTGTTTCTAACACGATGTATCTACACTTTTCTTCTAAATAACTTTTATCTTCTCTAAAACTCTAATGTCTGCTGTAAGATAAGTATTTACACAGTTTACATAGTTATTAATTACATGCACGTCTTTGTGCATGTAATTAATAACTATGTACTGATGCAACAGATTTTCAAGTGTGCAATAAAGAAATGTAAAAGAAACGAAAATGTAGAAGTGTTTTTAGGAGTTGACAACTTGATTGAAAACATCTTTTGTGTTTTTGTACACAAATTCGACACCAGTGAATCTACTATGCTCTTTTAATTGTGTTTGCGTGAATTTGAACCCAACAAAGGTAGTTCAATACCCTTTAAATTAATTGTCTGAGAGGAATTACATTTCATCAAGAGACAAAACTGCTGGAATTCAACCTTTCTCATTATCAAATTGCCACTTTATTCAATTGGAGAAATTAATTTCAAGTGTGTATATAAAAACTAAACCTTAAAATAATTGAAATATAGGTACAGGGTATTACCTACCTACTTAAATATGCATATTTTATGTATTTTCAAGCTTTAATTACTTTATAACTGGTTTTGACTTTAAATAGTAAAATAAATGAATTTTTCATAATAGTTGTACAGCCAAGTCACCGTATTATAACTAAAAGATCTATTAAAAACCATTTTATTTAGAAGTTTCCTCTTACTCATTAAACTTTCTAAGCATTTCTGTCACATTTTCTCCTAACAGTCGCCGTTAAAAACTGCATATTTCCTTATCAAAAGAAAATTTCTTGGAATACTAAGCCAATGATCCAGCCACGGGCACTGAACTTAGTGCGAAGTATCGAAGTTTGTGTGAAACTCTCATATAGTTAAATGTGATATAGCCGTTAATAAAATATTGCGTGTCATGTTTTCCGAAAGCAAACACGTTTGACATGTACGAAAACTACTTTTTATTCCATTTTCACGACACAATATTCTGCTAGCATGAAGGTTTGACAGTTTTGGCACAAATGTTGCTTGTACAGTAATAAACAGTAAATAAAGTTGTATGATAAAAATACTTCTATTTAAGTTCATAATTATACAATTTTTGCGAGGACATACGCCATAAGCCACACCTCCTTATAATTGAACTAGACAATTAAGTACGTAGGTCACACTATAAGTTTTGCGTAACTTAAAAAAACAACATGTTAAAACCAAAATATTATGTTTATTGCTTTCCAAAATACTCTCCTTTACATTTTAAACATTTTTTCATGCGATCGAACCATTTTTTTAAACAGAAGGACCACAGATCTGAAGGCATGTTTTCTACGTGCTGATTGAACGCTCTCACTGCCTCTTCGGAGTTGGTAAAAGTGAAACCTCTCATCAAATCTTTGATTTTGGGGAAAATACAGAAATCACAGGGTGCTAAGTCAGGGCTATGCGCAGGATGGGTGACGAGTTGTACTTTTTCGGAAGCTAAAAATGACTTTGTTTTGTTGGCCGTGTGTGAAGAAGCGTTGTTATGATGTAGGAGAACGCGGCTTTTGGGTCGTCTTTCGCGAACTTTTTCTAACACCCTGGGTCAACAAATGGTAGAATACCACTCGGCATTAACACTCTTTTGATCTTCAAGTGGAATTGTACAGATGGGACCCGTAGCTGAGAAAAAAAACGCGATCATTTTTTTACCAACGTTTCTCGCCTGCCTCACTTTTGTTGGCTTGTTCTCATTTTGAAACACCCATTCACAAGATTGCTGTTTTTTTTCGGGTTTAAAACAATAAATCCACGTTTCGTCTCCTGCGACAATGTCATACACAACATTAGAATGTCCGTGGTCGTACTTCAGTAGCATCTGTGAGCACCATTCCACGCGAGCCCGCTTCTACTCGGCTGTCGGTTCATGAAGGATCCAACGACAACAAAGTTTCCGAACTTTCAATTCTTCGTGTAAAATTTTCTGGATTTGAGTCATACCAATCCCCAATAGTCCTCGAATTGTCTCATAGGTAATCCGCGGGTTTTCTTCAATTAACCGCTTAACAGTAGCCACATTATTTTTGTTGACGGCAGTTGAAGGCCGCCCTTCACGAAATTTGTCATGTAAAGAAACTCGACCTCTCTCAAATTCAGCAAACCATCGCCTCACGGTGCTCAAACAAGGTGCTTCTCTCCCAAAAGCATTTTGAAGACGAGCGGCACAGTCTTGCGGAGAGAGAGAACTTTTAAAACCATAAAAAATCATCGCTCTAAAATCTTTTCGACTTAATTCCATTTATGTTGCATACGTAGAACTTTGATGTGTGATAAAAAACAATTGACAAATGATTTCCCGCCAATTGTTTTTTTTTATTACTAAGAAGGTTACAACGTTTAAAAAAATATAACATTCGAAATTCAAATAGTTCCGATTAGCTAGAAGTGCAAAACTTTTAGTGTGCCCCATGTATAAGCGAGATAATTATAAGGAGGTGGCTTATGGCGTATGCGCAGATAGAAACTGGTAGAAGCTTGTAGAAGGGACTAGAACCGCCTTCTCGTATGATATAGACGTCTCGTATATATGACGTCAGGTGTGCTTCGTTTAGCTTGCCTACACGCCACACTATAATGTTATATTTTGATGGGTGTGGTTTGGTCAAGTTTTGTTAAATTTTACTTAAATTTGATGTATAAGTATAGTCAGGAAATAGGATCTTTTTAAAATAAACTTTGATACTAAACTCTATAGAAAAAGATACGCACTTATGTCAATGGGACTGATGTTTAAAAAAATGTCGCTTGAGTAGGAAGAGATTATCTCGGGACGACGATTTAGTTAATATTCGTGTTGATGATCAGGTGTATTATGAATTTCTGAGTTAATGTGTGTAAATCTGTAAGTAATACGTGTTTGGTAATGGTGTTTCACTTGGCTTTGTTCATGTATGTCAAATTGAGATTAAATTGCATGAAGTTCTGTGAATCTGGTATTTTTAATTAATAATTTCACTCCTGGGTTTGGATCCTAAATTTCTATTTAGGATCCAAACCCAGGTATGCTTATACAAATTAATACATTTGGGGTTTCTACCCCAAATGTATTAATTTGTATAAGCATACCTTCATAGTTAAACTGGCAAAAATCCCATTCTGCAAGTACACACAAAAGGCATCAACATTTTGATAATACCGCACATACACAATTGTGTTACGTCACACATGATGACATGTTTGTCATTCACTCGCACAACCTACATTGGCATTAAAATGTTTTCGTGTAATTAAAGGGTTACTAGCTCTTGTGAAATTGTGCGAATACTCGAGTTAATTAGGAAAAGTTGATTAAAATTGTAATACAACCGCATCGAAATTGAAATTAAAATATTTTATACTTAATCACTTAATTTTACATTCTTAACTTATACATTTCTAACGGGTGCGCATTGTCTTGCATAACTTTTCAACTCCTATCATCGGAGGCTCGAAAATATTTCTCATACCATTTAAAATTATAATGATCGTTATTCATAAAAAAAATTACAACTAAATATAATAAAAACATAATCATTTAAATTCATAATATCACAAATTAGTTTTTACTAATATTTGTTTTAATATATTTGTTTATACTAATGATCGAAACTCATAATCATTCGAATAAATAACTATAATATTCATAAATGTGTTTTATTCTAATATTTGTTTTTATAAATTTCTTAATCATAAGTTTTTTCATCCATATTATAATGTCTATATTCCAGTGAAAATCAAATTGCTACCAGAAACAAGATGCTACCAGACAAGTAGGTTAGGTTAGGTTAGAACTGTGACCACAACAACGCGCGAGCCGAACGAGCGAAGCGAGCGTGCCACGGCAGCGGCTGGCGAAGCGCTAGATAAATTGCTACCAGAAACGAGATGCTACCAGACAAGTAGGTTAGGTTAGGTTAGAACTGTGACCACAACAACGCGCGAGCCGAGCGAGCAAAGCGAGCGTGCCGCGGCAGGAGCCGGCGAAGCGCCAGATAATTATCTGTTATAAAGTAAGCTATTCTGAACAACGACTTTATGAGTTGAAGTATGTTCGTAGTAACAACATTATTAATTAAAGCAATATGATAATAAAACAATGGTAAGTAAAATGTTTTAAGAAAAAACTTTTTAAAAAGTTTAGAGGCGAAACAATTGTCGACGTTTTGTTGTCTTTTAATTCTGCGAAAAATTAATGCTATTATATAATTTTTAAAAAGTTTTTTCTTAAAACATTTTACTTGCCATTGTTTTGTCATGGATTTTCGCCAAGTAACGCCTGTTTCTATCCAATATCCAAATATGATAATAGAAAGTTATGAAGAAAAAAGATTTGAAAAAAAAAATTAAGGATTTAAACTGGTTCTTGGTAGTAACAGTATTAATAAAAAAATTATAATCATTAACTGTTATGAGTTCCGATGATAGTAATAAAAATGTATGAATAAAAAAAGTATGAAAAATAAAATTATGAAGAGTGATGATTATGAACACAAATCGGTAGTAAGAAAAAGAATAGGATTAAAAATTTTATGTGAGACAATATGGACCCATTTCTAACAGCTGCACTCAAAGATGTTTAAGTCTTGGGTTCTTAAATTAACACTATGAATAATTTTATTGTTTTGAACTGTTGTTAGACGTAGATACTGGTAAATCTCCCTATCACTCTCAGTAAAAATAAATGTGCTTCAAACAGATCCTTATACACTACTATTATAAAGAGGAAAGATTTGTATTTTTGTGTGTATGTTTGTAATGAATAAACTCAAAAACCACTGTGCCGATTTCAAAAATTTATTTCACCATTGGAAAGCTACATTCACCCTGAGTAACATAGGCTAATCGCAAGGCATCCCGGTAATGTCCATATTATAATATTTATACTCGTAGCTAGGTAATATATATTATGGGTATTTATTATTAATAGTATTTATTTATTTTATTACTCACTGAACTCTTTCACGATCTACTCTCTTCGTATATTTTATCAATTTATTATATTATTAATACATTGTACACAACCCCTATCATCTCTCTCCATTTCTTTCCATCCTAAGGTTGCCTGGAAGAGATTGCTCTTTAGCAATAAGGCCGCCTATTGTACATTATTATTAAGGCATGTGTAACATATCTGTCTCTTTTTGTGTGCAATAAAGAGTATTTATTTTTATTTCGTTTATTCCTTTACATTCTTATTTCATACATTTTTAAATACATTTATAAAAAAAAAAGAAACAAATACATTTAAAAATATAAAAAATAGTGACCCACCAGTAGCGGAGTAGGACCCAAACTACCGGCGGTGGAGGCTACAGACTAAGAAACCTCCTAACAATACGGCACGTGTCGAGGATAACAGCCTTCTGAATCTGACTCTTGATCCAACAATCTAACGAGAGTCTCTTGAGATGTTGATCGAGACTCTTCGCTATTAATCCGTTTGCCGAAACGACCACCGGGACAATGATCGTCGAGTCTACGTCCCACATGGCGGTTATCTCGAAGGACAGATCGAGGTACTTACTAAGTTTGTCCTTCTCTGCCTTCACGAGATTCTCGTCATGCGGGACGGCGATGTCGACGAGTACTGCCCGACGCTGGGTCCGATCAACCAACACGATATCGGGCCTATTGGCAACAATAGTCCTGTCCGTGATGATTGATCGGTCCCAGTAGAGCAATGCACGACCATTCTCAAGAACTGGCACTGGTGTGTACTTATAGTACGGTACTTCAAACTCAATAAGGCCATATTGAAGAGCAAGTTGCTGGTGGATGATCTTGGCTACTTGATTGTGCCTATGCAAGTACTCGGTGTTAGCAAGATACGAACAACCGGAAATAATATGGCGAAGTGATTCACCAGGACGGTGGCATGCTCGACAAATGTCGACCGTACCGTCCTTCATGATGTATTTCCGATAGTTGTTCGTCTTGATAACCTCATCTACAATTGCACAGGCAAAACCTTCAGTTTCCCCAAAGAGGTCACCAAAACGCAGCCAGTTCACCGATGCGAGCAGGTCTACGTCGGGTCCTGTTAAGACCCGGTAGAACCGCCCGTGTAGCTCCTTACTCTTCCATTATTATTTCGTTTATTTCTTTACATTCTGATCTTATACATTTTTAAATACATTTATAAAAAAAACAAATACATTTAAAAATATAAAAAATAGTGACCCACCAGTAGCGGAGTAGGACCCAAACTACCGGTGGTGGAGGCTACAGACTAAGAAACCTCCTAACAATACGGCACGTGTCGAGGATAACAGCCTTCTGAATCTGACTCTTGATCCAACAATCTAACGAGAGTCTCTTGAGATGTTGATCGAGACTCTTCGCTATTAATCCGTTTGCCGAAACGACCACCGGGACAATGATCGTCTACGTCCCAAATGGCGGTTATCTCGAAGGACAGATCAAGGTATTTACTAAGTTTGTCTTTCTCAGCCTTCACGAGATTTTCGTCATGCGGGACGGCGATATCGACGAGCACTGCCCGACGCTGGGTCCGATCAACCAACACGATATCGGGCCTATTGGCAACAATAGTCCTGTCCGTGATGATTGATCGGTCCCAGTAGAGCAATGCTTATAGTACGGTACTTCAAACTCAATAAGGCCATATAGAAGAGCAAGTTGCTGGTGGATGATCCTGGCTACTTGATTGTGCCTATGCAAGTACTCGGTGTTAGCAAGATACGAACAACCGGAAATAATATGGCGAAGTGATTGACCAGGACGGTGGCATGCTCGACAAATGTCGACCGTACCGTCCTTCATGAGGTATTTCCGATAGTTGTTCGTCTTGATAACCTCATCTGCAATTGCACAGGCAAAACCTTCAGTTTCCCCAAAGAGGTCCCCAAAACGCAGCCAGTTCACCGAAGCGAGCAGGTCTACGTCGGGTCCTGCTAAGACAGGGTAGAACCGCCCGTGTAGCTCCTTAGTCTTCCATACGTCCTTCAGTACTTAGCACCTTTGGTTTACGCCAGTTCTCGTTAGCCAAGGAAAGAGGTGTCAGGCCCTTGTCAACCATCACGACATCGCAATGAATGTCACACCCGTTCTGTAGAAAGTAATCTCTCAGGCTGCACACTTCACGGTTGTGGAGGTTCTTGGCATTCAAAAAGCCTCGACCCCCCCACTTCCGCGGAATGTACAGTCTCATGACAGAAGATCGTGGGTGTAACATTCGATGCGATGTCAGTTGTTGACGGACTCGCCTATGCAGGGCGTCTAGTTCCGTTTGAGTCCACCTAAGTATGCCAAAGGAGTATAACAATAAAGGTATCACCCAACCGTTGAAAGCCCGCATTTTGTTAACACCGGACAAAGAACTGTTAAGAACTTTTATCAGGCGGCCAAAAAAACGTTCTTTCACCGATTTCTTGATATCCTCTACAGCTATACCCAATGACTCTGACATACCTAGGTATTTGTATGTTTCGGTCTCGGAGAGAGATCTGAGAGTTAATTCTGTACATTGAAAATATCAAAAAAATAATAGCAGGGGGTGTTACTAGACCGACACCGAACCCAAATCTCAGAAAGTTGTAAATTCGGTGAATTGACAACCTTCCCCCTTTGTACATGCATAACCGCACACTTATCAACACCGAACTCCATCTTAATGGCATTACTAAAAACTTCCGTAGTTTTTAATAATGTCACTAAATCTTGGTGCTTCAGTGTGAACAGTTTGAGGTCATCCATGTACATCAGGTGAGATAGAACCTCACCCCCTCTACGAAACCGATAGCCTAGCCCTGAATCCTTCAGCAATGTGCTAAGTGGATTCAGTGCTAAACAAAACCACAATGGACTCAAACTGTCGCCCTGGAATTTTTTTTTTTTTTTATTTTTTTTTTTTATATTTGGTTCGCCAAATTGACGCCGCCCGCCTGGTGGTAAGTCGTGACGACGTCTAGCGATTGTGGGCCACTCTCACAGCACACATTACTATTGAGAGTGGCCCTCAACTTGACGACCTACTGATGTGCCTCTTCACGCTCCGCTTAAAGAACCCAGGATTATATGTGGGAGGAAACACGTGCACAGGCAGGGCGTTCCAGGCCACTATCGTTCGGCAGAGAAACGAACGTTTAAAACGTTCGGTTCTCGCGAACATGCTATCCACTGTGTGGGGGTGGCATCTCTGCCCGGCACGAGTCGTTCGGGATCGGAAGGAAGAGGGTGGGATCAGATTGAAGAGCTCTTCAGAACACTCGCCGTGGTAAATACGGTAGAATGCGGCCAAGGAAGCTATTGTTCGGCGCTGAACTAGCGGCTCAAGGCTTCCCGTTACCTCCGGACAATCTATAATACGGATAGCCCGTCGCTGCATAGCGTCGAGAGCATCCAGCAGATACTTCGCGGAGCCGTCCCAGAGGTGAGAGCAGTATTCGACGCAGGGTCTAATCTGCGTCTTGTACAGCAGACACCTCTGGTCCGGTGTAAAGAATCTCTTTACCTTATTCAGTATTCCTAGTTTCCGCGAAGCTAGCCCTATACATCTTTCGATGTAGTTTTTATTATTGAGCTGTCGACGAACGTCTATGCCAAGGATATCAAGGTTGTCCTTCATTGGTAATAATGCATTCTGAAGAGAGGGTAGAGGAAGGAAAGGGGATTTCTTCGCAGTAAATGCACACGCCTGTGTTTTGCGGGCATTGAACTCGACCAGGTTCTCGGTACCCCATTGAGAGATACTGTCGAGGTTACGGTCGAGATCAGCCACGAGTCGTCGTCTCTCCTCCTCAATCTCAGATCGCCCCGCCGTCGGACGAACCGAGTAACTCCCGTGCAGTGTGCTGTCATCTGCATAGCAATGAATGTTCCCGAGGGATAGCATATCATTGATATGCAGAAGAAAGAGAGTTGGTGATAGTACGGACCCCTGCGGTACCCCGGCATTCACTTGCAAGAAGCGAGAAGCCTGGCCATCGCAGAGGACCCGCACTCGGCGCTCGTTTAAAAAGCTGGCAATCCAGCTGCACAGTTGAGGAGGTAGACCATATGCCGGAAGCTTGGAAAGAAGCGAAGCATGCCAGACCCTATCGAAGGCTTTGGCGATGTCCAGGCTAATAGCCAAGGACTCGCCGTGCCTTTCCATAGCCCCACCCCAGACATGCGTTACGAATGCCAGAAGATCACCCGTTGATCGCTTTGGCCTGAAGCCGTATTGTCGATCATTGATTAGCGAGTGATCCTCTAGGAATTGCATGAGCTGCTTATTTATAAGGAGCTCAAGCACCTTGCAAATGACTGAGGTGACAGCTATGGGTCGATAGTTGCCTGGATCGGACCGATCCCCTTTCTTGGGGATCGGTTGTACGTTCCCCTCCTTCCAGACCTCCGGCACGAGCCCTGAAGAGTATGACAGGCGGTACAGACACGTTAATACTGGAGACAATCAGCTGCACATTTTCGTAGCACCACCGCCGGAATGCCGTCAGGGCCACTGGCTTTCCGCGTGTCGAGTGACCGCAGCACTGCCCGTACATCACATTGCCTGATAACAATATCAGGCATTGTGTGGCCACAGTTGGCGATGGCGGGGGGCTGCAGGCCACGGTCGTCGACCCGGGAATTAGCCGCAAAGAGGTCTGCGAGCATATCCGCTTTCTCTTGGGCTTTGTGAGCCAGTGTTCCATCTGGGTAACGCAGCGGTGGCAGCGAGGGCTGACAAAAGTTAGATTGCACGGCTTTGGCCAGTTGCCAGAATCCACGGCTACCCGTGGGATGGGAAGTGAGCTCCTGACCAAGCCGCGCTACGCGCTGGGCATCCGCTCTCTTAAAGGCCCTCTTACTCGATTTTGTGGCCCGGTTGTACGCTGCTTTGAGGTGGCCCACGTTTGGGTCGCGCACAGCCCGGGCCTTGATCCAGGCGCGATATGCCGACTGTTTTTGTCGAACAGCTTTGGCACAATCTCGCCCGAACCAGGGACGGGCTCTGCGGATACTGGCGACATCAGTGAAAGGGATGTAATAATCCATCCCTAAACTGATCTCGCCAGCAATAGCAGAAGCACTATCCGAAGGAGCCTTTCCTACAAAGCAGCGCTGGCTTCAGGGGACGGACGCATAATAATCGCGTAGACCGTCCCAATCCGCTGACGAGTAGTGCCATAGTCGTCGTGACGTTTGTACAGGACGTGCAGGAGGTGACACCTTCATGCCAGCGTGAACAACACAGTGGTCGGAACTACCCAGTGGGGCTCCTACCGAAACACTGTACTGGGCTGGGCGACTCGTCAGCAGTAGATCCAGCAGAGCGGGCGCGTGATCTGACCTGTCTGGTATCCGGGTGATCCCGCATACCATCTGGGTCAGACCGTGGGAGAGAGCGAATGCATGGGCGGCTCTACCCGCATGATCAGTCTTGAGGGACCCCAGCCATTCAATGTGATGGCCATTGAAGTCCCCCAGAAATACTAGGTCAGCGTTCGGGAACCGCACCTGCGCTTCATCAGCCGTCTCGCTGAGGTACTGGAAGAGCTTTGTTGTCTCAGAATCCCCTGTGTGGGATCGGTAGACGCACACGTAGATCTGGCTCATAGAGCCATGGTCTACGGGCAGCCAAAGGACGGAATTGGAGGGGTTCTCTAGGCAGCGCAACCGGCGGCAGCAAACATCCGCCCTAACGAACACGCACACCCCGGCTTTGTCTCGAAATTGTTCCTCAATGACATAGCCGGGGTAACACAGGTAAGACGTGTCGTCAGGGCGGCGTATTTGTGTCTTCGTGAGGAACATCACAGCGGGCCGTGCCGTCTCAAGGTGGTGGTGGACGGTATCGAGGTTCGCATGGAGTCCACGGACGTTAGTGAACTCCACCTCGAAATGTGAACTTGTGGGGTTTCCTAGGGCCGCTGTGTAACGTTTATTTCTTTTTTGTTGCACTGCCATTGTAGATTCTGAAGAAGAAGCGTGAAGACAGGGCGACATTTGGTGCAGCAGTAAGTGACAAAGCGCAGGGGCTAGCTTTGTCTAGAACCGTGTGGTTAGGTCGGAGCCGACTCGCCGGACGGAAGGGCTCCCAAACCCCCCTGATGCAAGGCCGCCGCTACCCCACACCGGTTACCACCCGGAGCGGCGATCCCACATCAGGATTATGCGCAACATGTGGGGCAGCCTCCTGGGGTGGTTGGCCCCAGGCGGGCCCCATGACTGTGTTGCGGGCGGCCGCGGCAACGCCGTTGCTAAGGGTCTCCCTGGCCGGCGAATCGACCCACACCACCCACACTAGACTCCGTTTCGCCCCCACTGGTCCCATGCCTGCTGCACCATACATCGCCCCGGGCCCGGCGGTGCAGCTGCTGAACCCCTAACGCAACCCAGCCTGGGCTGGGTTACTTGGGGGGCTTTAGCACAGCTGCACGGTGGTACCCCCCCGGACCAACACTGTTGTACCACCTGGTACCCACGTAGGGGCCGAAGCCACTCCATAGGTACCGTAAATTAACGAGCCTCGTCTGTTTATCAGCAGGTGCGCCACTAGCAGGTGAGGTCGCTGGGGCCCTTAAGATGTTGGTAGAGCCCCTTTGCACCCAAAAATATACTACGCTCGATCCTTATCAAGCCTTGCGGGTCAGAGGCGTGCCCACCATTACCTGGTTGACGAAGGACTGTGGTCCACTGTCCCATACACGAGACTAAGAAGGATTTAAGAGTCGGATTAATTTTGTACAACTCTAAAATCCTCCTCAGCCATGAATGAGGCACCGAATCATAGGCCTTCTTGTAGTCAATCCAGGCAGTAGAGAGGGTGCCCCTACTCCGCTTGACTTGTTGGCTAATGGCCATATCAATGAGGAGTAGCTCCTTAGTACTACGAGGCCCAGCCCTACATCCATTCTGAACGTTATCTAAGATATTATTAGATACTATGTGCGAGTTTATTTTACTTCTCAGAATAGATGTAAGGAGCTTGTAGATGGTAGGTAAGCACGTGATGGGTCTATAGTTTTAGGTTCCGTGGTACTACCTGATTTATGGAGCAGGAAGGTGATGCCAGTGGTCATGAAAGCGGGTAAGGAACCAGACTCAAGGGCTTCTTGATACTGTGTTGCCAAGCGTTCATGCGAGCTCTGAACCCACTTTATCCAAAAGTTGTGCAATCCATCCGGCCCAGGACTTTTCCAGTTCGGGGCCGTACGCACAACTAACGTCTTTGGAGTCTATGGTAGTAGACTCCATGGGTTCGATGATACTGCATTCACGCTCGACGAATGTTCAACGGGCACCGACCATATGTCACGCCAAAATTGATTCATGGCGTGAGCATCTGGCAGTTGTCCGTCGCTCAAACGTTGTCCAGTTCCCTCCCACTCTCGGTACACCTTCCTTTGGTCACTTTGGTAGATGCGATTCTGCCAGTATCTATTTACACGCTCTCTATAACGACGGATACGGCTTGCCCATGCATACACTTTCTGTTTCAGAAAGTCAATACGTTCCGTGACATTGGCTAAGTATTGCTGGGGACGAATACCGGTCCTAGCAAATGCCTGAGTCACGAAACGCATGACCCGGGGACGACTATTTCCCCGGCTGAAAGAGATAAGCTTTGCAATGAGAGTCCTAAATGTGCCGATACGTCGCTCGATTCTTGCCTGCCATACGGGAACACCATCCGGTCGTGGTGCACGGTTAACTTCGGGGAATTTAACGCGTGCAACACGACAAGCGGCAATGGCTCCACAGTAAAGAATCGAGTGAGTATCAAGCAAATCACTGCTAGTTCGTAAGTACGGCTCTAGCAATGCATTCAGGGCTCCCATCAACGCCAGATTTCGTTTATGCATTGGCAAGCGTGGTAGCCGCGGTCTAGAATTAGGTGTAAACCTATACTGCGAGATCACATCTTCCAAAGTACTCCTCAATTGCTCGCTTACCTGGATAGATGTATCACTCGTATCATTTCCCGCGTCGGGTGCGGGCGTCGCTAACGTCACACTTGTAACAACCGTCTGTGTCACAGGTGACGGTGCTCTCGTTGACACTGGAGCTGTACGAGTAGATAATACTTCCAGGCGTAGTCGATCAAGCACAGATTGATCCAACAACTTACATCGTTGGATAGCCCGCACTTGATCCGATAGTCGTTGGACGGCAACGGTCATTGTTGGTTCAAGAGCCTGAAACAAAGGAAGCATCCTTGAACGGTACGCAGTCAGGTTGGTTTCCCCATCTGTAGCCTCATAATATGCCCGCATGACGTTTTCATTGATTGATGAAGTCCATCGCATGCGGTGCACAGTACCACCGGTAGTGGGGACCCTACTCGAAGCTGGTAGGCTTCGGGCCCCAAACTGCTCGGCGGCCGGCCTCTCCCTCGCCGGCGTACAGGTGTTGGCGACGTCAGCGGAGAGAAATACTCGTCACTTGAAGAGCTCGACGCCTCTGCGAGCACCTGTGTCAGCGATATGCGGTCCGGTGCCTGCGAGGCGGAGTTTAGTGACGAGTCCGGGAGTGTTAATTGTGCATTTCTGCTTCTGGCTCTTGTTTGCATCTCAAACACTTCATTTTGAATTTAGCCATAATATTGTTGATATTTTTGTAGGTATTCATATGACATGTGTCAAATCTTCTATGCTAATTTTGTAGACTTTGTTTATTGTTATAAAATAGTATAAAATCCTTTATTTATTGACTTTTTGCTTATATTAATTTGGTATCTGAAGTAATTGTATAAATTTAGGCAATAATATGTAAATAAAAATATTAAAATATTTTAAGAATGAAAATGATGTATGAGATGTTCAGAGTTGCCAGTTATTATTATCATTTATTAATGTGTTCCCACGGGAACCGGGAACGAGTAAACTAAATCACGCGGGCGGAGCTGCGGCGATCAGCTAGTGATTACTATAATGGATCGGCGTCCGCAGATATTATTGTAAAAGCATTCATCATTCACCGAGCCTTTTCCCAATTCAGTTGGGGTCGGTTTTCCAGTCTAACTGCTGAACATCAATATTTTCCGTGAAGCGACTGCCATCTGACCTCCACAACCCATGGGCGATATCGAAGTTCTGTAGTTAGAACGGTCGGATTTTTGATTTAGGGCTCCAACTACCCCTAACGACTGCCATAGATGTACCGAGACTGACGGCTTAACGTGCTCTCCGAGGCACGGAGGGGTCTCAGTGTCTTAAGAAATGGTCACCCATCCTAAGACCAGCTTGACTCGATGTTGCTTAACCTTTGCAATGTGTTAACATTGTCGGTTACCACTAGACCACGAGCCATTATTGTAAAAGCATTATTATGCTTATTGTTTTTAGTTTTGTCTGTGTGTAGTATATCTACACGTTAATCTCCGATTCCGATCCGCTATTCGACTATTTATTTTCAACCGACTTCCAAAAAAGGAGGAGGTTGCCGATTCGACTATGTTTTTTTTTATGGTTGATACCTCAAATTTCTAGACTGGGTGAACCGATTTTTTTTTCTACATGAAAGCTACTACTTCCTAAATCCCATTTCAATTTGGTCCGACAATTATTTGGTCCCATTTCGGTAATTTGAAGTCGGTTGTTGTGTCAATTGTTTGACGTGTATTTTATCATTATTTTATATGCGATGATACAAAATTGAGGAACCGCCCCAACAGCTTGTCAATAATAAAGGTATTTTACTGGTCCAATTACGGACTGTGTTATATAAAAACATCTAGTTTTGTAAGAATTTCTGCTTTACATAACTACAATACGAATAGTAGTTAAAGCATCCCAATAATAACATTCTGTAATAATAGACGAAGTAACCGTCAAGAACGGCCATTTTGCCGGAACTGTGGCCGGGACACCGCCGGACCGCATCCGCAGGAGCTTTGTTCCGACTTAAGACAGTCTTACGTAACTGTTACACTTTACTTTATAACATTCTCGGCTTGTATGTATTAAGTCACTGAGACGGACTTTGGTCTACTTAAATGCTATGTTCAAGAGAACATCGTATCGTACTGACTTATTTTTAGTTTAATGTAAGTACTTTAAACTGAAAATATGTTAGTAAGATTTAATGCTTATATCTGGACAACATTACATACTTACATACATACAAAGGCGTGACAGTATGTATACTGTCACGCCTCTTTCCCGTTAATGTAGATCTCTGCCTACCCTAACGGGGAAAAGGTGTGACAGGCATGAAAATAGTTAAGAATAGTCTTCCACTTTCATGCACGCTCTCATTATATCCAGATAATATAAGTATGAAAGGCCCCCATTGGCTATGGTATTCGTTTGGTAGTAAGTTCATTTGGGTTTCATTATTTGTGAGAAAATGCGTTTTAGATAGAATTTTATTATTAGGCCTATTTTTATTATTAGTGGCGTCACGAGTTTTAGTACCGTGAAATATGTTTTTTGTTCATCTATTCTCAAGTAATTGCTCAAATCACTGGGCTTTAAAGGCAGCTCTTAGAATAAGTTGGTGTGCGTGTAATTTGTTTGTTTTAAGCAATCCTTTATCCACTTCTTCTTTGGAAATGGCATAAGTGGTTATTTTCCCATTCATGGCCCACAATTTTATGATTAAAACTTTCCGGGAAATGAACGTCGAAGCTGCTGCTGCGAAAACTATTATTTGCTGTGATCTGTAATCACACTCATTAGTGAAATAGAATGATGACGTGAATGCGCATGTATATGCGCAAACACTGCGAATGCCATCCATATTCACCTGCTCGTGGGTGTTAAGGGCACTAATTTGGAGTCACGGTTATTTCTCCAGAGACAAAATTTCTGATTATGTGGATCTTTCCTTCTTCTTTAACTTATAATTGAATTATTACTGAAAAAAATAGTTCATGGAATTATTAAACTTCATCTAAATTTCAAATTAATCATCGCCCAGCCAATGACAATATGTTAATGCCTCAAACAAACTACAAGACGAGGCTATGGCCAATTTGCTCAGTATTGGCCCGGTGTAAATCAAACCTATTGAATAGATAACATCCATTGACATTCACGTTGAATGCAGAAATTCGTGTTCAATGCTCAACCACCTGTGAAAATCTAAATAGATGGGTCTAGGTATAACACAATAGATTGGATTCAATTAAATTTGATTGAATGTTCACGAGCATAACCTGCTCGCAGAAGGAAACGGCCGCGTTCCACTGGCTCTCGCTAGAGACCATGTCTCGTAGCATGGTCTCCAGCGAGAGAGTATCTACGCCCAGGCCCACAACGAGGTCCCGGCGCTGACTCAACCACGCTGAGCATTCCACCAACGTGTGGAATGCTGTGTCTTCGCCGGAAGCCTCGCACTGTGGACACGCGGGTCGACTTCACGATGCATGTGAAACAGATACTCACCGAAGTTTCCGTGCCCAGTGATGATCTGTATCGCACGGTACGTGAGGCCACTGTGCTGCCTCTGCAGCCAGTTCTCCATGATAGGTCTCACCGCCGCGATGGTTGTGGTTCTCCACTTAGGTCGCTAGACCCTGGCGGAGTTGGGACCGCTGGGCCTCGATTTCTCGAGACGCAGGCCTGTGGTCCCGCTCCAGCGCCTCCTTGTGCCATTAAAACAATGACGCGAGGACTCTCGTTTCCAGGTCCCATGGAGGAGAGAGACCCCCCTGTAAAATCTAAATAGCTGGCGTGAAGAATATGAAAAGAAACCATGATGGTAGTCCATGTGCATGAATTTGACTGATTATATAACTGATATAATAGAACTCTGTTAGTTCAAGAATTATAGAGTATTTTGTAGGTAACTACGGAACCTTATCTTATGCGTGGCTCGACACGCACTTGGCCGGTTTTTATTTAATTGTTTTCTTTTATTGAACTTTCATGATTAAGTCGCGTTTAAATATCAGTTATTTGTGTGTCACTTAGTAATGATATCTATTTAACGTTCCTTATGGTGTAAGTATTCTTCAACGAAAGTCTACTTACGTCATATACTGATATTCTTTAATTACACAACATTATCCTATCATAAATCAACACTTATTGAAATCCCACATTATTTAAACTATACCACTATCTCAAAAGTCTATCCTAAAATATGTCGATAAAGATCCTGCATAACAAGTTCTCCTAAACTTCTATCAACAAAGTTTTTACAAATAGTTCTAAACAACAAAACTTTTTATATCTGTCAGCCAGCATGTCTTTACAAGAGTTCTTATATTAGTGTACTCATTGCTTTAAAAATATTATTAATCCAAATATATTTGGCTCAGTGCACAGCAATAGAAAAGCAGATTAACATGTGATAGATAACACACAAAATATAAAAGTTATATTCACGTCATGTCGATAAGAAGTGAAATGCTTTTAGTTCCCACACGCGCTCATAATGTAAGCCAAAATAGCTGTAATCATTCAGAAAAAATGGCGTCAGCACTCACGTCGCGACCCGCATACTTTGAGAAAAATTGGAAAATACGACAATGAGCGCGTACGTGTGGCTGTAAAGATAGCATGAGTTCTAAGTAATTTTTGTAAAGTTATAGAAAAGTCTCTCTTCTAACAAATGTATTGAGATGTTATTGAAAGATCATCGGTTCGATCTACACTTTACTTATTAAATTTTTCGAATAACAAAGGAACTTTTATAAATTCTCCTGTGGAATTGACGCCGTAAAAGGCGGATGTTTTCAAATAACTTTATGCTTTACACACCAAAACGACGTTCCAACACATTTCTGTTTGCAAATATTATGTGCCTCGTTATAATTCCCGACGACTTGAATAAAAGTGATTTTTGAAGCCTTTCTTTTCACCTTAAGCTATCGATAAAAATTTGCAGTAAATTGTGTAATCAGCAATTAATTTTGTTTCTTTCTCAGTGTTAACTCCTGCACTTAGTAGTCTCTTAACTTAAAAATATCATATTCTCATTTATTTTTCTATTTTTGTAGATTGATGTATCCAACTTCAAAATTAAAGACGACTTAGGTTCAAACTCAAAACTCATACCAAGTCATTTTTAGCAAAAATATTGTGATGTCACTCAGAAGAGATTCGTAATACGAAGGAGTTTTGTAAGAGGCAAAATCCTAGCCCCCACTTCTCAAACAAGATTAATTACAAGGATACGACAAAAATGAAGGCCCTACTTATATTTATGGTTCTAGCTGCGTTACAAACCGCGCAGCTTTTAACGGTTCATTGGCTAAATGAGTTTAATATTTCGAGTTGAAAGTAACAGATATATCGCGTACATCAAAATATTATTCGGGTTCTTTTAACATTCTAAACATTCTATTTCTATAAATATTATATAAAATATATATTACAACATTCTTAACAACTTTCTCAAAACTACATTTGGAATTATGAAGAATCTTCATTGTAAGAATATTATTTAGATTATATATAACGCCGCCCTTATTAAATATTTTTCTTTATCATTATCTAACTACGGTACATCGCATTGTGCTTATCATTTTGGTCTATGCCTCTATAAACTAAATTTTATTAGAACAGTGTTCACAGTTCTAATAAAATATATATACAATTCTAATCAAGTATTAATTGAAAACGTATTTAAATTAACCACGAAAAAACTCACGTTCTCGAGTGAACCACGAGAATAATTGGTATTCATTAAATACGAGTATAAGATAGCAAAACAAATTGGAGTCTGAGCGTAATGAAGAAAAATAGAACCAAACTGTTGTCATTAATTACTTAACACTTGCTACGCGCAGAGTGATATAGTGTGAAAACCAAAGGAAATGTACTACGGTGGTTACTTTTTACGTGAAATTAAAACGTATCGACGCAAAGAAACTACAAGCGTTATCACATCTACATCAACTGTTTTCTGTCTCTAATTCTCGTCGACCGTAACCCTTACACCTCCTTTCAGGCCTGCTGTAAGAGATTCCTTTAGGAATAAGTAGTGACCTTATACTATGCTCACTGTATTGTTTGTACCTACTACTGTTTTTTGTGTTCTTTTTTTTCTCTGTGTTGTACATAAATAATAAATAAATAAATAAAAAAGTCAAAGGATGGGGACCACTGGTCCTGTTTCGTCTTAAAGCTCTCTCTTCGCTGTCGTAACTGTGTACGAGTAAACGATCACAAATATATTTTTTTTATCTTTTTTGTGATTTCAAACTAAGTACGATATTAAATATTGGATGGAACCAGGCGTTACTCGGCGAAAATCCATGACAAAGCAATGGTAAGTAAAATATTTTTAAAAAACACTTTAAACTTATTTTAAATTTCTTAATAGCACTATTATCATGAGGGAGAATAGGATATTCGTGGCTTTTAGAACACAGAACACCTTGAGGGAGCTGTGTAATGGCAAGGACTCGGTGTCGGTTTCACGCAGATCGGGTGTTTATTTGCTGAGTTGTGATGGATGTGATATGAAGTATGTGGGGCAGACGGGCAGGTCCTTTGTGATCAGATATAAGGAGCATACGGCGGCGTTCCGCAACGGTTGTCCTGAGAAGTCCCTCTTCGCGAAGCACCTCCTTGACACTGGTCACCCCTTGAACAATAGTAACACCTTTAAAGTTTTACATTTATGTGAGAAAGGGTTCAAGCTGAGTGTTTGGGAAAGGCTAGAAATAGTTAGAAGAGATGCGGACACCTTACTCAATGAACAAATAGATTTTCACACGTCTCCCTTACTTAATCTGGTTGTAAACAGACAGACACATTAGTTGGTTGTTGGTTTGTATGTGTCATTTGGCATTTCTACACAATTTGTTAAAAATTAATAAGATGAAGTCTTGTATTGGTGAATACCTATTTTTGGGTACTTAGTTAGCAAGATCTGAGGTTTCTACCCACGTTAGTTATTGTGAAAAAATCCTAAATCGCGATAATGAAATTTGCACACGTTTACTTATAAGCAAATATGTTCTAACCACAAATTTTGGTGTTCTCTCTGAGACAGTCTTGATAATGCTTCGTTTAGAGGCGAAACAATTGTCGACGTTTTGTTGTCTTTTTAATCCTGCGAAAAATAGTGCTATTAAGAAATTTAAAATAAGTTTAAAGTGTTTTTAAAAAATATTTTACTTACCATTGCTTTGTCATGGATTTTCGCCGAGTAACGCCTGGTTCCATCCAATATTTAAGATCAGTGAGCATCACTATCCAGGCCAAACTATACATAAAATTGATCAAACTCCATAGAACAGCAAGTCAAAATCTTTGGTTCAATCAAGAGTGCAAGCGGTTTGGGGTGTTTCCGAGGTACATTTGCCTGAAAACAAACAATAACTCAGTGTCGGCTAGGAATTCTATTTTAAAAGCAAAAACAGTGTGGCTGAACTCTGAAATAAGGAGTTTGTATAGAGTGAGAGACAGTTTGAAGTGGCATCTAAAGGTTCTACATTCTGAGTTGTCATTCAGTTTACACAGAATAGAATTTGATTTGTTGGATCAGAAGGCACGTATTTAGCTTCAAATTTATACACAAAAAAATTTAATCCAATCAAAAAAATTATTTAATCTAAGGGTGGGTAGAGGTGAACTTTTTGGCCGAAGGGAGCAGGTGTTTTGTAATCATACATTTTACCCCAGAATCAGGAACCCTTCTAATATTCATCTCAACAACAGTGAGGTGTCCCTTTTAAATAAAGGCCTAAAATACTCCATACCTAATCAATTAACAATAAAAAATCTTTAGAACCTTTGACAGTGGATGCGGAGGTGGCAATCATTAGAAATAGGGGTGACATAATGTTAAAGGCATTGGTAGCACAAAAAATCGATTCTGTTAGTTTGTCTGGTACTTTTAACTCCGAATTGGCTGTACAAAAGTCGATTCGCAACAAACTTAGTGATGGGGATGTGGTTTTAAGCAAAGCTGATAAGGGTAACACCGTGGTTTTGATCCCTAGGGTGGACTACATAGCAAGGGTCAATGACATCATTTTGTCTGATGATTTTCAACACATTACCTTTAATCCCACAGCTAAGTTCCAGGCTGAACTGAAGCTTGCTATAAAATCCACGACTTACTTATTCCCTGAGAATTCTTCGTTGCATAAGACTTTGATAAACATGAATCCTCGTTGTCCGTTGCTTTACGGCCTTCCAAAAATACATAAGGAAGGTTGCCCGATTAGACCTGTTGTCGCATATAGGGGGGCTCCAGCATACAATTTGTCGAAGTATTTGAACACAATAATTAAAGAAGCAATAGATTTTAACCCAAAATTTTCTATAAAAAATAGTACTGACCTCATAAACAAAATCAAAAATATAAAGTTACCGTCCAATGCTCAACTTGTGTCTTTGGACGTGAAAAGTTTATTCACGAACGTACCTTACAATGAAGTCTTAGATATTTTAAAACACAAATTAACAATCAAAAGGATCAATTTTAATAAAATAGAAGAAATTTATAACCTAACAAGATTGTGCATGTCACAGAATTATTTTCAGTTCAACAACAACTTTTTTCTGCAAAAAAATGGTTTGTCGATGGGGTCGCCTCTGAGCCCACTAATAGCTGAAATTTTTATGGATGCGTTCGAGACTAACCACATAGTTGGGAACGTTCATGTCTTGTACTACTTTAGATACGTGGATGACATTATCATCTGCTGGACGGGAACAAAGCGTCAGCTCAGTATCCTCCAAGTTGAATTCAGTACACCCTAGAATTGATTTTTCACTGGAAGTGGAGTCGGATTCCACTCTCAATTTCTTAGACCTTTCAAGCACTAGGAGGAATGGTATTCATGAGTTTCGTATCTATAGGAAACCTACATTTACAGACACTGTTATCCCTTACTCATCTAACCACCCATGGCAACATAAAATGGCAGCTTTCCACAGCTTACTGAGCAGGTTACTGACGGTACCGTTGAGCCCACAGGCATTTCATGAGGAATTGTCTATCATTTGTTACATAGCACACAGTAATGGCTACAACGTAGGTATGGTCCACTCATTACTAAATAAAAAACGCAGAGATGCTAGTTTTCATTTATTGTATCCAACTCAAGATCCACCTAAGAAGTACACTGCCTGTTTGCCGTTCGTGGGTCCCGTTTCGTTGAGTATAGCTAAGATCATGAGGGAGAATAGGATATTCGTGGCTTTTAGAACACAGAACACCTTGAGGGAGCTGTGTAATGGCAAGGACTCGGTGTCGGTTTCACGCAGATCGGGTGTTTATTTGCTGAGTTGTGATGGATGTGATATAAAGTATGTGGGGCAGACGGGCAGGTCCTTTGAGATCAGATATAAGGAGCATACGGCGGCGTTCCGCAACGGTTGTCCTGAGAAGTCCCTCTTCGCGAAGCACCTCCTTGACACTGGTCACCCCTTGAACAATAGTAACACCTTTAAAGTTTTACGTTTATGTGAGAAAGGGTTCAAGCTGAGTGTTTGGGAAAGGCTAGAAATAGTTAGAAGAGATGCGGACACCTTACTCAATGAACAAATAGATTTTCACACGTCTCCCTTACTTAATCTGGTTGTAAACAGACAGACACATTAGTTGGTTGTTGGTTTGTATGTGTCATTTGGCATTTCTACACAATTTGTTGAAAATTAATAAGATGAAGTCTTGTATTGGTGAATACCTATTTTTGGGTACTTAGTTAGCAAGATCTGAGGTTTCTACCCACGTTAGTTATTGTGAAAAAATCCTAAATCGCGATAATGAAATTTGCACATGTTTACTTATAAGCAAATATGTTCTAACCACAAATTTTGGTGTTCTCTCTGAGACAGTCTTGATAATGCTTCGTTTAGAGGCGAAACAATTGTCGACGTTTTGTTGTCTTTTTAATCCTGCGAAAAATAGTGCTATTAAGAAATTTAAAATAAGTTTAAAGTGTTTTTTTAAAATATTTTACTTACCATTGCTAAGTACGATATAATTAAAATCATATGATTATCATATCAAAATTACACATTACTATGGGCGTTTCTGGCCCATCGCAGCCATCAATAAAAGTAGTGTCATTTGAAAAGGGAGGTCTTTTAAAACAATAAATGTTAAAGGAGTACAATGAAAAATGATTTGGAAAAAAAGATAGAGAAAAAAAACTATTTTAATGAATTTGATTGTGCTTGTTTTGCACCGCGCCGATGCTTTGCCTTAGCAAAATGTATTGTTTAAATATTTTTAAGACATTTTAATATGTTTTTTTTTTAATTCCGCTCTAACGTCCTTTGCCGGGCATCTCTGGTTACAAGCAGTACGTATTTCCAGTGGCGCCCAGCGGTTTAATATGTATTAAGATAATTTCCACGAGATTTCTTTTTCTCGAGTTTCAGCAGGACAAACGTGCGCAACGGCCACACAAGTAGCCAAGGTCCGTCGGGCACCACTGAAAATTCTTTTAGTGCTTACTAGAGTAACAGAGGCGCTCGGCAATAGATGAGATTTAAAAAAATAAAATAAAAAGAGCAGGACAAACGAACACCAATTCATTTTTATTTATATAGATATATTCTGTGTCATCATCTGTAGTAATCTGATTTTTCTTTTGGTTAACCCTCAGCATGCCTGGTGACCAAAAGTTACACGGTATGCCTTGTAGGGTCTCACGGACCCGGACTATAAGCATGTAGTAGTGTATTAAATTAATTGATAAGCTAGCAGTATAATATGCTACAGTATGTAATAAAAATAACCCAGAATCAATATGTTTTGTTATTTATTCTTATAATTAAACGTAAGCAGCGATTTTAACAAATGCATAAGCGTAGCCTTATTATTTTGCATCATGTATGAAGGTTGTACTTAAATAACAGGTAAACGCGCACTTAAATCACATCTTTGTTCTAAAGAACCGTACTCTGGACTGAAATGGCGGGTGTCGGACGTATAGGGACTCATAACGGTCAGCTACTGAAGACAGTTTCGTGCAAAATTCAAATTTGAATGAACTGCAGCAATTTATGTTTAGTGATGGGTCTATGGGACCCTACCAGGCATGCCAAGGATTAACGCTGTAAATTATAAATATTCATTGGATTAAATTAAAGAGACTATTTTCTATTCAGTTAAGATAACTAAGTACTTAGAGTCAACCTGTACGTTTTAATTTAACTAGGTATTTGTTGCTCACTGGCTAGACTCAGTTTCAATTAAGTAATACACTTAATTGAAACTGGCCACGTGACTAGAATTTGTAAAAGATTTCTAAAGGATGTGCAGAATAGCGACTACAATTCATTGTAATTTCGACTAGAAGGTAAGAGTTATAAGGTTTTAGAATTCGTAATTAAACATAATTCACTAGGTATGACGCGTAAATTTGTAGGTATCTCGTAAACAGTCTTATTCTGTTTCACATTATTTGCCTATGTATTTCTATATTAATAAATGGATTTATAGTACCCATTTCCCACGGAAACACGACAAATGCTTAAGACACCGGCACTATAAAAATTAAAAAGTTACTTTTTGATACAGATTTCTAGAGTGTGGAACGTTATACAGAAACACGCTTCATCGACTCTACTACTCGTATATACAGAAAGCACGTTTCGCCGAAAACTTTGTTGATAGAAAATACGGTTCGTAGAAATTACGGTCGTAGAAAGCACTACCGACAGAAACCTTTGTTGATAGAAAATACGGTTCGTAGATATTACAGCCCATAGAAAGCACTGTCGATAAAAATCTATGTTGATAGAACATAGTTACGGTTCGTAGATATTACGGCCCATAGAAAGCGCTGTCGATAGAAATCTTTATTGATAGAAAATACGGTTCGTAGATTAGGTACGGCCCATAGAAAACACTGTCGATAGAAATCTTTGTTGATAGAAAATACGGTTCGTAGATATTACGGCCCATAGAAAGCACTGTCGATAGAAATCTTTGTTGATAGAAAATTGTTCAGAATAATATTCTGAACAATTTTCTATATACACGAATATTTTTTGACTACCATAAAAATTTCAGGGGCTCATCTGGAACGTATGTATTTCAATATATATGGATAATACAAATACCCAACCATACAAAAAAACAAAGTTATTAACGTTTTTAAAATCTCAAAATACGTGCGTCACGCATGGACACCACCATTTTATTTTACGCACGATATTTGATAGTAAATAGGTACCTATCATATCAATGAACTTTGCAACATTGTAACACTCGAAATATCCCGATAGCGGCCGACATTGCACGATATTTATTGCGATGCGAGACGCCAGTCTTCAAGGTCAAACACAACTACGATTATTATATGGTTAAGTACCTAATTAAAATGTTCATCATAGGAGTTTGATTTTTGTGACAGTAATTTTTTAGTAAGAAAAGTTTGGGTGAACGAGTAAAACCGTAGTAACTTTTTACGTAATTTCGCAATGAAATCAAAGCACCTATAATAACTAATTACTAAAGTTTATTTTACGAATCCATTACGCAATTGCTAAAGTAAGGTATTAAAGGGTTAAGTTCCTAGGTAAAGACGTTTAAATTACCTACCTATCTAGCAGATAAAACATGATAGGTACTGTTTCGTTAAGTAGGTAATTTTAAATTTAAATAGGTACCTAATTACTAAAATTTATTTTACGATTCCATATCCCCCCATATCCGCAATTACTAACGTAAGGTATTAAAGGGTTAAGTACCTAGGTAAGGAGGTCAAATTACCTACCTATCTAGCAGATTCATCGAAGGCGTCAATTTATCCTTTGTCGGAGGTCCTCACGGTTGGGTTCACTGACATACACTCTACGTTTCACTTCACACCACATGAAAAAGTCTATTGGGGTCAGATCCGGGGACCGAGCGGTCAACGCGACTGGAGCACCCCGTCCAATCCACCTGCCTTCAAAAGCGTGCGCGCATCGAGACGTCACAACCGGAACTGCATTTATGATTGAAATTTAATTAAAACTGAAACTGAATTTGACATGTGTTTTCAAAGAGCGGTGCGGTACGTGGGGAGGCGGGGTGCACGCGCCGCCGATTGTAGTATGAATGAAAGAAAATGTAATAAGTAAATTATTTTACATAGTGAACAAATATTAGGTGGTTTTAGGGAAAAAAATTACATAACTACTTTATTCTTTTTTTATACCATGGATGGGTTTAGTATCGAATAGGTACAGTCAGCTTCAGAGAAAAGGACCCCCCCTTGATAATGACATGAAAGCATTAAAGTTTTTTGAATCATTGTGTTTATGGTAAGTTGGTCTAGTGATTATGACCGCTGCTTTGTGGACACGGCAACCGGGGTTCAAATCCTCGGAC
Source organism: Nudaria mundana (assembly GCA_963556515.1). Classification (NCBI taxonomy): domain Eukaryota; kingdom Metazoa; phylum Arthropoda; class Insecta; order Lepidoptera; family Erebidae; genus Nudaria; species Nudaria mundana. The sequence continues at coordinate 16,955,919 of OY748302.1, read as the reverse complement.
ACAAGTTCTTTTTTTATTCATATAATTATTTTTTTATTTTCTTAAGCACTTTTTGTTAATTAATATTTAAGGAATCAAATTTTATAGTAGATAGGTATGAGATGATGATCAACAATATTAATTTATTTCTCGAATTACATTTCCTGGTTGAGTATACAGTTTTTCTATCTGAGTTAAATTGGGGTTACTTATTTTTAAATTTTACCTGACCTAAATTTATTGACAAAATACAATACCCTAAGTGAAGTATAAAATGTTTACTTAATATTAGATAATTCTAGAAACATAACTACAATATTTATTTACTTATTTATTTAAAGTTGCAAACATTAATTTTTTACACTCGGTATAATCTTTGAATATAAAAGAATGGTTGAAAAATGAAATGTTATTTGTTCCTGTGAATCACAAAGAAAGAACCAACATGCTAAACTATATCAGTATAGTAATATACATCTTCCTCTTTGATCACATTTTCTGATAAGGATTAGGTTAGATTAGGTAACCCTTTTAACACAACATTAGAAAAATATGTGAGGTCAGATGGTGCATCGTTAACACATTAGAAGAGTACTAAACTTGCAAACAAAAACTTGTAATGGGATTAGGTATTAATAATATAATATTATTATTATGAATGTTAGGACACTTTATACACAGCGTCATCTAGCCTAAAATAAGCACCTTAATGTGATATGGATACTAGACAACGGATATAATACTTATTTTAAATATTTTTTTTAGATTAATTACACCCAGACACATAACAAATAATCGTGTTCAGCACACAAAGATTTGTCCTGGGTAAGAATCGATAAACTGCATTAATAACGGAGAGGATGGCCCTCACTGTCTATCACTTCTTGCAGACGACTTTTCATCCCCGACACCATATTAAAACATGCGGCACTATTTCGCATTAGTTCCCAAGTTCTGTTTACCTCTTCATCCATTTAAAACCATCTGACCCTATAAGTTTTCTATAGGTTTAAGATCCGGGCTTTTAGCCGGCCACTCAAACACCGTTATATCTTCTTGTGCATTTAGCCAGTCTTGCACAATTCGGGACCGATGCACTGAAGAGTTATCCTGAACCAGGTAAATTTGTCCTTCTGGATATGCGACCCGCACTGAAGGCAGCATTACGTCATTCAACACTTCAAGGTATCGCTCACTGTTCATGCGGCCACCTATTTCCACTAGCTCGCCTGGGCCCATTGAAGACATCCATCCCCACCTAAGATAATAAACCTTTTCAAATCTGTTGCAATATGTAAATCAATGTCAGCAGCAATAATAATTAGAAATATATAATATATATATAAATGTTATATATGTCTATTATATATATTTATATATATATTGATATATGTATGTATTAGTTTTATGTTATTATTAATTTATTTTATGTTAAAGAATATAATCATTTACTTACCTAATGTTAACCGCCCGCTTGTTCTCAAGTCTACTACGTTTTTAGGGTTGAACCGTTGGCCACTTCTTCTCCATAAAATTTTTCGGCCATCCCTATCTGACTTGAAGCATTTTTCGTCGGTAAATATAACAATTTCGTTTTCCCAGTCGAAATTTAAATAACGAGTAGCAAAATTTACTCGGTTGGTGCGATGATCGTCAGTAAGTTGAATCTTTCTGGCTGGCGTTCCCATTTTATATCACCCGTCGCTTGATACCTTCGAATCCATCTACGCACTGTATTTCTCTGTAATGAAAATGATAATAAATAAAAGAAATTCCAAAAAACTAACTTGTAAATGAAAATATAACATGATTAAGCAATAAATAGGTATATAATATATTTTTATCGTAACTCTTACCGTTATGCCCATATCTGGTGCTATTTTCTTTATGCTTTGTTCTTGCTCCCAGAGAACAATAATTTTAGCTATCAAAAATGTTGTTAATCGAACCATACTTTCAATTTACTCAAAAAACTGATATAAAACTTAATAAATTGAATAATATTATGAGGAGGATTAACACCAATGCAAATTACCACGAATTATAAAGTTACCTTCAATCACAGTAGTGAAGTAAAACATGACGGTAGTGTAACAAGCTGTATCAAGCGTAATCTATTGAACTAAACGAGAAATCTATACTAATTTCAACCTTATCTTTTAGTCTATTGAGCAGTTATTATCATCACATATGGTGGAAGTTGAAATTTAAACCTTCAGGTCTAGAAAATTACACCGTAATCAATTTTGTTCGATAAAAGGAGTAATGCTATTCATATTTTCGCTATTATTATCAAGTGAACCGATAGCCTAGTGGTATAAGGCACGGCCTAGGTGATCGGCTGGCACTGGAGATGCAAGTTCGTATCCTCAAACAGCACATAAATTAATGTGGTATTTTTTTGTGAGTAAATTGTATCTTGGTATACAATTGAGCCGAAAGACGAAAAATATCAGAAAATTACAAATTAATATGAACATGCAAAAAAAAGGCGAACGATCGCATCACGTGACGTCATTCGTGAGTTTTTTTTTTATATTTAGGTCGACAAATTGACGCCACTCGCCTGATGGTAAGCTGAGGCGACGTTTGGCAATTGAGGGCGACTCTCACAGTACACAGGAATACTATAGAGAGTGGCCCTCAACTTGACGACCCTGTAATGTGCCTCTTCACGCTTCGCTTAAAGAGCCCAGGGTTATATGTTGGAGGAAACACGTGCGCAGGCAGGGCGTTCCAAGCCACCATCGTTCGGCAGAGAAACGATCGTTTAAAACGCTCGGTTCTCGCGAAGACGGTTTCCACGGTATGAGGGTGACATCTCTGCCCGGCACGCGTTGTTCGGGATCGGAAGGGAGAGGGTGGGATCAGGTTGAAGAGCTCTTCAGAACACTCACCGTGGTAAATACGGTAGAACGCGGCCAAGGAAGCAATTGTTCGGCGCTGGGCTAGCGGCTCAAGGCTTCCCGTTACCTCCGGACAGTCTATAATGCGAACAGCGCGTCGCTGCATAGCGTCGAGTGCGTCCAGCAAATACTTCGCGGAGCCGTCCCAGAGGTGAGAGCAGTATTCAACGCAGGGTCTAATCTGCGTTTTGTACAGCAGTCACCTCTGGTGCGGTGTAAAGAATCACTTTACCTTGTTCAGTATTCCTAGTTTCCGCGAAGCTAGCCCAATACATCAAAAGTCATGTGACGCGGCGATATTCAGTATATTAAGTAAACATTTTATAATTCACTTAGGGTATTGTATTTTGTCAATAAATTTAGGTCAGGTAAAATTTAAAAATAAGTAACCCCAATTTAACTCAGATAGAAAAACTGTATACTCAACCAGAAATGGAAAGAGGAAAGAAAAAATCCTAGAAATGTAATTCGAGAAATAAATTAATATTGTTTATGCAATAAGCCTATCTTTTCTTACAAACCTCATACCTACTATAAAATTTGATTCCTTAAATATTAATTAACAAAAAGTGCTTAAGAAAATAAAAAAAAAATTATATGAATAAAAAAAGAACTTGTATCCGAGGATTTGAACCTTGGTTACCGTGTCCACAAAGCAGCTGTCATAACCACTAGACCAACATGCAATATACACAATGATTCAAAAAAACTTTAATGCTTTCATGTCATTATCAAGGGGGATCTCTTTTCTCTGAAGCTGACTGACCTATGACTTCCCTGAATTTTTTCTGGTTATTTAAAAATATTCGTGTAAATACATATATAATATTTGATGTATCTCTACTTACTAACTTTTCCCGCTGTTTTTATTATTATTATCTTTTACCTTAGAATATTATTCCACAACCTATTATGAAAAAAATCGCCTGATTTTTCAAATAAGCGTGTAATTTTATTTTATTTTATTGTAATTTAACTCTTTTTTGTTGATCACCATTCAAAAACCAGAATGTTGTATTGACTTAATCGAACTTTGGCTGTTTGCCGTCGCCTCAAGATGTGCTTATTTTTTTTTTACTTTTCCGCCCTAGGGCCGAAATGTATCACTTTCAACCCGCATACCATGTAAGTAATGACCTAGATATATGAAATATATATGTATACATAATGTTCTGAACAATTTTCTATCAACAAAGATTTCTATCGACAGTGCTTTCTATGGGCCGTAATATCTACGAACCGTATTTTCTAGCAACAAAGATTTCTATCGACAGTGCTTTCTATGGGCCGTAATATCTACGAACCGTATTTTCTATCAACAAAGTTTTCGGCGAAACGTGCTTTCTGTATATAGTAGAGTCGATGAAGCGTGTTTCTGTATAACGTTTCACACTCGATTTTCTATGAGTTTTTCTCCAAAACTGATAGGCCTTTCATAAAGTAACTTTTTTAATTATTAATATATTACAGTTTATAAATTAAAATATAAAAAAGGCTAAAAACTTTCGACAAGATCACATTCCATACTACCTCGTATTATGTTAGACTACCATATCGACTACATATAGACTATCCGGGCGCCAATAAAAGAAAATAAAATGATTCCAAAAAAAATTAGGTTCATACAAATGGCGAAATATTTACTGAAATTACTACTATTGTGGAAAACCTCTAAAGCTCAAATTTAAATCGAGCAACCCCATCCATCGGTCATAGTGCGAACTATTGATTTTCTTAGAAACGAACTTTCATCATGTCATATTATTCTAAACATTTTTATTTATAAAAATAAACCGTCTACAGCCATCATTCGATATGGACCTTAATTCTATTTATTTCGACTCTGTAATGGGGTAGATTACCATTTAATCCAACCGGGATCAAATCCAGGGTTTCTAAAGTCGGCGGGCACCACTGGAAATTCTTCCTAGTGCCAGAGGCGCTCGGCCATGGACGTAGGAACAGCCGCGGCCCCGGCCGCAGAACTAAATAGACAAATAAGAAGACTTCTAGACTAACAGTTGCACATAAGATTGAACCTGCTCAGTCAAATAAATATTAGGTTGTGTTTACTTTGAAAAAGGGAAAATTCGGACACAAAGCTAACCATTAACATAATCCAATAATGTAGGTAAAATGCATAAATTAAGGGGAAGGTACTTTTCCAGTACCGTTCAGTACTATTAATCCCACGTTAAAAACCTCGGGCTTTGCTACACCACTTTAGTTAAACGTCGCACCTGCAAAATCTGCATAATTTAACTAAATTTTCATATCATGTGCCGAGGGCGCTTATAGAAGTTGGAACTAATAAATTTTGAACAATATGGCCAGCAAAATAACATGTCAAACAATTTGATATTAAATATGATGCTCTACAGAACTCCACCATTTTGGTCCAACCCGGAGATCAAACCTTGAGAACTTAACTAACTTAACTTAAGACTTGAGACTGAAATCAAATAACTTGTGACGTGTTTCTGAAGTGAAGTAGGATTACTTCCCTTACTTCAACTCTTAATTTTCCTTTTGATTCTACCCCTTTTCCTCCACAAGTAGTAACAACAAGTACTTGTCGTGTTACATGCTCTTATTGATCACTGTAATCACTTACCATCAGGTATTAGGTACACGAAAAACAACTCGAGAGAGTAGCCAGACTTAAGGAAATAGAGAAAGATTTATTTCTGCGAGGTTTTTTTCGTTGAGAGTGCGAAGGATAGTTGCAAACAAACAACTAGGATAGCTTTGTTTCTTAGTCGAGTGGATTCGGAAGAGCACAAAACGTGTTCTCGTATGTCGTTGCTTTGTTCCGGTCACACTGTTTGATATTGCATTTGAATTTCAACGGGTAATTTGTGGTAACACAATTGTTTTAATAAAAGAAATTACACGTAGATACACTATTTTCTGTCCTGACCTTGTCTTACATAAGATATAATTTGACCCTAATAATATTTTGTTCCCGTGAGATTATGTTTTTTGGAAATTGGAAATTGAAATATCACGATCAGAAGAATCAGGTGTTAACCACGCCTGCGAGTATTTTTTAGCAAGGTTATGTCAACGAGTTAAACATGATAATAAATTAAATTAAATAAATCTAACTACTTTGCAATATTCCGCCACATGCAAATTACCCAACTCTCGTATTTATTGATGCACAAGTCCGCCCTCCAATCCCACTTAGGCCGAAAGAATAGAGAAATAATTTTGAAAATAGAATAAATATGAGAGTTGTGTTATCGTGCAAAAAATAATAAAAAACCTCGATACGTGTTTCGCCCCCAACCAGGGGCATCATCAGGAGATGTCGATGGCTCGGCGCACGGCGACCGAATAAATTAACTAATTATTAACTTTATGATAATAAATTATCTAATCATCCATAATTAATGTACCTAAACAAACTTAAACAGTTAGTTATTATACTTTGTAAAATTTAGTTTGGGTCCTGTGACATTTGAACATTTTCTGGACGACTTTACATTGTAACGGCGTCTCTCTTTGATCATTCATTTCTAAGTTTTTATTTTTCGTAGTTACCACCATAGCTCACAAATAAAATTTATCATACAATAATATAACACAATAATAACATAATAATTTGGATAAACAAACATCAATAAATAAAATAAATGCGCAACAAAAAATATCTTGCCGTTCCGTTAAGGTTACGTCTGTTGTCAGAAATTACTAGTGATGGGACACATCGGTCAACTCAGTCGACTGTATGAGGCATAATCGATACACATTATATAACTGTTGTGAATTTATAAAATTATTTAAAATTAATAGATTTACGTTAGATATCCTTAATGAATGTAAATATTATGTAGTTCGTGTTGAGTTTGTGATTGAAAATAATATTAAAATATATTGGGTGCAACTTTCTTAGATGCCATGCATCGAAATCGAGCAATTTTTAACAAATCACTAGTACCCATTTGTGCTGTGTTATGGCAACCCTGGTGAGACGCCGGCGTCGGTCACGTCAGTACGAGTGCTTCAGCCTTGTATGCGTCACGTGTTAACTTTGTTCTTCACCAGTCATTTGTTATTACCGTTGGTTGTTATTTGTTACTGTTAAGTTTTGTTGATTCTTTTGTTATAGTTAAGTTTGTTCGCTTGTTTAGTTTTTTGTTGTGCCATAATGTCGAAAAGGACGAAAAAAACTGTTATCAAGGGCGAAATGCGTGAATTTGCTGTTAATTTGCGACACTACTTTGACCGCGAATTACAAAATGGTGGACCACTCTTACCTTTAAATAACGTACGTGATCGCGTAGCTGACGCTCTTGGGATTGGAAAAACCACTGTCTTTCGAATCACGAAGGAAAAGTTTGGGGAATCTTCAATGGAAGAAAACGTCCTAACGACACCAAATAAAAAGAGGAGGCGAATGCATCCAGTGACTAAGCCAGACAGTTTCGACGTTGATGCTATACGTAATCACATTTACAGTTACTACACGCGTAATGAGTTGTCAACATTAAGAAAATTGCGCACCACTCTCAGAGAAGCCAACCTTTTTAAAGGAAGTTTGCCCTCATTGTCAAAATTATTAAAAGAAGAAGTAGGTTTCCGTTACCAAAAAGCAGACAAAAGAAAATATTAATGGAACGGACAGATATAGCTCTCGCACGTTGTGATTTTTTACGAAAGGCAAAACAAATTGAAGATTGGGATAAAGTTGTTTTTTTGGACGAAACAGCGATTCCAAAACATGAAATGATAATACTGCGAAGTCTGTAACAAAGGTACCTGAAGGAAAAGGGCAAAGACTTATTATTTGTCATGCTGGGACAGCCAAAGGGCTTGTGCCCAACTGTTTATTGGCTTTTAAGTCAGTTAAAACTGTTTTATACCACGAAAAAATGAATTATGAAAAATTTAAAGAGTGGTTCATGACGTTATTAGCCAATTTAAATGAGCCCCATGTTATTGTGATAGACAACGCCTCATACCATTCCTTGCAAATGGATAAACCGGCAACCAAAGCTAACAGAAAGAGCTAAATTTTAGAATGGCTCCAAAATCAAGGTGTTGAGGCTGATGACTCAATGATGAAGGTGGAGCTACTAAGGTTCGTTAACTTAAATAAGCCACCCGGGGCGGTACAAAATATATATTCGACGAGCTGGCAAAATCCTTTGGCCACACTATTCTCCGTCTCCCTCCATATCATTGCCAATACAACAGTATAGAAATGATATGTCCTCAAATTAAAGGTTCGTATTTTTTTAATTATCTTTATAGTTTTTTTTATAAAATCTTGTCATATGATAAACTTTACTAATGTTACAAATGTGAAAAAGTGTGTTTGTTTGTCATTTTTTCTCGTTGCAATGGAGCAACAAAGGCAGGAAGGACCATAGCCTACTTTTTATCTCAAAAAAATAATGCAGACTAAGTCCCGGGGTAAAGCTAATTATAAAAAATATGTTACCTATTTAAAGTTCAGTTGTGTTACTGAACTTTAAATAGGTAACACATATTTAACAACAGGACCCATGTAATACATATTTTACTTTTAAAACATACAATAATGAATATTTAATTGTTTTTAGGCTATGCGACACGCAACAATACCACTCCGCCGTTTACTGCAAATAAAATGATGGGTTTATTAAAAGAAGCTTGCACCAAAGTTACACCGGAAAACTGGAAAAGTGTTGTGGAAAGGACCAAACGTCTCATTATTGTACTCCATTATCATATCCACTATCATAAATAAATAGTCTTTGTTAATATACATACATGCATTTTCATTGTACCGATACTCATTCTCGACTTAGACTATTACACTTTCACATCTCTAGTAATGTCATTTGACATCTGTCACAGGACCCAAGCTACATTTTACAAAGTATAGTTGGATTATTATAAAACGATACTTAGTACGTATACCACCATGGAAACTAAATGGATAGAAATAGATTAGTATTATGTATTCTCTTTTAATTACGTATTTGTTTCAATTCGAACTGTGTTAATATTGGCATATTGTGTGCCAAGCGTAATTGTTTGTTATAGAATTAATTTGTTACAAAATTAACAACGTAGGTACAAACAATAAATAGAGAATTTTCCTGTTTTTATTATAATAGTAAAATATGTTTTTAATTAAAATACTAAGGAACTAAACGGAGCTGCTCTAGTATCGTGTTGTAACCACACCAAAGCCCAAACTCACCGAACAAAAGCGTTGAAAATTTAATAGAAATCCTTCTTTTGTTTCTGTGTGTGAAGATTTTACCTTACCACAAAATATTCTTCAATGAGTAATACATATCTAAACACATAATTCATGATAATGATGGTAATAAAGTAAATTAGCTTCACGTGCTTGGAAGAATAAACTCAACGAAACTCTTTCCTCTCTAAGTAACAAACGAACTCTTTCAGAACCCTGTGTTTATATTAAACTTTTTGGAATGAAACTTGTCATATGTACTGACAGTCTATGTCGATGACATTATTGTTTTTCATACATATTATGACAGTTTGGCTGGTGTCATAAAATTAAACTTGCCGAAATAATCTTTAGGATATAAGATTTAGGTTTATTGACTTTACTTGGATTAGTTACTTTACTTACGTTACCTTACTTACTATTTCAGACTTACCCATTTGAATGTTACACTCTTCATCGAAACAGGCGTAATTGTATGTCCACGTAGAATATCAGGACACTGCTATATTGCCTACGGCTACTATTTTTAGAAGTAAGTGTTTCCTACTTTCAACTGTTTTCTCTTTCATTTTCCCTTCTATAGCGAGTATAACGGTCGTAGTACGAAGGATCAATCTGTTACTGAGAGCGTGTACAGACTATAGATTAGCCAAATCCAAATGGAAACCGTTTGATTAAGAAATCTTTCTTCTCAGTTGGACAGACTTATAGTACGATTTAATTTACTTACTTGTTGCTCACCCAACTCAACTCACAGTTTCAATCAAGAGTTGCCCCGTGGCTTGAATTTATAAGCGGTCATCATTCTCGGATTTCGGGAAAATCGAACCTTGAATAGATAAGTAGATATTCCAACAAAACTCGAAATAAATTTTAATTTGCTGAACTAAAGAGGATTCTATTATTTAGATCCATTAAATCACCTATAATCGTCCTTCGTGTAAACGTTGTAAAGTTTTATTTGTATGCAAAACAAACAAACTATAATGACATACCTATATACTCGTACATTATCGTAACGCCTATATCAACCTCGACCAAGAGTATACCTGTCTCACGCATCACAACACAAACATCACTAGTAACAACAGAAAAAGGCCAGTTACAAACAGAAAGAAAATTGTAACTAGGACACGACGATGTCAGGTTCCTTGTAGTCCCACAAAACACAGCTCCTATCTGTGTTTACGTTGAAAGATAATTTATGATCAATAAACCCACGTCGCACATCATTTAATTGTTACTTTTTACTGTTAAATCGTTTTCATTTTTCTAAATTAATTCCGATATATAACTTTTTTGGTAGCAAATTATCAGATGTTTCTCCCTTTCTTGGTACCAAACTTTATACATGAACAAACCAAGAAACTGATACTTACAGAATTAAAATATTGACTACTTAAATAAGAATAATAATAAGATAATGCTTAGAATAATAGTTTGAAAGATTACAATAATCAGAAGATTATGTATAGACGCAAAATAACAAAGCACAAAACATTATGTAGTTTTTTTTTGTTTTCCATGGATATCTGTCTAAATCTAATTATTCCTCAGCTTCAATTTATGCCACTAACGAAGAAAGTGGCTGTAATAAAACCATATTTCTATCCATTCGGGAATGACTCTGTCACATACCCAGTCAGACGTCATCTCCCCAGTCACTCCTTTGTTCCTTGTCATATCCTCTTTCACGCATTCTGTCCATCTATTCTTGGGCCTACCACTACTGTGCAAAAAGAAAAATTAATATATAAAGCTAAGCAACGATATTCCTGCTATCCCAACTCTAAGAGCATTAGAGGCAAAAGGTTGAAGGAAAGGGCAGGCATTAAAACGGCATATTGAGCGGTTTTATTCATCCACGATAAGGGTGTGCGGTCTCATGCATTCACTCACGCGACGGATACACGAAACGTGTATGACAATGATATTCTAACCCACCACGTTTAACGAAGACACATATTACCTGCACATATTACCATACACATATTACCTTAAAATGTATTCATATCTATTTTCTGAAATTTCTTTTTAATGAAGCGGTCTAAATAGATATAATTTACTTAAGAGAATTTAAATTTTAGCGTTCTTAGCCCCTTCGCACACGGGTCGTAAGCGTAGTCGTATCGTAAGCGTATGTTTCTTAAAATTCGCCATAATATATTTACGATTGTATCTCTGGCTATTCTTTCTCTTGCTCTTTCTACGGTAGTTTTTTTTATATTAAAGGTTCTGAAGGATAGAGATGTTTTTTACACCCTTTTTTGCCCTTAGTTTTGTTAGTCCCGGACGCCACTGAAAATTCTAATGAACGTCGGAGCGGCCACGGTCTTATGCCTAATGTAATACTTACAATCTCTGCAGTACGGGCCGTTGTAAGAACCTTAAATTTAGCGAGGATGGCCTTAATATAATTTAATAACTTGTGTATCTGGAAACTATAAAGTAAGACAAATCACATTGAAACAAGCCTCTATTTGTGCTGGGATTTCAAAGCCAACTTGTAAAATAATGGAAACAATATTTTGAAACAATTTATTTAGGTTAATAGTTACCTACAACGTGGTTATGTGTGATTGATTATGCTTATACATATAATTGAAAGTAAGTTACACACATCAATACATCTAAATTCTATAGAGAGATTAAGTTGCTCTGTACCCATGTTTTCCTGTTCACTACCTCCATCCATTGAACTATCGTACACGCTAATGGTGTGTAAATCTTCTTCCTCTCCGTTACGTCCAATCAATTGCTTTTAAAGACGTGTGTGTGGAAAGGAAATGTTTGTTTTTCTGAATATCAGGCATGTGAAAGTACCCTTGCAGGAAAGTTGCAGTCAAAATGTTTCAATAACGCTCACTGAGGTACTGATTGAAATAAAATGTTCTTTTTAGTTATGTATTTCAAAGCAATGAGTTTGCTTAAACTATTCTTAAAATATTAAGAAAGAAATTATAAATAGATCACAAAAACTGATGTCATCGGCGGGATGTTCTTATTCAAATCTTGGCCCCGTTTCCGGTCTACAACATATTTAATTTATATCGAAAGTTGGTAAATTTTAGAGGCCATCGATGCGAGTGTGATACGTGACTTAGAAAAGTGTTACACCGAATAACACGTCCCCGTAAGTTTACGAATACGAAACACTTAACAACGAATGCACGCCACCACGAAAAACTTAACGCCGTAGCAATGCGATCTCGAATAACTAAATCTCTAATTCACTTTTTTCGAAACACTTCTTAATAACGAATGCAAGCTACCTCGAAAAACTGAACACCGTAGCCATGTGATCTCGAATAACTAAACCTCTAGAAGTCATCGTAAAAAGTCTTTATTCATTTAACAATCAACTAAATAGAGAAAAAAAGTCATAATTATGACTTTTTGTCAATCAACCAAATCAATCGTTTGTCCATGACAATACAATCAACCAAATCTAACAAAAAAAAACTAAAAAAATCAGTTTACGTTTAAAATAGCACAAGTATGCAAGACTATCTAAAAATGTGGTTAAGTCCATTGTTTCCTTTTTCTCCAAATGTTTTTTAATTTTAACTTCCCTATTTTCTTTTTTCTTTGGTTTTTTTGGTTTCCTGAGACTGTGAATTAAATTTTTCAACTATTAATTCTGTATGTTTTTGTTCCTTGTTATTGTATATTGAAAAGTAGTCGGCCTAACACTGATTCACCATTTAGTTCTAAAAATAAAATCTATCCACATTATTTAGTTCAGTTCAGACCTGTTAATTGTATGAAGTTTGAAACGTGTGCGATAATTAGTTTTAATTTTATAAATTTATTAACAAAGCCATCTGACATAATTTCCGCAAATGGAGCAAATCGAGCAGCGTGCCGTCATTAAGTACCTCCATAAGAAGGGGCTGTCATCAAAAGCCATCCATGATGATATGGTCAGTACATTAGGGGATTGCGCTCTTTCATATTCATCTGTCAAAAAATGGATAGCAGAATTCAAACGTGGTAGAGAGAGTGTGAAAGACGAATCCCGTTCTGGAAGGCCTTCGACGTCCACTACTGACGAAATTGTTTAAAAAATACTCGACTTAATTATGGGAGACCGCAGATTAAAAATTAGAGAGAGCCGAGATTATTGGCATCTCTTATGAACGTACTCAAAACAAAAAAGTCAACGTGTTGGGTTTCCACAAGGTGTGTGCGAGGTGGGTTCCGCGACTGCTTTCAGTTGAGCAAAAAAGGATGTGATTGACTATTGCACGCGACTGTTTGGAGTTATTTGAAGCTGATGAATGTGATTTTTTGAATCGTTTTGTTACTATGGACGAAACATGGGTTCATTACTGTACACCGGAAACAAAACAACAATCAAAACAGTGGAAACGACCCGGTTCAGTACCCCCCCAAAAGGCTAAGTCAATTTTGTCGGCAAGTAAGGTGATGGCTTCAGTATTCTGGGACTCGAAGGGTGTGTGATTATGGTTGATTATCTTGAAAGGGGTCAGACTATAAACTCTGATTATTACTGCACCTTACTACGTCGTTTACGAGAGGAAATAAAAGAAAAACGTCCAGGAATGATCAGATGAAAAGTCCTGTTTCATCAAGATAACGCTCGTATTCACACGTCTGTCCAATCAATGGCAGAAATTCACAACTGTGGCTTTGAACTGTTACCGCATCCACCTTATTCACCTGATCTGGCACCGTCAGACTTTTTTCTGTTCCCTAACCTAAAAAGCACTTGGGAGGTCAAAGATTTTTGACAAATGACGAGGTCAAAGCCAAAGTCAAGTAGTAGACGCTTGACTCTAAGGAAGAATCTTTTTTTTTCAACGGGCTAAATGCTTGGGAGGGAAGATGGCAAAAGTGCATTGAACTTGATGGTGATTACGTTGAAAAATAAAAATATATTTCATTTATTATGTATTTATTTTCTTGGTTAGGCCGATTACTTTTCAATCCACCCTCGTATTTTAAACGTTAACTGATTTTTTTAGTTTGATTTGATTGATTGTATTGTCATGGAAAAACAATTGATTTGATTGATTGTATTGTCATGGAAAAACAATTGATTTGGTTGATTGACAAAAAGTCATAATTATAACTTTTTTTCTCTATTTAGTTGATTGTTATATGAATAAAGACTTTTTACGATGACTTCTAGAGGTTTAGTAATTCGAGATCACATAGCTACGGTGTTCAGTTTTTCGAGGTAGCGTGCATTCGTTATTAAGTGTTTCGAAAAAAGTGAATTAGAGATTTAGTCATTCGAGATCGCATTGCTACGGCGTTAAGTTTTTCGTGGTGGCGTGCATTCGTTGTTAAGTGTTTCATATTCGTAAACTTACGGGGACGTGTTATTCGGTGTAACACTTTTCTAAGTCACGTATCACACTCCATCGATGCCTAAGCAATCGTGTAGAAAAAATCACTATGATATTTAAGGCCGCCTGTGTACATTTTGTTTTTGCATGAAGCTTAATAAATATAAAAAATTACCAAAATAAGCTAAATACTCCTGACGTAACACTATTTTCTGATTAGAACTTATGGATCAATGAAACTATAAGTTTCAAGGATCCAACGCGAACCTTATAGCGCGATGTAGAAATTATGAATATGATATGAAGCAAAAATTCGATGTTGTCGGTAGTGGTCATCGTAGCTCAGTTGGCAGAGCAGTCCCCCTGTTAGGGAAAGGCCGTGGGTTCGAATCCCGCCGATGACATCAGTTTTTGTGATCTATTTATAATTTCTTTCTTAATATTTTAAGAATAGTTTAAGCAAACTCATTGCTGTGAAATACAAAAATATGTGAATTTGGTAAGGATTCATCTAAAAATTCAGTGTCTAAATATCGTTGAAACACGATACACTGGTACCGTCAGTTCGGTAGAACTGCGGTAGGTAGATCCAACGCTAAGCTTAATAGCGCGATGTAGAAATTATGAATATGATAGAAAGCAAAAATTCGATGTTGTCGGTAGTGGTCATCGTAGCTCAGTTGGCAGAGCAGTCCCCCTGTTAGGGAAAGGCCGTGGGTTCGAATCCCGCCGATGACATCAGTTTTTGTGATCTATTTATAATTTCTTTCTTAATATTTTAAGAATAGTTTAAGCAAACTCATTGCTGTGAAATACAAAAATATGTGAATATGGTAAGGATTCATCTAAAAATTCAGTGTCTAAATATCGTTGTAACACGATACACTGGTACCGTCAGTTCGGTAGAACTGCGGTAGGTAGATCCAACGCTAAGCTTAATAGCGCGATGTAGAAATTATGAATATGATAGAAAGCAAAAATTCGATGTTGTCGGTAGTGGTCATCGTAGCTCAGTTGGTCAGAGCACTCCCCCTGTTAGGGAAAGGTCGTGGGTTCGAGTCCCGCCGATGACATCAGTTTTTGTGATCTATTTATAATTTCTTTCTTAATATTTTAAGAATAGTTTAAGCAAACTCATTGCTGTGAAATACAAAAATATGTGAATATGGTAAGGATTCATCTAAAAATTCAGTGTCTAAATATCGTTGTAACACGATACACTGGTACCGTCAGTTCGGTAGAACTGCGGTAGGTAGATCCAACGCTAAGCTTAATAGCGCGATGTAGAAATTATGAATATGATAGAAAGCAAAAATTCGATGTTGTCGGTAGTGGTCATCGTAGCTCAGTTGGTCAGAGCACTCCCCCTGTTAGGGAAAGGTCGTGGGTTCGAGTCCCGCCGATGACATCAGTTTTTGTGATCTATTTATAATTTCTTTCTTAATATTTTAAGAATAGTTTAAGCAAACTCATTGCTTTGAAATACAAAAAAATACTATAA
Source organism: Nudaria mundana (assembly GCA_963556515.1). NCBI lineage: Eukaryota > Metazoa > Arthropoda > Insecta > Lepidoptera > Erebidae > Nudaria > Nudaria mundana. Next base: position 16,940,022 of record OY748302.1, on the reverse strand, counting down.
GTTTGATTACATCGTAAATCTTCAACCTAAATCAGGCACATTCCGATTTCTACGGACTTGTATCCAACAAACTTCTTTCTAACCGCGCCTTTATGTAGCTTGACCTAGTACGCCAACTCCATTTAAGTTTTCTTTAACCATCATAAGCCTGACGATCTTTATAACAAGTTTGATGGACGGTTTTTATATGTTGGATGACTGGGGAAACCATTTTACTAAGTGGGTTTAAGTATTTTTTAGCCTAAGCAGCGCATTGGTTAATGAATCGACATCCCTGGTTTCTTATAATTTATTCAAGTACGAGTATGTCAGTATCATACAAAAGCAATTCCATAGTCTACCTACCCCAAAGGGAAAGAGTCATGTCTAATATGTTTCTATGAATTAGGTAAATGATTTCGCCATGTTACGATATTATACTTTAGTTCATAATACTTTTTTATCTTAAAGCTATTAGTGAAATAATTTAGACATATTGTGACAAATTCACATTTCATATGAATAAAAGTCCAGACTCGAGTTAAGATACTCGTAATTACTATCTATATGTTTAATACGACAATTTGTCTGTCCGTCCGTCGCGTTTTTCAATTATAATTAATTTGCATGAATTGTTTTTTTTTATATTTGAAGCGATACAAAGTTCGCCGTCATAACTAGTTGATTTTAACACCCCGAAGACAAATATTGGGTAGGTAGTTAATTCTCATTTTACTACGGGTATTTGGGTGCATACAATACCTTTCCACCTTTTATTAACAATTAACTTTTAATGCTCTCGGTAAGTGTTGTATGCTGTTTTATAGTCGAGCTCCCCAGTACTTAAAATTTTTGATTGACGATCTCAATTAATTAATTAATTAGTAACACTTACTTATATGATAAATATACTTTTACGATTTTTGTTACGTTAAGAAAATCATTAACACAGGGGCCGCCGCCGCCGCTAGTGATTGAACCTTAAACCATTACATTTAAACCTTATTATTAAAATACATGAATGACAACATGGTATGAAAAGTTCTAAAATAAAAAAAAAATGATTTTGAAATTAGTTCTCGGCACTCTGTATAGTCTTTATCCGTGAAGCAATCTTAGTGGTGGTTAAATAAATAATGAATAAAAATAATAGTCTTAGAAGGTTCCTGGTAAATTGTAAGATAATTCTTCAAAAGGTGGGCTTTGGGAACCATCAAGTCTATTTCCTTCGCCTTAGCCGGGCCACCGGACATGCAGAATCTGTTAAGGCTGATTTACACAGGGCCAGATACTGACTCCGAATTTGAGACAAGTCAGCGCTGAGAAAAACCCAATGTAAATTGATTTGAAGTCAGTACAGCGGTGGGAAGTCAGTGCTGACTTGTATTTCGCACACGAATATTTTGAGGTCAGTCGGCGTCCCTCGCAACTGGCGCCGATACTGACTTGTGCACTGTCCCTGTGAAAACCTGCCTTTAAGCTGTGGCGGCCCCACATACATACTCTTTAATAGTTCGAACCAGCTCATTTGTTGTTGTTAATGATATTTGTTGGATTTTTTTTTTGTTGGAGTTGGATAAAAGACTCTTGAACTTTTTTATTCCTTTTTAAATGTAGTATAGTATAGTAAAATAAGATCTCTTTTTTCCTTCTTGAAAGAAAGCAGGATTGTAATCATTCCTTGTAAAAATATGGCATATGGGGAGGTAAGCAGGATAATTATAGGCAGCTTAATTCTTGTTTACTTCCGATAAATCATACGTGGAGAAGTTTGATTTCGATAATTAATTATTATTTCAATGTGTTTAAAATTGAATTTAAATTTATAATTTTTTTTAGTTAAGCGGATTGGACATGAATATGCGGCAATTAATAAAAAAAATATACCGTCATACCGTAAGTGTCAGAAATTGGCATGTGAGCGATGTGTCTTGAATCAACTGAAGAGGAAACTCCCATTCAGTCTCCCTTCCTTTGTAATTTTTAACTGTTCATTACTCGTATATCTTGTTATGTTAGTCTTATACTCGTATAGGTTGCAACTATGCATGGTATGCTTGCCCTACTTACCCGTGGTACTACCAATGGTACTACTGGTAGTACCATGGGGATTATTTATTGCCCGTCGTACTACTACTCTGTCTGGTAGTACCACAGGAGATTTTGCATTACCCCTGGTACTACTTATCCATATAATTCATTTAACATAATATACATAAATATTACAAACGTATTCGAATTAAATCTCAACTGCCAACTTTTCCTCCAAATTACTTTAGCAGTTAAAGTGAGCTGTGTTTGAGCTTGCAACAATAAATGCAATTTTATTTTCCTACAGTTCATATAATTGGCTGTTACTATCATTGGCATAGGTGTATTTGGAAAAAGGCGAAAGAATTGAATTGCAATGCAATGCAGTGGTACTACCAGACGGAATAGTAGTACGACGGGCAAAAAATAATCCCCATGGTACTACCAGTAGTACCATTGGTAGTACCACGGGTAAGCAGGGCAAAAATACCATGCATAGTTGCAACATATACGAGTATAAGGCTTCTCAAATAACTTGTATCTTTCGACACTAATGAACAGTTAAAAATTACAAAGGAAGGGAGACTGAATGGGAGTTTCCTCTTCAGTTGATTCAAGACACATCGCTCAGGGTATTTTTGGCGTTTATGTCTGTGGCGCAAGTGGCGATCTGACGGTTTGGTCATTTTAGGCGATTGCAAGTGTATAGGACGTTATTAAAATTCGTATCATATAGATATTATTATGATATTGATGATCCCTCATTGGTTGCCTCTTTTAATAAGTGTAACACACATAAACCTTTCAAACCACCTTTTCTTCTTTCAGGGGATCAAAAACCTTTACTTAATGCTATCATCACCAATATATAACATGTCTAAATAACATATTATAAAACATAAACGTTAGAGTCAGAAGGTTAAAAAAGATTTTACGTAAATGTTTCTTTCGCTTAATTGTGAAGAACTGCCTAACTCGTGCTCTAACAGATTTTTTTGTATTATACAATTTAAGTCGCAATTTACTGCGTTCTTTGGTAACTTTTTTCCACAAAATGTATTGTAGTAAAATTGTTTTCATTTCCTGTGGTTGTGTATTAGTATTATCGTTCTTAATAAATTTGTTTGAACTGATTGATGAATGATTAGCCAGTAATATACAACATACTCCCCTGTAATCAAAATAAGATTATAAACACAAGCCTATTCCTTTTACACAACTTCGATACTTAATACGAGCTAATGGCTAGGTGAGTACATCAGCCCACATCTCCAAAGTAGGAGTATTTCATTATCATTCTGAAGAGTGGGTAGGGGAAGGAAAGGGGATTTTTTCGCTGTAAATGCACACGCCTGTGTTTTGTGGGCATTGAACTCGACCAAATTCTCGGCACCCCATTGGGAGATACTGTCGAGGCTTCGGTCGAGATCACCCACGAGATGTCGTCTCTCCTCTTCTATCACAGATCGCCCCGCCGTCGGACGAACCGAGTAACTCCCGTGCAATGTACTGTCATCTGCATAGCAATGAATGTTCCCGAGGGAAAGCATATCATTGATATGCAGAAGAAAGAGAGTTGGTGACAGTACGGACCCCTGCGGTACCCCGGCATTCACTTGCAAAAAGCGAGAAGCCTGGCCATCGCAGAGGACCCGCACTCGGCGCTCGTTTAAAAAACTGGCAATCCAGCTGCACAGTTGAGGAGGTAGACCATATGCCGGAAGCTTGGAAAGGAGCGAAGCATGCCAGACCCTATCGAAAGCTTTGGCGATGTCCAGGCTAATAGCCAAGGACTCGCCAAACTTTTCCATAGCCCCACCCCATACATGCGTGACGAATGCCAGGAGGTCACCCGTTGATCGTTTTGGCCTGAAGCCATATTGCCGATCATTGATTAGCGAGTGATCCTCCAGGTATCGCATGAGCTGCTTATTAATAAGAAGCTCGAGCACCTTGCAAATGACTGAGGTGACAGCTATGGGTCGATAGTTGCCTGGATCGGATCGATCCCCTTTCTTGGGGATCGGTTGTACGTTCGCCTCCTTCCAGGCCTCCGGCACGAGGCCTGTAGAGTATGACAGGCCGTACAGACGCGTTAATACTGGAGACAACTCAGCAGCACATTTTCGTAGCACCACCGCCGGAATGCCGTCAGGGCCACCGGCTTTCCGCGTGTCGAGTGACCGCAGCACTGCCCGTACATCACATTGCCTGATAACAATATCAGGCATAGTGTGGCCACAGTTGGCGATGGCGGGGGGCTGCAGGCCACGGTCATCGACCCGGGAATTAGCCGCAAAGAGGTCTGCGAGCATGTCCGCCTTCTCTTGGGCTTTGTGAGCCAGTGATCCATCAGGAAAACGCAGTGGTGGCAGCGAGGGTTGACAAAAATTTGACTGTACGGCTTTGGCCAGTTGCCAGTATCCACGGCTGCCCGTGGGATGGGATGTGAGCTCCTGACCAAGCCGCGCGACGCGCTGGGCATCCGCTCTCTTGAAGGCCCTCTTGCTGAACCTAGTGGCCCGATTGTACGCTGCTTTGAGGCGGTTCACGTTCGGGTCACGTGCCGCCCGAGCCCTGACCCAGGCGCGATATGCCGACTGTTTTTTCTGGACAGCCTCGGCACATTCACGCCCGAACCAGGGGCGAGCTTTGCGGATGCTGGCGACATCAGTGAAAGGGATATAATATTCTATCCCTAGACTGATCTCGCCAGCAATGGCAGCAGCGCTATCCGAAGGCGCCTTTCCTACAAAGCAGCGCTGGCTCCACGGGATGGACGCAAAGTAATCGCGGAGACCGTCCCAGTCTGCCGACGAGTAGTGCCATAGTCGTCGAGTCATTTGTTCAGCACGAGCAGGCGGTGGCACTTGGAAGCTGGCGTGCACCACACAGTGGTCGGATGTGCCCAGTGGGGCGCGTACCAACACACTGTACTCGGCTGGGCGACTCGTCAGCAGTAGATCCAGCAAGGCGGGCGTGTGGTCTGACCTGTCAGGTATCCGGGTGATCCCCCGTACCATCTGGGTCAGCCCGTGGGAGAGAGCGAATGCATGGGCGGTTCGTCCCGCATGATCGGTCCTAAGGGACCCCAGCCACCCAACGTGATGACCGTTAAAGTCCCCCAGGAAAACCAGGTCAGCGTTCGGGAACCGCACCTGTGCATCGTCAGCCATCTCGCTGAGGTATTCGAAAAGCCTTGTTGTCCCAGTGTCCCCTGTGTGGGAGCGGTAGACGCACACGTAGATCTGGCTCATGGAGCCATGATCCACGTGCAGCCAAAGGACGGAGTAGGAGGGGTTCTCCAGACAGCGCAACCGGCGGCAGCAACCCAGCCTGGGCTGGGTTACTTGGGGGGCTTTAGCACAGCTGCACGGTGGTACCCCCCCGGACCAACACTGTTGTACCACCTGGTATCCACGTAGGGGCCAAAGCCACCACATGGGTACCGTAATATACGAACCTCGTCCGTTAATCAGCAGGTGCGCCACTAGCAGGTGAGGTCGCTGGGGCCCGATAGATGTAAGAAGGGCCCCTTTGCACCCACTTCATTTTTAATTAAACAAAACACTAGCGAGAAACACTTCATGTAACGAGGTCTGTCTTTACAAAATTCTCAACTACCCATAAAAAATAAACTAGGAGCTGCGGTCGCTGCCGTGGTACTACGCTTCAGCATGCAATTGAGCGAAGCGACTATTGTCATGTTTTTGGTCAAAAACTTTTTTTGAGGGTCCTAAATCAAAATTCGGTCTCGAACAAAACCTGTTCCTGAGAATGCTTGATTTTTGAGTGAAAAAATCATGAAAATCGGTTGTTGACATATTTTTGGTCAATAACTTTTTTTGAGGGTCCTAAATCATATACTAATAATCATATAATATCATATACTACCACTGTACTACAGTAGATATTTGTTGTTACATGTAACTAATGCAAGTTTATTCAATACCTACGTACCCACAAAAACTAAATATATACTACCACTGTGTTAAAGTAGATATTTAATGTTACATGTAGGTAACTATTGCAAGTTTATTCAATACTCGTTTAATCTCAGTACCGTTGTTAATAAATAAATAAATAAATAAATATGTTGGGACAATTCACACAACGCCATCTAGTCTCAAACTAAGCAGAGCTTGTGATATGAGTACTAGATAAACTGATATCAATACTTATATACATTTTTTTTTGTAAAATACTTACATATTATATATAGGAAACATCCAGACTTCGGTACGTCAAACGTATGTGTCATCACACAAAGTTTGTCCCGATCGGGAATCGAACCCGAGACTCCGGCGTCGCAAGCGGATGCCGTACAAACCACGCCACCAAGTCAGTCAAAATTGTGAGTGCATTATGCGTCATTTAGGGACATAGCCTTAATACGGAAGCTCCCGGTATTTATCTATACTGATAAAATTAAACATGGCACTCAAGTATTGTTTAGCTGCATTGTACATAATTACAAAATATAATAGCTACCGTAAACTGAATGCTATCGGCGAAAGATTCGTTCGTTTAACCAATCGTCGTTGAAGAGTGTTTTCCGCGAACCGTTCCATCGACGAAGGATTCATTCGGACTACCAACCGTCGATGAATAATATTTTCGGCGAAACGTTCCATCGGCCAAGTATTTTTTTCGTTCAACTAACCGTCGGAGTAGAATGTTATCAGAAAGCCGTCCTATTCGGTGAGCGGTATTTCGGAATACCATACGGACATCGCCACGGTCCGACGCTACGTACTTAACAAAACGTCCGCTCCAGGTACGCACTCGGAAGCCACTTCCATCTAAATGAGACAAGCAACATTAATGTGACAACTGGGATACACCCCCAAAGAAACGTCCCAGTAGACCCATGATTTCATATACCGGGACAACTGGCACTGAAATGTAGGTATATCTAGTCCCATGGGATAACTGGGGCAAAAAAAATGAGACAGTGCCATTTGTCCCGTACTGGGACAAAGTCAATTTAAGTCAATTTAATTTCAAACATTTTAAGGTCAAGATCAGCCAAATCGGTCCAGCCACTCTCGAACTTCAGCGAGACACTGAATCTCGATTCATTGGTATAGATATCATACTCTGTTATGATATAATAATATAATAATTATAATATTCTAGGTCACTCTTTTCAATATCTTTTCAAATAGTAGGTACATGTACAATAACATTATGTACCTACAATTTCATACATACATTGATCTTTTATCAAACCATAATTCCTCCACATTAGTAATTAACCAGATATTAATACCACGGTGGGCAGCATTATACTAACAATAACAATTATTTACAATCGTATCCCAATAACATATATCATTTATTGTACTAGGTATCTTTGACAAGTCTGGTTTATCGTTTAGGATTCTTCGGTAATCACCATATAGGGTAGTGGTCGACCCACAATTATATTAGCACTAAGCGATAAACTGTAATATATAACAACATAACGATAGAATAGTATAACATCGTACCTTTTAGTGCTTTTCACCTTGACAATAGCAGAACAACTGTGTCGTACGTTTGCGAGTTGGCCTTTTTATATTAACCACCAACAATAGATTTACAATTCGAAATAGAGGGTACTATGCATGTACAAAAATAGAACCAATTTACAGCGTATACAATACGTTAAATCTAACCAGATAGACCAAGAATAATGCAGTCTTGCACGTAAAAGAACAAGACAATGCAGAGACAAGAACTACCGTTAAAGAGACCGTAATTACAAAAAGTTTTCAAAAAGTTTACCATAAAGTCTGCTTCTTTTAGAACGAGCATAGAATTTTAATCCAGGTTTTGGGAAAACAATACGTAAGGATTGTTTGTCCCATTTTTAGTGAATGGTTAGTGTATATAAATAGTCAAAATTTTAATCTTTCATATGCATGCCATTCAAAGAAATTTTTGAATAATGACATTCCACATTTATATGGTTTGACATGCCCGCTAGCTACTGAAAACTTTTCAAATTGTTAAACGCTGATGCAGAAGTAATGACTTTTAAGCAATTTTTTCTAAAAAAACATGTGTAATACTATCGTGTTTTTGACAGGGTACAAAATTATTTCACCAACTTACTAAACATCTACAAAGGGAAGATTATGTACTCGCCAATTTAAATGTAGATCTATATTATTTTAAAAACGAGAATTTGATTACACTGAATTTTTTAACAAAGAAAATGTTGTAAGTGCCTTTAATATAATCCTTTGATTTTTAACATAAACTATTGCTGGATTATCTAGCTGTTTCTCGTTTACTAAATTTCAAACCAGCTATTCGACATACTGTAGAGTGGAAAGTGCATCAGCAATATATTTACAGTCGATGGAATCATTAAATATTCCAGGTAAATATTTGATCAAAACCATGGTATGATAGATTTTTCACAGTGGTGAATATATGTAACCTATATTGATATTTGCTCTTTTTTCCATGTTTTGTCTATTGTAAATAATATGATGTTAAATGTTATTTATTGATATGGTTTATTTTTTAGCAAAATATCAAATACTCGAAAAATGCTACATTTGCCCTCCACTACTGCAAGGCATACATCGAATTACCAGTAACCCTGTATAATACAATAGTATTCTTCACACAAAGGAATGGAAAGTGCTTTAACTAATAAGTTAGTACAATAAGTATTACTAAACAGACTTCATTGTTCTTTTAGATAAACTTGATGATAACAGCTTATTTTTCTGTGTACATTTCTAGAAAATAACTGGAAAAAACAAATTAATGCGCTCGAGGCTGTTGTCATGTTACCCAGCACAAGACATTTTTATTTGGTTATGTTTCGGCCCAAACTGCTTAGATTTTAGGTAAATAACCTGACTGTTAGAATTTAGGTTTGGATTATAGATTGGTTATTGATTTTCATTGACAGTGACCGGTAACGGTAGTAGGTAGGCTTGTCGCCTATTATATGAGATCAACAAAACTACTGGTGAAATGTGCCAATCAAAACACAGCCGACACAACTGAACTAGAAAAAGCAAAGTTCACACAAGTATTTTAAGACGTTATATCCTCTTAATTTATCCTATTAGGGGTCCAATCAAAACTTATACAGCACAGGTGTCATAACAGTTATATAGGCTAGTAGTTAGTAACTTAAGGCGAAGTGAGATCGTGGCTGCATAGCTTTGGAGGGGGAGAAGCAGATGCACGATGCACGGGGGGCTCCCTGCGTCAGAGATGTTTACGCGCTGTTGCCCGTCAAATGTGGTCAAACTGAGCAATATTGTACAACAAAATAATTGACAGAAGTCCAAATTTACATAGCCGTTTCGTTAATCTATTATTTTTCAATCTAGTGCAGATAAACCGCATAGATTTTATACTCAGGGCTACTACGTAATTGATTTTTATGTAGTTTTGAACATTACAGCCTTAGGCTATATTTCATACTTAAGTACAGTTGACTGAACTAAAGAAATAAGTGAACTTACTTATTTAATTCTTGTATGTATCTTTTCACCTAAAACTTTTTTCATCTCAAACGTAAACAACTTTGGAATAAAATAAGGTCTTGAAGGAATACCTTAGTAACCCCTTAATAGATAATAGATGAAAGAAAGTTAATAATCTCAAGTGAATTACAAAAATAACCTTGTTACCATGGTACCAATACGGTGCTAGTAAATTTTAAAAATGCATATTGAGCCGTTTGCATAATTTTATGTCGGAGGGAAAATGTAAAAGGGTGCCTTCATGTAAAAAAAATAATTATGGAAAGATTTCGCATTTCAGATAATAGGTTTTTTGTTTTTATGTTATGAAATTTCAGTTTTTTGAGATGTTTTATTGATATAAGAAATACAGCGCCAGTATATACTATATTTATATATGAACTTTTTTTCAAATTCCGCGGCCGCTTTCACGTCTGTTGCGGGCGTCTCTGGCTCGGACGCAGAAGGTATTTCCAGTGGCGTCCGGCGACCAGTGGAGCCCGGCGTTATTTATGGACTATATAAACTATGTTATATAAATGGCAATTATGTTGTGCATCTGGAGAGAGACATCGTACTACAAAAGGTAGTAGAAACTGGCACCGAAAACTTAAAAAAAAATAGCACAGGCGGAAGTAATCTTTTTTAAATTTTTGCCTATTTAAATAGTTGGCGCCACGTTAAATACTGTGCGTAAGGATTATGAGACATCGCCACGCAAACGAAGAAGAGTAATTATTAAGAAATACAATGTAAATTAAAAATTATTAGGAAAGATATTATACATTCAAAATTGTCAAACCCAAATTATACCTGGCCGACGGCGACGGTCGAAAAAATTGTTCGTTTAAAAAAAAAAATATTTTAAGCAATTCTGCTGACTGTTGGCTCTCTTTTGATGAATTTTGGATTTAGTACTTGTTTTCTGCGGCGATGATAAATATGACATGTGTTATATGTTAAACGTACCAAAATTTGCAGTTTATTATCAAATGTATTATCATCCGGACGTATTTGATTGGTTATTATAGCTAAAGCCTTATGATCCAACTCTGTCAAGATGGGGTTCTATGCACCAACACCTGTTTTTTATATTCTTCTGTAAAATTTATTACTTATCAAACTTATTATTGACTGAGCGAGCGAAGCGTCTCAGTTTTAACTCGAGGACTGGCCGATTTGGCGTTGTTGGTATGTGTGTCAGTTCCGGTCTGCAGGCCGCATTTTTCAGCCGATTTTCATGAAATTTGGTACAAGTGTTCTTTGTTGCAAGGCGCAAATGTTGTGGAAGGGATTTTTCAATTGGGGGGAAAATGCATTTTTCAGCCGATTTTCATGAAAATTCTATCCTAGGGTGTACTGAGTTAATTCAGTATTTATATAAAACGCATCTAAGATTACCTGCCTAAATCCTTTTTATTGTCCACATCGATCCCCTGGGGAATCTATTTGGAATTTTTGTACAAATTGATCACCAAAGCGATTTATTTAGAATTTTTATCTAAAAAGAAATTACCTCCTAAATATCGTTATTTTAATTGACCGAGCGAGCGAAGCGTCTCAGTTTTAACTCGAGGACTGGCCGATTTGGCGTTGTTGGTATGTGTGTCAGTTCCGGTCTACAGGCCGCATTTTTCAGCCGATTTTCATGAAATTTGGTACAAGTGTTCTTTGTTGCAAGGCGCAACTTTTGTCGAAGGGATTTTTCGATTGGGGGGAAAATGCGAAAATAATGCGAGCTCTACTGTTTACAGAACCACTAGTTTTAAATATAGTATTATAAAGATGATAGATTTGGTTGTTTGTTTGGAATTGAATAGGCTCCGTAACTAATGAATCGATTTTGAAAATTATTTCACTGATACGAGTATGTAGCTAAATTCGTGTTACCCAGCACTATGCACATTTATTTAGAACGTAGAATCTGTCAAATGCAGAATCTGTCAAAAAGAGGAAGTGTCAAATATAGAATCTGTCAAAAATAGACTGGTGTCAAAAGTAGAATCTGTCAAATGTCGCCTTAACGTTTTTTATTTTCCTATTTAACTGTCCGGATTGCATTCAACCATAAGGCAAAATCAACCTGTTAAAGTCAAATATTGACCCAAAGTTCCAGTAAACAGACATTTTATACCCACATTTCAGGAGCTGATAAAGTAGGCGAAATAGGAAAAGCGGAAGGAGAAGAACAAAGAAAAGGTTGTTGCTTAAGTTCCAATATACGAGCCAAAACACAGTATTCTTCTTCTTCTCGTGTCGATGGGCAACACTATGGTGATTATATAGTCTTGGCCCAGTGCTCCGCGACCCGAATCGCATTTGGCCTCGCCTCGTACAGGTCATCTACAGTGCACGACTCTGGGCAACCCGGACATGACATCATGTGGCTGATGGTTTGTGGTGATAAGCCACATTCATACTGGTTCTCTTTAGTGTCAATGTAGCCCCACTTAGACATATTATCTTTAGATCTGCCAACCTGGGTTCGCATTCTATTAAGAGCCTTCCAGGTGGGCCAGGGGGTTTTGTGTCCGGGGGGGGGTAGTTTCTCTGCCGGCGGGATGAAAGTAGGTATTGAGAAACTATCTTGCCATAGGCTCACTCGTGCCTTAGAAAGGTCCGTGCTATTGATAGCAGCAGTGTCGAGAAAGCTGCGCCGGCTTTTTGACCTTTTAGTCGCTGGGCAGTATTATAAGCTATTGACGTTGGTAATGGGTGGTAGTGACCTAGTCGACCCGACGCAATATTTGCTGCATACTGGTAAAAGTAAAGTTCACTACTTATAATATGACTGAAGTAATTTCTGAAGTCGTTACATCCTATATCCTCTTAATTTATCCTATTAGGGGTCCAATCAAAACTTATCCAGCACAGGTGTCATAACTTAGGCAGTTAGTAACTTAACTCGTTTACTAACATACTATGGTCAACATGCGACAACTTAATCTTGTGATACTTAATTACTGTTTGGACTTTGCAGTATAGGAAGGGCAAAAAGTTTTTACGATATCTAAATGTACTATAAATAATATACATCAATACAGAGTTTTTTTCTCCAAAAGGTTAGACCGAGGTGATTAGACGCTCACGTATTTGAGTAGTCGTTTAGTTAGTCCCACGTACCTACTAGGATGGCACCGCATTTATTGTCGTTTCCAAGAACATTGGATATACAGAGCCTCGTTTCGTAGTTAGCTGTCTGCTGATTGCGCAAAGTGCGAAGGTTAATGAATTGAAAAATCAGCCCAAAAACTTTACGTTTTATGGTACGGCTTTTTGAGTAGTCTATAAGTATGTTATTCCACAGGGACAGCTACCGATTTAGAACTTTTTATCAAAGATCGAACTTCTAACACACACAAACTTTCACGTGTATTACCCAATCACACTGGATGGTGATATGATAGATAAATCACAATCGAGTGCTACTAAAACGATACTGAGCTTCTCTAGATGTTTTCATATTTTTCTTTTAGATATATTACCAATACTTAAGTATCGTAAACCGATTTCTTTAAAACAATATATTTTGTCTAGACAGAAACATTATTCGGTCATTGAATGTGCACCAATCGTTTGATTGGGTCTAAACAAAGGTATATATATTCCAAATGTTTTTAAAACGATGTCTGAAATGCTGAAATGTCCAATTTTATTCAATTTGAAATTTTATATAGGTACTCGTACTCTTGTTTTGCGCTTAGTTGGTATTCTTTACTTACAGGTCAGCAGTTTGTAAAACTGCTGACTTACTGTTTGTGATAAGGTTAACAAAAAAAACCGGCCATATGCGAGTACTACTCGCGTTTGTTGTATGGGAGCCCCCTTAAATATTTATTTTATGTTAATATTTGTTGTTATAGAGGTAACAGAAAGACATAATTTGTGAAAATGTCTACTTTCGAACTATCACGGTTCAAGTGATACAGCCCAAGACCGACGGGCGGACGGTTAGTGAAGTCTCATTAACAGGGTTCCCGATTTACCCTTTGGGTACGGAACCCTAAAATTGCCTATACTTACATAGCTTCATGTGTAATCCCGAACTCCAATGCAGATGGATATGCGACATAATAGGAAATAGTAGCCAGATCGGTAGATTACAATACGTTATATTTGTAATAACTACTCCATTAATTGCAACATTTACTTTTTGTCCCGGTAATGTGCTCCCGTGTGTATTGGGAACCTGAAAACTATACAACGGAATCGCATTCTACCACCTAACGCACTGTACTACAAACAGACGCAAAAACACAAATTTAGCAAAATATACTCGTACGTAAACCTTAATTGGAAAATAAACACAGTCACACAAATTTCTTACAAGATAAAATTCGAATTTCTTGTATTATTCCTATAGGGCCACTTTCTACCAAAAGCTGAGTCTGTTACTCGTCGATCAGTGTCCCCGAAAAGATTTTATTCACACAAAAGAGTATTTAATGTCCTTTTTTGCTGTTGTAAGAGACGTTATCAAGATTTTCTCAATGGAAACATAAATGTAGTTGTGTTGGCTATTGTATGTCTTTCTGTCGCCATTCCTCGTTTTTGTCCTGCTGCATCTAAACGGTAATGTAATGGAATTTTCCAGTAGTAATTTGGTAATTGTGATTTTGTTAAATATTTACTTCACTGAAATATTTAACATTTCTAAAACGAATCTGTAGCATTCAAGTAGGGAAAGATGAATCTATTGTCTAAAGTTCTACAACTACCCTACGTTTTTTTTCAAAATTCCTGAGCGTGCGTCAAGTAGTATCTCCTGCTTGGATCCCCTGAGTCACAGGGCTTTATTTGGATTCTAACATAATTCTAAACTAGTAGTTCTGCGAACAGTAGACCTCGCGTTATTTTCGGGTCCCTAACATCCTTTTGGGACATTTCTCCCCCATTTTCCCCCCAATTGAAAAATCCCTTCGACAACATTTGCGCCTTGCAACAAAGAACACTTATACCAAATTTCATGAAAATCGGCTGAAAAATGCGGCCTGTAGACCGGAACTGACACACATACCAACAACGCCAAATCGGCCAGTCCTCGAGTTAAAACTGAGACGCTTCGCTCGCTCGGTCAATTAAAATAACGATATTTAGGTAATTTCTTTTTAGACAAAAATTGTAAATTAATCGCTTTGGTGATCAATTTGTACAAAAATTCCAAATAGATTCCCCAGGGGATCGATATGGACAATAAAAAGGATTTAGGCAGGTAATCCTAGATGCGTTTTATATAAATAGTGAATTAACTCAGTACACCCTTGGATAGAATTTTCATTGTAAGTGGAAGAGGATTCTACCCTTAATTTTCTGGATCTGTCAATCTCTAGGAGGGGCGATGTCCATGAGTTTAGTATTTATAGAAAGCCAACTTGTACAGATGTGGTAATACCCTATTCTCCTAACCACCCTTGGCAGCACAAGATGGCGGCCTTCCATGGTTTTTTGAACAGGATGCTGGTAGTGCCTATGAACCCACAATCCTATGACAACGAGTTGAACATAATTTGTCAATAGCACAGGTTAATGGTTACGGTGTGGATATGGTGTATTCAATGCTAAATAAAAAGCGTAGACAGATTAGTTATCGTTTATTACACCCTGACCCGGGCCCTATCAAGAAGTACACTGCCTGTTTGCCATATTTGGGTTCCCTATCATTGAGTGTTGCCAAAATCCTGAGCGATAACAGTATATTTCCGGCTTTCAGAGCCCAAAACACCTTGAGGGAATTTTGTAATGGTAAGGATGTGTTAGCTGTTTCATTCTGCTAAGCATCTTCTTGATACAGGTCACACCTTGAACAATGATAACACGTTTGAGATTTTGAAGTTGGGTGATAAGGGGTTCAAATTGTGTGTCTGGGAGCGCTTGGCAATAGTTAAACGGGATGTGGATACCTTACTTAATGAGCAGACTGACTTCCATACGTCTCCTTTGCTTAGGTTGTTCGTGGAAAATCAACCACAGTAGTTTTTGTAGGTTTGAGGTATATTTGGCACCATATTTTTTCTGATAATTAAAGAGTTACTTTTTGTTTAAAAAAATACCTATTATTAATTACGGAACCACTTTTAATTGTTTCTACCCCCGTTTTTTGTTGTTGGTAGGTACGAATCAAGTTAATTATTATGTTCAACGGAAAGTTCTTGTATGTGTCACATCCTACATCGCGCTAGTGAGATTTGCATACCCATACCTTAAAAGTAGCTATGTTCTTGCTTTACAGTTTGCTGTTCTCTTTGAGACAGTCTTGATAATGTGAAACATATGTTGACGTTTATAACGTCTTGTTTGAAGCGAAATTTATGCTATTATTTTTAAAAATTAAACATCATATTTACCATTGTTTTGCGTTTTATATATTGTAAAAAGGATATATAAAACGCGCCTCTCCACCAGCTCGAAAAGATTGACGTAACTTTATATGTTAAATGTGTGAGTATTTAAAGTTATAAACCACTAAAATTCGCTACTTCTCCTATTATTTACAGGTGGTAGCATTTCCAGGGCACAATGTACATGATTAAATTAAAAAACAATGGTAAATAAAATTAAAGTAAAGTTGCGTAGAAAACCCAAATGACACACACAAACTACGCAACTTATCAAAAGACAGTAATTAAATCAAACAGATAAGGTCAAGTATTGGTGAATACCTATTTTTGGAACTTAGTTAGCATGATCTGAGGTTTCTACCCACATTAGTTATTGTAAAGAATCCTACATCGCGATAATGAAATTTGCACGCGTTTACTTATAAGCAAACACGTTCCAACCACGAATTTTGCTGTTCTCTCTGAGACAGTCTTGATAATGCCTCGTTTAGAGGCGAAACAATTGTCGACGTTTTGTTGTCCTTTTATTTCTGCGAAAAATTAATGCTATTATATAATTTTAAAAAGTTTTTTCTTAAAACATTTTACTTACCATTGTTTTGTCATGGATTTTCGCCAAGTAACGCCTGTTTCTATCCAATATATGATTAAATTACTTGATCGGGGTTGAAAGTCGAACCTTTGATACCTATAATAGGTAATTTGCTGCTTCAGAGAGTCGCCAACCTATCTATTTCTTTGTGAGACACTCGTGGCAGTTACCAAGGCCAGGTAGTGCTCTTAGTGAACCTTTAAATCTAGTTATCTATTAGAGTGCAGTATTTCTTGAGAACCTTGGGCATGTTGTAAAGGATTTTGATGATATTTTATCTCAGGACGCAATAAAACACACTTTTACATTTTGGACATCTTTTGACAACTGCTTTATATGTACCTATAATAACGATATTAAGTTAGTCATATCATGATCAAAAAACAATAGAAACTGCTTGTGTCTCATATTACATAAATTATGTATAGTATTTGTACCATTTCCGGACACAAGTTCATGAGCAATAAGCAGCATATGTATACTTGAACCTTATTGTTGCATTGAATTACTAGTGGAATTAAAACAATTTTGAGCTTGAAAATTAAATAAAATAAATTAAGAAACTAGTTCTTTATGCGCTGGTTCTAGCGGTGCGGGTTTAAGTGGACTGTATATGCGGGGGATTATAAAACAATCTAAAAAAAGAAATTAAAAGAAAAGGAATTATGGTCTAGGACTCACCTTCTCCTGTTTCGAGGGGCGCGCGTACTTTCAGCGTTACTTACTCCTTCAGGGCTGGCCAACTCCTGTCTCCTGTACCTTAACTAATTATAAAATCTCAGAAATATTGAGGTAAGATGCGGGAGATTGTTTTAAAGCAGTGTATAAAAATGTATTTATATAATGGTTTTATATTACGTAAAAATACGTTGCGGGTATATGACTTGACGAAATGCAAATTGCAAGTAAGTGAAGAGATTTGCATCTGTCAAATCTTTTGTTCTTCTGAGAGCGATAAATATATTCATCTCGCTCGCTTCTGTAGGCTTCAGGTGAGTTGGAGTAAGATGAGGGATATGAGGACCAGGTGAGATGATTATAAGGACGATAACACACGTTACGTGTAAGGGCTGCGAACACAATGGCGCAAACAAGTACATTTTGCACAGGACTTAGTATAGTTCTTATATCTGTGGATTTTCGGAATTTTTCAATCATCTATTGGTTATTAAAAATATTATTAATGTACAGGTTTTAGTTTTATTATCTGAAACGTGGAGATTGTGCCAGGATGGTATATTATTATAATTAAACAACATGAGATGATGCTTGTTAATGCGTCAGCCACAGAACACATTTAGCGCCACGCGGAATTCTTTTTATCAACGCTGTAGATTGTTTGAGCTGACCAAGGAGCGTGTGAAATGATACATCATGATATGAAAGAATGGGTTGAGATGTCGGGCTAAGGTTTGAGACGCTTAGGTTGGGCAGGCAATTCAAAATGCGTACCTGATGTATCCGTGATTGGTGGATATGCAAGCCTCTGAGGGAAGAAAAGCCTTTCTTACATATTACACATATTTCCGGTGCCTGCGTACCAGGAGAGTTCATAATAATATAAATATTTATAAAATTCACTGATATAAATTAGAAATTGTTTATAACGTTGACACTGAATGACAGTAAGGTGCAGCTGTGCAGTTACCTTGGACATAACGTACTTAGGCGTAGCATGGCATCGTTGCCCGATAAATGCATGTAGTCGAAAGCGCTATAATGGGAGTCGCCGTGTCGAAAGCTCCAGTGCCGTATATATCATTGCCATCCACTGATATTTACCGTTTTCCTCAAACTTCAATGGAAAAAAAATTGCGGTTGCAGATGTGAGCGGCATCGAAAAATTTATTTATTCAAAACACATATCTATATAAATAATCATAATCTGAGTTTTTTACGTCTATTTTGTTTGATTTTTATAGATTTTACTATTTATAAATTAAATTTCTTTTTCCATAAATAGACGTCTTTACGTTTAGTTTTGACATCAAGAACAACTAAATCAATACATATATGTAATAAAATTGTAAGTGGTCGATGTCTGTACATCGAAGGTATAATAGAGAAACTGTTGTATGAACTGGGCTTTATGAACGCAATAGTACCCAAAACAATGGATTTTAGAATTTTTGTCTGTTTGTTTGTTTGTCTGTTTGTCTGAATGTTTGAACACGCTCATCTCAGAAACGGTTTAACCGATTTAAATGCGGTTTTTAGTAATGCGTTGTGGTTTATTCAATCGGTTCATAAATAAAAAAGTTATGTCGATCTAAACTAATCTAAAGTAACACGCAGGCGAAGCTGCGGGCAACAGCTATACATAATAAATCAGTAACTGGTGATCAAAAAAACTATAACACGCAGGCGGAGTTGCAGGCAACAGCTAGTATACTAATAAGATTATACGAGTACCTATTTAAAAAATTCGAATCTGTAAACATGGGTCAATATATACATGCATACATGTGTTTGATATTAAGATTTCAAATTTTACAGTAATGAACAGAATTTATACCACTAAACTAAACCTACTGCTTCTTTTTACATAAACGAGGCTCTTAAAGAGATAGCTCAGTAATGTATCAAGTGAGCTGCGCCCACTGGTGGGTGCTTAATGACGTGTGAATTGTAATCGATCGTCGTGGGTTCGACGCTGGGTCGACTTCGTTAATCTAAAAGTTTGCTGAATATACTCTTTTGCTTTTTATTGATGGTCCACCACGGAAAGACTTCTATACATTTTTCTGTAAGTTAGAATTTTGAATGACTAAATAGGCTTTTGGACAACTGTACGTACAAAATTATTGTTTTTTTTTTTTTTTTTTTTTTTTTTTTTTTTTTTATATTTATGTCGACAAATTGACGCCACTCGCCTGATGGTAAGCTGAGGCGCCGTCTGGCAATTGAGGGCGACTCTCACAGTACACAGGAATACTATAGAGAGTGGCCCTCAACTTGACGACCCTGTAATGTGCCTCTTCACGCTTCGCTTAAAGAGCCCAGGGTTATATGTTGGAGGAAACACGTGCGCAGGCAGGGCGTTCCAAGCCACCATCGTTCGGCAGAGAAACGATCGTTTAAAACGCTCGGTTCTCGCGAAGACGGTTTCCACGGTATGAGGGTGACATCTCTGCCCGGCACGCGTTGTTCGGGATCGGAAGGGAGAGGGTGGGATCAGGTTGAAGAGCTCTTCAGAACACTCACCGTGGTAAATACGGTAGAACGCGGCCAAGGAAGCAATTGTTCGGCGCTGGGCTAGCGGCTCAAGGCTTCCCGTTACCTCCGGACAGTCTATAATGCGAACAGCGCGTCGCTGCATAGCGTCGAGTGCGTCCAGCAAATACTTCGCGGAGCCGTCCCAGAGGTGAGAGCAGTATTCAACGCAGGGTCTAATCTGCGTTTTGTACAGCAGACACCTCTGGTGCGGTGTAAAAAATCGCTTTACCTTGTTCAGTATTCCTAGTTTCCGCGAAGCTAGCCCAATACATCTCTCAATGTATTTTGTGTTATTGAGCTCTCGACGAACGTCTATGCCAAGGATGTCTAGATTGTCCTTCATTGGTAATATTGCATTCTGAAGAGTGGGTAGGGGAAGGAAAGGGGATTTTTTCGCTGTAAATGCACACGCCTGTGTTTTGTGGGCATTGAACTCGACCAAGTTCTCGGCACCCCATTGGGAGATACTGTCGAGGTTTCGGTCGAGATCACCCACGAGATGTCGTCTCTCCTCCTCTATCACAGATCGCCCCGCCGTCGGACGAACCGAGTAACTCCCGTGCAATGTACTGTCATCTGCATAGCAATGAATGTTCCCGAGGGAAAGCATATCATTGATATGCAGAAGAAAGAGAGTTGGTGACAGTACGGACCCCTGCGGTACCCCGGCATTCACTTGCAAAAAGCGAGAAGCCTGGCCATCGCAGAGGACCCGCACTCGGCGCTCGTTTAAAAAACTGGCAATCCAGCTGCACAGTTGAGGAGGTAGACCATATGCCGGAAGCTTGGAAAGGAGCGAAGCATGCCAGACCCTATCGAAAGCTTTGGCGATGTCCAGGCTAACAGCCAAGGACTCGCCGAACTTTTCCATAGCCTCACCCCATACATGCGTGACGAATGCCAGGAGGTCACCCGTTGATCGTTTTGGCCTGAAGCCATATTGCCGATCATTGATTAGCGAGTGATCCTCCAGGTATCGCATGAGCTGCTTATTAATAAGAAGCTCGAGCACCTTGCAAATGACTGAGGTGACAGCTATGGGTCGATAGTTGCCTGGATCGGATCGATCCCCTTTCTTGGGGATCGGTTGTACGTTCGCCTCCTTCCAGGCCTCCGGCACGAGGCCTGTAGAGTATGACAGGCGGTACAGACGCGTTAATACTGGAGACAACTCAGCAGCACATTTTCGTACACCACCGCCGGAATGCCGTCAGGGCCACTGGCTTTCCGCGTGTCGAGTGACCGCAGCACTGCCCGTACATCACATTGCCTGATAACAATATCAGGCATAGTGTGGCCACAGTTGGCGATGGCGGGGGGCTGCAGGCCACGGTCATCGACCCGGGAATTAGCCGCAAAGAGGTCTGCGAGCATGTCCGCCTTCTCTTGGGCTTTGTGAGCCAGTGATCCATCAGGAAAACGCAGTGGTGGCAGCGAGGGTTGACAAAAATTTGACTGTACGGCTTTGGCCAGTTGCCAGTATCCACGGCTGCCCGTGGGATGGGATGTGAGCTCCTGACCAAGCCGCGCGACGCGCTGGGCATCCGCTCTCTTGAAGGCCCTCTTGCTGAACCTAGTGGCCCGATTGTACGCTGCTTTGAGGCGGTTCACGTTCGGGTCACGTGCCGCCCGAGCCCTGACCCAGGCGCGATATGCCGACTGTTTTTTCTGGACAGCTTCGGCACATTCACGCCCGAACCAGGGGCGAGCTTTGCGGATGCTGGCGACATCAGTGAAAGGGATATAATATTCTATCCCTAGACTGATCTCGCCAGCAATGGCAGCAGCGCTATCCGAAGGCGCCTTCCCTACAAAGCAGCGCTGGCTCCACGGGACGGACGCAAAGTAATCGCGGAGACCGTCCCAGTCTGCCGACGAGTAGTGCCATAGTCGTCGAGTCATTTGTTCAGCACGAGCAGGCGGTGGCACTTGGAAGCTGGCGTGCACCACACAGTGGTCGGATGTGCCCAGTGGGGCGCGTACCGACACACTGTACTCGGCTGGGCGACTCGTCAGCAGTAGATCCAGCAAGGCGGGCGTGTGGTCTGACCTGTCAGGTATCCGGGTGATCCCCCGTACCATCTGGGTCAGCCCGTGGGAGAGAGCGAATGCATGGGCGGTTCGTCCCGCATGATCGGTCCTAAGGGACCCCAGCCACTCAACGTGATGACCGTTAAAGTCCCCCAGGAAAACCAGGTCAGCGTTCGGGAACCGCACCTGCGCATCGTCAGCCATCTCGCTGAGGTATTCGAAAAGCCTTGTTGTCCCAGTGTCCCCTGTGTGGGAGCGGTAGACGCACACGTAGATCTGGCTCATGGAGCCATGATCCACGTGCAGCCAAAGGACGGAGTAGGAGGGGTTCTCCAGACAGCGCAACCGGCGGCAGCAAACATCCGCCCTAACGAACACGCACACCCCGGCTTTATCGCGGAATTGTTCCTCAATGATATAGCCCGGGTAACAGAGGTACGACGTGTCGTCAGGGCGGCGTATCTGTGTCTCCGTTAGGAACATCACAGAAGGCCGTGCCGACTCCAGGTGATGGTGGACGGTATCGAGGTTTGCATGGAGTCCGCGGATATTCGCGAACTCCACCTCAAACGAAGTCAACTTTGTGGGGTTTCTAGGGGCTGCTGTGTACCGTCTATTCTCTTGTTGCACTGTCATTGTGAAATATGGGGAAGCGTGAAGACAGGGCGATATTTGGTGCGGCAGTAAGTGACAAAGTGCAGAGGCTAGCTTCGTCTAGAACCGTGTGGTTAGGTCGGAGCCGACCCGCCGGACGGAAGGGCTCCCAAACCCCCCTGATGCAAGGCCGCCGCTACCCCACACCGGTTACCACCCGGAGCGGCGACCCCACAACAGGATTATGCGCAACATGTGGGGCAGCCTACTGGGGTGGTTGGTCCCAGGCGGGCCCCATGACTATGTTGCGGGCGGCCGCGGCAACGCCGTTGCTAAGGGTCTCCCTGGCCGGCGAATCGACCCACACCACCCACACTAGACTCCGCTTCGCCCCCACTGGACCCCTGCCTGCCGCACTATACACCGCCCCGGGCCCGGCAGTGCCGCTGCTGAACCCCTAACGCAACCCAGCCTGGGCTGGGTTACTTGGGGGGCTTTAGCACAGCTGCACGGTGGTACCCCCCCGGACCAACACTGTTGTACCACCTGGTATCCACGTAGGGGCCAAAGCCACCACATGGGTACCGTAATATACGAACCTCGTCCGTTAATCAGCAGGTGCGCCACTAGCAGGTGAGGTCGCTGGGGCCCGATAGATGTAAGAAGGGCCCCTTTGCACCCAACTAAATGTGATTAATATGCTCGATTTAAAAAGACTCATTCAATCGTATCTACTCCATTTTGATAAGCAGGGTATATATTCATTTCGTATAATTATGTAAATAAAACGAATCTTTTCTGAATATCTCAGACCTTGCCTGGATATTCTAAAAGATCCGCCATAATTTAAGGTATAAAATATATATCTCATACACTGTCCCTTCAAATACCTGTTATTGTTTAGTTCTTTTCATAGAATTACTTTAGTGGACACACTTGTCTTTAACATGGACTTTAATTCTCGTTCCGGACCTATGAGCATGGCATTGTAGAAGAGTTTGTTGATAACCGTCAAAAAAAGTGTTCAAAAATGAAAATTTCAAAAAATGTGTTAATTGCGTCACGTGTTAGCAAACACAAATTTTCTGCGATATCATTCAACATCGACAAACCCTTCCAAGCGCTATGGTAAGGGGATATCGGGATATAATCTTACCTGACATCTAACCAGGGTCTCAATATCTCAGTAACAAACTTCATGAAAATCGGTTGAAATGCTTTTATGTGATACCCGAATGGACAGACAACTTTTATTACTTATTTCAACCCCTCAGTACCCTTTTTAACCACAAAAGGTCCACCACTGTCCTAAGGTCGTATCTATTTTTGTATAAAATTGCATGAACCATGGTTCCGGAGTTTTAGGAACTTTGTGACATCCATATTAATAATCTTAATTATATAAAGAAGAAAAGAAAAGTTCGTTCGTAAAATGTCTTCTATCGTAAAATGTATCTTTGCTGCATTATCCATAGGTAGAGGTTGTTTCCCACTTATGTGTTCCTGCTGAAATTGACAACGGGGAACAATAAAACGTTGGCGGAATCACGGGGTACCAGCTAATAGCTTATAGGTACTAATCTAAGGTATTATACAAATCAAATTATTTGAGGTTTTGTGACACATCTGTTATTTATTACACGTGTAACCCAATGCGCTACACCTGTAATCAAACAAAATACGACTTCAATATCTTTCAAATACTACATCCCTACTTATACTGGGCGTCGGCATATGAACCGAGTAATCTGAGGATGCCGCATGATCTCAGACGTGACCCTCAGGTGGTTTGTCAGATTACATCGCTGACGTAGCCTTAATCTTTGGTACCTGTTTACATTCGGTGATTGATTGTCAATAGAATATCTGCAATATAATTCCGAGATCCAATCAGAATATCGTCAAGTGACTATTGAACTAGCTTTATACTCGTACTTTATTATTAATATTTTGTGTCAATGTCAATAACAGAAGTGTTATCCGACTTCGAAAAAGTTACAGTCACATACCTTGTAAAGTACAGTGGATATGTGTAGGATAGCTCGTAATAAATGCGATCGCTTCCCTACTCTGTGAGACCAACACGGGACTGCAGAAAAGTGGGAGTAATGAACACGGTTGTCTATTGTCTGCCCGAAGATTATATGCCATAATAATCATATTCCCGAATTTCATTTGCCCGAATTTCATTTACCCGAATGTTTTGTTTGCCCTAAAAGACATATGACATATTTTAATTGCCCGAAACTTAGATACCATAAGATACGAGTGCACTACGTATTGTTTTTCATATTTTTAATTGCCATAATAATTATTAGATATAATATTTAAACGCCATAATGATTATTAGACATAATATTTAAACGCCATAATAATCATTACACATGATATTTAAGGGCCATAATAAATTGTTTTCGAATCTTCTTCCAAGCTATGCATTTGCTCATATTTGTACAGGCACTCTAAAATCAAAGAATCAATTCCATTTATTCAGTTTAGGCACATAAAGAGCATATATGAATGTCAAAATTTTACAATTTTGTCAAGTAATATTATAAAAATACTAAATTAAGTAAGTACATAAATAACCATTAGTAAATGATTCTTTCGCTGGTTCGGTAAGTTGGTTCTCCTGAGAAGAGACCAGCAAGAAACTCAGGTAGATTATCCATTTTCTTTTTTAATATTGTTTACATTGTTCCAATTAGTTTATATTGTACTATACGAGTGGCCAACAACAGAAGATTAGGGTGACCAAGCATTTTTATCATTAAGATATTCGTCTACATTATAGTAGCCTTTCATCATCAAACATTTTTTAACTACTATTTTAAACTTATTAAGAGGCATGTCAACCAAATCCTGAGGAATTTTATTATAATTTTTTATACATTTGCCTACAAACGAATTACCAACTTTATGAAGTTTAATTTTTGTCATTGCCAGTTTATTTTTTTATTTGTATTAAAATTATGGTTATCGGAATATTTTTTGAAGAGATCTATGTTCTTCCGTGCATATAAGATGTTGTCGTAAACATATTGAGAAGCAACTGTTAAAATATTAATTTCTTTAAATAGTTCTTTCAGCGAGTCACGGGGTCCGAGTCTTTAGATTGCTCGTATACCTCGTTTCTGTAATATGAATATTGTCTCAATATCGGCAGCTGAGCCCCACAGCAGCTGACCATATGACATAACGCTATGAAAGTAGCTAAAATAAACTAATCGTGCCGTTTTTTCGTCAGTCAGTGACCTTATCTTTCTAACCGCATAGGCAGCTGAGCTAAGTCTTCCTGCCAAGGCTGTGATATGAGGACCCCATTGTAGTTTACTATCTAGAGTTATCCCAAGAAAAACTGTGGTATTGACTATTTCAACTAATTCATTATTCATAGTAATATGATTATCCACCTGTCTAACATTGGGCATAGTAAATTTTACACATTTTGTTTTCTTCGCATTGAGCAGCAAGTTGTTACTTGTGAACCAATGCAATATTTCCGAAAGGGTATTATTTACATCGTCAAGTACTACTTTTTGTCTATCACTTTTAAAAATTAAATATGTGTCATCAGCAAATAATACTATCTCACAAAGATTTTTAGTGAAATAAGGAAAATCGTTTACGTATATTAAGAATAAAAGGGATCCTAATATCGACCTGGGGTACTCCCATGAATAATGAGGCGCTAGAAGAGTCGGTGCCATTAATGTTTACTTTTTGTACTCTACCAGTGAGGTAAGACTCGAGTAAGCCAAGTGAGCTGTTCGAAACACCATAATAAACTAATTTTAGTAGCAAAGTCTCATGATCAACACCATCAAAAGCTTTTGATAGATCACAAAATATACCAATGGCATCCTGCTTTTCCTCCCAAGCATCAAATATATGTTTCACAAGTGCAACTCCTGCATCCGTTGTGTTCCTGCCAACCAAACTGTTTGTTATGAAGTAACTTATTGTCTGTAAAATGTGAAAGCAATTGATTAAATATAATTTTTTCAAAAATTTTACTGAGAGTTGGAAATGGAGATGGAAATAGGTCGAAAATTTGAAGGATCACTTTTGTCTCCTGCTTTAAATAAAGGAATGATTTTACTGTACTTCATAAGATTAGGAAACTTTTCATCTATACATTTATTGAATATGAATGCAAGGTGAGGCGCTATAGCGGGCACTATTAATTTTATTATATTAGTTGAAATGCCCCAAAGATCCTCGGTATTTTTATATTTAGTTGTTTAAAAGTTTTAAGTATAGTGACTGAGTCAACAAACTGAAAATCAAAGTTAATTCTACATTTATCAACACTAGATTTAAGAAGAGAATTGGCTACGTTTTTTGACGAATTTAACTTATTTGTAGTGGTGATTGGAACATTTGTGAAAAAAGATTCAAATGCATTGACCACTTTAGAATCAGTTTTAATATGTTTATCATCTATTTTTACCTCGAAGGATCGATCACGTGACTTTGCTTTACAAGTTTCTTTGTTAATAACATTCCATATTGCCTTCGTTTTATTATCAGATTTTTCAATTTTAGCCCGTATATAATTAGATTTTGTTGTTGAACATACTTTTTTGAATAGTTTGGAGTACTTTTTAATACGTTCAATTACTTGTGGCTCATTAGTAGATGCTTTTGTCTCGTATAATTCATATAAATGCCTTCTACTTTTATAGATTCCAGGCGTAGCCCAATCACTAAATTTAATTTTGAATTGATTTACATTTATTGGTTTTTTTAGTGAAAATGTTATCACATTCGTATTTGATTACTCCGAATAAATCTCCGTAATGATCATTCGGGTTTTTATCATTATTCAACTCCAAAAGAGGTACTTTATTCTTAATGTTTACTTTAATTTTTTCTAATCTATAAGTTGAGATTGGTCTACAAACAATATTTTTTGATAATGGAACATGTTGGTACTTAAATCTAGCTAACTGACCTGCAAGATCTGAATTTATAAAATGTATTATAGATTTCTCATCTACATCGCTGTTAGAAATTATCTAACAGGTAGCTGACGTGGCTGTGGTGCGAGTTGGTTCACAAAAAAGATTTTGTAAGTTAAAAGATTTAAAAAGGTTGAGGAACGTTAGCGCGTTCTGAGAGTTTTCTAAAATATTAATATTAAAATCGCCACATACAACTATAGTCTTGTTACATTTACATATCTTTTTTAAGGCTTCCTCCATAATGGACTCAAACAGGTAGTAATATCCAGAAGGAGGTCTATAGACGCTAATAATAATATATTGTTCTAGCTCTGCACATGGTAGTTCAATATTTCGCTCACTTGTGAGTGCTACTATGTCTTTTCGGTCTTTTGATTTTAATTTGCCATTAATTAAAATAAGAGACCCACCTCTTATAGCGGAATCTCTAGTAAACGCACTAATGATTTTATAATTATCAATATTAACTAAGAGTTCCTGTTTTTTTAACCAGTGTTTAGTTAAACAAAGTACATGGATACGTTTTTCATTTAAAAATAATTCTAGTTCTAACTCTTTGCCAGAAAAGCCTTGTTGGGTTGTACCTTGTTCCTTTCACGGTGTTGTGTATGTCCCTGATACCCGTTCTGCTTCAACACTTCCTGAACATGAGCGAGCTCTTTCTGTCAGTGTTCAGGGTCGCAAAGATCATAGGCTCGACTTACCAGCGACACCGCAACGGATCTCAAGTGTCGCGGATTATGATGTGAACCGGCATTCAGGTACTTGTACGTGTGTGTGGGTTTGTGGTACACAGTGTGTCCGAGAGAACCACTCTCTCTCACTGTTACTTTGACATCGAGAAAAGCCAATGATCTGTCCAACTCCATTTCATGAGTAAACCGGATGTTCCGGTGTATGGAGTTCAAGTGGCTTAAAAATTGCTCTACTTCTATTGGGCCCCCTCTCATAATACAGAAGACATCATCCACATATCGCTTCCACAGTTTCACCTGTGCTAACTGCATGTCTATGGAATCTTCAATGTGTTCCATCCAAATGTTGCCATCACCGGTGCTACAGGGCTACCAATGGCCACTCCGTCGATTTGGAGGTAATGCTGTCCACCATAAAGAAAATAATTACCCTCTAGGCAATGTCTAAGTAGAACAATGTATTTGTTGGACAGACCATTGTCCTTCAGTTTCTTCTCGATGACCTCAAGGCAATCTTGAACGGGAACGTTGGTGAAGAGTGACTCCACGTCGAAACTCACCATCACATCATCCGGTTCCACTTTCACGCTCTTGATTATGTCCACAAAATGCCGAGAGTCTTTAACGAAGGATGTGGTGTTACTTACTAATGGTTGCAGTACCTTGGCTATGTGTTTCGCCAAATAATACGTTGGTGAGTTGATTTGACTCACAATAGGGCGCAAAGGTACATTCTGCTTATGGACTTTAGGCAAAGCATATAGCTTTGGTGGTTGGACCGCCATAGGTCTATGTAGACGCTCAAACACATCCTTGTCAAACAGTTCCTCGTGGTCCTTAATTACCGCACGTATACGTTTGGTGACTCTGGCCGTCAGGTTATAAGTCACTGGTTTGTAAACTGCAGCGTCACTAAGTAGGTTTTTTATTTTCCCATCGTAGTCCATCGAGTCTATCACCACAGTAGAATTACCCTTGTCAGCTTTCATCACTAAAATATTCGTATTATAACGTAACTCTTTTAGTGCCTGCTGTTCTTCCGTGGTGATATTAGGCCTAGGTGGCTTCGCCTTCCTTAAGATAACGGCAACATCCTGTCTAAGTGTATCTGCGTCGTTAGACGGTAACTTGTTGCGCTTTACTACTTCCTCGATGCTACTTATAATATTTTCATAGGGAAGTCGCTTTGGTGTTACAGCAAAGTTTAACCCTTTGACCAGACACTATGTGTGGCATCATCGATGTGTGTGTTTGACAAATTAATCACCGTCTTGTTTTCGAGTGATCCTAATTGCCCAATATTACTCTTTCGATGGTT
Source organism: Nudaria mundana (assembly GCA_963556515.1). Taxonomy (NCBI): domain Eukaryota; kingdom Metazoa; phylum Arthropoda; class Insecta; order Lepidoptera; family Erebidae; genus Nudaria; species Nudaria mundana. The sequence goes on along the minus strand of OY748302.1, from coordinate 16,910,783 downwards.
GCATAACTTGTCAAACTTCGCGTTGTGACGTGCACTGCACAGATCGCGAATACGACTCGCTTGGTTATAAGTTACGCGGTCACATATATCAAAATCACTCACCGATAGCACCGCACTACAATCCATATGCAAGTTATATAGTTCACACTGTACACCGTGCAGTTGGTACCAACACTTGCGAATTAATTGTCTCAGAAGACGAACACTGGCATTGTTTAAAATTTATTTAGAAACGTCGGGTAATAAAGAGGTATGTATATATCTCAATAATCGCGTAAAAGACCCGTTAGTCTTAAGTTTATAATCATATTTTGTTTGGTGAAGGAACTACTGGGGTTCTTGTTTGACTCAAGTGAAGGAGCGAGGACTTACAGACCGGTTCAGGACTAATTAAATGGTTGTTTGATGTCAATGTGGAATTTGGACTCATAAGATCCTTCATGGCCAGAATGTATTCCTGATTCTCACTTTTAACATTACAATACCTGTCAGTCATTATGTCTAGTGATTTTTTTAAATTATTAATTTCTGATTCTAACTTTAAAATATTGTTATTATGATCAGAGATATTATTTTCAATTAATAATGAATACATGTCAAGTTCATCGCCTAGTTGCCTTCTCTCATTAATATACTTGACTATTTTGTACATACTTTTTGTCTTTTACTAAGTTTTTGTGTTTTTCTTATGTATTTATTAATTTTCACATATTTCTTAATTTTGTTTCTACTGCACTCAACTATGCCCATCTTGTGATTGGAACAATGAGCTGTTAAGGTATCATCCTTTGTTAAATCTATAGTAATTGTGGGTTCTGAGCTGGGTTCAGTAGCAACAAGGCTGGGCACACTACCAACTAACTCCTCAAACAAGTTATGGGTATGGGATACTATGGTGTCACGTTTCTCAGCCAAATGATTTACAAACCGGTTATAAATACATTGGTGGGTAGATTGGTGGGTAGGTAGATTAGTTTTCAGCATTTCGCCGGCCAATGCCACGGCGCACTCGCTTCGCTCGCTCGGCTCGTGCGTTGTCTTTCATGCTAACCTAACCTAAACCTCAATGTCGATGGCAAATTATGTTATGGCATGTGATAATTAGGGCTATGATTATCGACCGGGCGCCACTGCGTAAATACCACCGCAACTACCAGAGGCATCCGGCAATGGACGAAGTATGGCCACGTCAAGGCGCGGCAACTTAATAAAAGGGCTATGTTTATGACAAATGATTGTGGCACTTAACCGGTACTTATGGTAATTGACTTTATGGGAAACAAAGCTTCTAGCACGTGACTAATATAGCAAATAACAGTAGGGCAAATGAATATTATGTCATATAATATCATGTCTGTTGACTATTATGGCAAATGAAATTAGGGCAAATAAAATTCGGGCAAACGGCGGTATACCAATGAACGCGCCTGTCTACAGTTTCGGGGATAAAGACTTCGTTTTGTTCTATTTCGGTGGTTTAGTTAACTCATTTCCAGGTCGTAAAGTCAGTCAGTATAAAAAGTGAGCTACAAATAGTATGTACAAATTCAGCCAAATCCGATTAGTGGACGGAGCTTAATAGAAAAGCAACCCATTCATTAATAATAGTAGGATTAGCTCGCAATATCAAATTACAATTCCCGCTGTTGCTTGTTCTTTTAGCCATACCTTAGAAGTTCTCTCTTCGTCCTTCGTTCTTCTTCAAAACTTACTTATTTTAACTTAAAGTTTTGGCGTAATGTAAATCCTTTTCAGAAAAGTTTTTTCTCTAATGAGGATTCTATACGCGCGCCACGCCGTTTGTATCTTCTGGGTTTAGTCTTTCAGTATCTGTTATGATTGTTATTATTACCAACTGATTTAAATTTACAATACCTAAGTAGGTAATTTTTTTTCAACACAAAGTTAATTCCATGGTAAAGTCATGTAAAAGTGGAAGCAAAAACTCGGTTAAATACTGTATTTACTTGATACTCTACGAGGAAGAATAACACCTCATTTTTCGCAATAAGTTAAACTCTATAGACTTTTAAAATTTACAGTGAAACTATATTAGGTAGGTACCTATATAAATGTACACTCGCGAAAACATCAATTAAATTTTTTCAGTGCGAGTAATAACATCACTTTTCTAGAAATCTAGCACGGTGTCTTTCGCGGTGCACCACGCCATAGGTATTGGCCTATAACTTTTGAATCCCTAGGGCTAGGTCAAATTTTCGATTTTTTGGCTTGCCTCCAGATCGAGAGCTATCCATAGAGGTCAACCATCATTGGAGCATAAGCAGTTCTCGAGAGCTAAGGGGGGACAAAAATTACATTCCTCATTTCTATATATAGATACCAAGCCAATACTCACGAATTTTTCAATCTTATCATTTCCTATAAAGAAAAGTCAACATTTCAAATCGTTTTCTGTGACGTCTCTTTCAGTTCCGGTCTTTTTATTGCACCAGGTGACCGTAAAATAGAAGATATACGCTCCTATAAACTAAGTCATAAACTTGTAAATTTCGCGGAACGACGTCCCTTTGTGGACATTGAATCAAAATGTGTTGCTACATTCTTGCAATAATTTTAACAACTTGACTCATATCGTCTTGATTTTAGACAAGTTACAACAAATACTTAAATCTATTTACATATTACATATATTAACAAATACTTAGATATTTTTTCATCGCCAGTTTGTGGTTTTATTTTTGTTCTCCTTGTTACCTGTATTTATATACATTGCACAATATCATTCATGTCTTTGCCTTACAGGCTGGTTTTATTATTAATTTGTATACTTTTGGAGAGATGCCTTGCAACAAGCGTCCATTTGAATGAAATGAACAGTCGCAGTTGATCGGAAATAACCAAGCTTCTTACACCTAAGATATACATAAGATGTGGCAGAGTATTAAATTCTGGGACAACTTTTGTTTCAATAAGCCAATATGTCAATAAAAATGGCTTTATTAACATAAATACCTACCATCCGAAAATATGAATGAAATATGAAGAAAAAAGTAAAGTAAAAAATCCTCTGTATCATCTGAAAAGGGAGGTTCCCAGAATACTGGTTGCGTTACCACGTTGGATAGCCTGCTGGTCCTGTGGAGCATTGGTCAGACGTTCAGTATTATGCATTAATTACGAATTGCGTCATGTAAGTACTATTCCCTATTCTGTGATTGCGTTACCAATTGCGTTTTTGGAGATGTCTTCACCATTAAACAAAGTTTTTCATAAAGGTTTCAATTTCTAATTCATTAAAATTGTATGTTTATTGACCTATAAAAATGCAGTGAAGCGGAACTGAGGGATTTGTAATTTGAATTAAAAGAAGGGAAAATAAAAAGCTTGCAAACGAAATAGGCTTGGACGCAAAATAAATACGACTTTTAAAATGCCTTTTATACGAAAAGTACAAACAATACAAAATTGTTCACCCTAAAATCATTTGTGTTGATCGTGACTTCAGATGTATATTGAGATTGGATTACATTAATTAACACTAAGAAAATTGTCGTAGCTTACTACATTTAATTAATGTTACTACTAGTAACGGAACCATAGCGGGTCGTAGCCAGACGGGATAGCGCCTATTTACTGATACTGTTGTCTATTGTAGACACATAATAATTAACTATGAAAAAACATATAAACTCATGTCAAATCATCGAGCCCACTCTTTTGTTTCCCCTGGATCGTTCCTATTGTTAACTTACAAAATGGATAATAAGCCGCATTATGTACTTTCATAAATCGCCCCCTATATCTTCTATCCTTTCTGAATTGAAAATTAGTAATAAGTTGAGCATCCACTGAGTACGCCAAATGTCAAAATTTAGGAATAAATGACATTTCACGTACTCAACGAACACTCAACTTAAAATTTTCAATTCAGAAACCGGCCGTATAAGTCATACAATCCTTTGCAAATACGTAATTACCACTTGTGTAAGGTTTTCTCTCGACTTACATTTTGTACCTACAGTCAGTAAGTTCCAGAAAAATCGCTAAGCAGTTTTTCATGAAGTCGACATGGAATGAACTGACTCCATAAATAATGGTATTCATACCGCGTCGCCTCTCGCGGAGTGCAGGTAAAATATTTCCGAAATAAATCAGTGTGTTGCCAGACATTATTATATTGATTTACTTCTTAGCATGTAACTGCCAAGTTATTTATAATATAATATTCATACTCATTAAGATCCATAGGAAGTACTTTATCTCGAATACAAATATTTCAGATCTTACAAAGGTTTTTTCTGACCCGGTGGCCGAACTCGAATTTCTGGCTTCTCAGACGTATACGCACCTTACTCACTACACCAACAAAGCAGTCAAGCACTGACGAAGTTTGATGACGCTCAGATGAAATGCTACATATTTTGGTCACCCATCCATGTAAAAATGAAAATGTGTACAAGTTTGTGTACAAGTTTGTGACATTCAACTGTAAAAATGTCAAGCGTTCCGCCTCGTACATTCGTCAACTATGTAAGTACTCCGATGTGATTGCGTTGCAAGAGACATGGTTGCTACCGGAAGATATCTCGTTCCTTGACTGCATAAGCGACGAGTTCAGCTATACGGGAGTATCGGGAATGGACACCTCGGCGGGCATGGTGCTAGGTAGGCCATACGGCGGAGTCGCTCTCTTGTGGAAGCGGTGCGTTTTTCAGGATGTGACCATTGTGCAATGTAATAATCCTCGTGTTTGTGCGATTAAAATAAACTTGAAGGAGAAAGTGCTTTTGGTGTTCAGTGTATATATGCCGACGGATACTACAGTAGTGAGCAAAAATGGACCTGTGTCGATACAGATATTTTAGGTTTAGAGTCGAGTACATATACATTTATGTGCGAAGTGTATGGTTCCAAACGGTGGCTGGACCACTGTTTAGTGACAGAGGCGACCGTCAATTCAGTTAGAGATGTAAATATTTTGCAAGATGTGCTATGGTCTGATCATTTTCCAATGGTGATCGAATGCTGTCTGGACGTAATTGTGTCGAGGAATTATGTACCTGATATGCGCTCCAGTAGTGTTGTATGGGGGGAGAGAAGTCAAAGTCAAATAGAATTGTTTAAAATGGAATGCCATAAGCGACTGAGTCTTATTGACTTCCCATCTGTATTGAGTAATTGTACAAAAAGTATGTTATTCAAGACATATTAGTGTGATAGATCAGATGTACTCGGACATCGTGCAAGCCTTAAGTGAAGCGGCTGTGTTGGGTCGAGAAGGTGGGAGACGGCGCTCTAAGAGGGCGGTTATAGGCTGGAATAAACATGTCGCCGGCGCACACAGGGACGCTAAGGCAAAGTTTGGGGTATGGGTATGGCACGGGAAGCCTGGCTCTGGGGTGGTCTTTGAGGAGATGTGTGAGGCCAGAAGAGTCTTTAAATCGCGGTTGAAGTGGTGTCAAGACCATGAAGACCAAGTGAAGATGGATATTCTGGCATCACACCACTCTAATCGTGACTTTCGCGGCTTTTGGAAACAGACCAACAGATTGCAAAGCAAACCGGGCGTCCCTGTGAGTGTTAGCGGCAGGTCGGATCCGTGTGGGATAGCTGAGCTGTTCAGAGAACACTTTTTTGTTGAGTCACCCTTGGGGCCATCATGTTCGACGCTCGATGCTGAGCCCGGGACGGCAATAGGGGTTAATTTCAGTAGTAAGGAGATTGCTAAAAGCATCAGAACTATGTCAAGGGGTAAATCCCCTGGCCATGACGGGCTTAGCATCGAACACCTGCAATATGCTGGCCCACACCTACCGCGAGTGCTAGCTATGTTGTACGGTTTCTGTGTTAGCCATAGCTACTTACCTTGTGAGATGTTGCGTACTGTAGTCGTACCTATTGTTAAAAATAAGACAGGCGACCTCGTAGACCACAATAACTATAGGCCTATATCACTGGCTACAGTGATAGCCAAGGTATTTGACAGCATGCTTAACGCATACTTAAACAAACGCGTAAAAATTCATGATAACCAGTTCGGTTTCCGACCTGGTTTATCAACAGACAGTGCAGTGCTGTGCCTTAAGCATGCTGTCTCTTACTACACCCAGCGTGATACGCCTATATATGCCTGTTTTCTCGACCTTTCCAGAGCTTTTGATCTAGTTAATTATGACCTACTATGGAAGAAGTTAGATAAAGAAAATATACCCAAAGAAATCATTAATATATTTAAGTTCTGGTACAGCAAACAGACGAACCTTGTACGATGGGCCGGAGGTTGGTCTCGTCCGTTTGGGTTGGACTGCGGGGTGAGGCAGGGGGGTTTGAGCTCGCCTACGCTTTTCAACCTATACGTTAATGAGTTGATGGAAGAGCTCAGCAGTATCAGAGTCGGTTGTTTCGTGGACGGTATCTGCGTTAACAATATTAGCTACGCAGACGACATGGTACTGCTGAGCCCGTCTATCTGTGGTCTTAGGACACTGTTGAAGACCTGTGAAGACTACGCTCGAACACACGGGTTGATGTATAAAATAAAAATAAAATAAAATAAAATAACGTTTATTATCTTTGAAATTTTCAGAAAATTATTTAGATTCGTCAGAAGTTGGTGTGACTCTACCGAGGGTTCCAAAATGCAACGAGACTGAGAAGAGCCCTCAAGAAACTCAGCTCGGCTTTTTTCAAAATATTTCATCTTAAATCTAATACAGAGTTATTTAGAAAGGAGCAATTCGTTACGTTGTTACAACCAGGCCGCCTTGTCCTCTAAGAAATCATTAATACTATAATAAGCTTTATGGCACAATTGACTTTTTATTAGTTTTTTAAATTTATTGACAGATAAATTTGCTATTTCGATTGGCAATGTATTGTACATTCGAATAAAGTTCCCCGCAAAAGAATTACTCACTTTATGAAGCCTAAATTTAGGAACAGCCAGTTTATCCTTATTTCTTAAGTTTAGATTATGATTATCACTATTTTTCACAAATTTACTTTTGTTCTTGTGGGTATACAATAAAATTTCATAAATATACTGTGAATACACTGTAAGGATGTTAATATGCCATAAGCGACTGAGTCTAATTCCAAGCGTGAGTATAATTCCAAGAAATCGGAGGTTATGGTTTTCGAAGCGGGGAGTAAAAAGCCAAAAAACATACCGCAGATAACGCTGAGCGGGTTGCCACTTAAACGGGTTATTACCTTTAAATATCTTGGGCATATATTAACACCTAACCTTAACGATGACCTTGACATCGAGCGTGAGCGGAGGGCGCTGTCTGTACGGGCGAATATGTTGGTCCGCAGATTTGCACGTTGCTCACTCAAAGTAAAAATTACGCTCTTTCGGGCCTACTGCACAACATTCTACACGTGCAGCCTGTGGGCCAAGTATACGCAGAGGGCATACAGCGCGCTCCGCGTTCAGTATAATAACGCATTTAGGATGTTGGTGGGGCTGCCCCGCTTCTGTAGCGCATCGGGAATGTTTGCCGACGCACAGGTAAACTGTTTCTACGCAACTATGCGTAAGAGGTGTGCGTCTCTGGTGTCCAGGGTGCGGGGTAGCTCCAACAGCATTCTAAAGATAATTGCAAGCCGCCTAGACTGTACATACGTGAATCACTGCAGTGCTATATCACACGGTATAGTACGACAGTGAGTCACAGTGCGGCACTTTAATCAGTGTTCTTAATGGTTCTCAGTTTTTTTTTTTAATGGTCGGAATACCTACAATATAAATATGGATACTAACATAGATTATAAGTTTTTACTAACATCAATGAGTCCTGGTCACTTGATTAAAAAAAAAAATTTAAATTTAAATTTATAGACTCACCAAACTCGTGCTTAAGTGAATTTATTGTGAACTGTTGAAACTGCGAAATCAGAAGCTAACTAAATTCAGGGAGTTTTGAACTAAAGTCGAGTAACTGTAACCGTTTGTGTAGTATGGTGGTGACACAGATTTATACGTGAGTCTATCATTTTGAGAAATTACTGAAGTTTACACCCACCGAAGAGTTCACAATCGGAGGTGGCGACCTGCCAACGACGTTTGATTGATGATCGGAAAATAATTTTCTTTTCATATCATTTGCATAGGAAGAGTCCCGCCAAGATCTAAAAGGCTCAAGCCAATTTCAGGTGCATGTGTGCTTAAAATAGTCCCGAAATATCTGAAACTCAACAATAAATATCCTGTTTCTTCATTTGATGTTAGGAGTTAGTAGTGCACTACTCGTCATTTTCCCTGATTCGCCATTTTCGTTAACTCGTCAGTTTCCATAATTCGTCAATTTCATCAAAATATTTGATTAGTCAATTTCCCTAACTGGTAACTTTCTTTAGTTCGTCAATTTCCCGAACTGGTCAGTTTCTTTAATTCGTCAATTTCTCTAACTGGTCATTTTACGTGACCATATCGTGAACATGACAATTTAAATAAATGGAGCCATATCAACATCTCCAGGGCCCAAGTCATCATTACCGGCACATGGTGCACCTGCTTACAAACGGATGAGGCGAGGGCAAATCTCGGAAACTCGTAAAGCAAACGTGTCTGTCTGTCCTGTTCTATTTTTAAACAAATTTTCTGTATCATCTAATTTTTTTTTCTAAGAAGGTGCGTATATTACATTTTTTCTAATCTGTGTCCCACTGTTATATTGCAGGAAATCAGTTGCGTTTGAATATTTTCAATAAATATGTCGTTCCGCCCAGTATTTAATATGGCGTCATCTATTAAAATTTGTTAAATATTGAAAAATATTACTTCTACTCATTGAGTTATTATTACTACGTATAGAGAAGCTATCCTGAACAAAAAACGAACGCCTTTTGCCACGAGTTACAACTAAAGTTCGCTGCAGCGATTAAACAATAAATTAGTCGTCTAATCGTAATATAAATATCGCAAGATCGCTTCTTAGTTATAGTTTTTTCACGACCAAAAGGTCAGAAGCGCCGTGAATTTCATGGCGCTTACGCGTTTTCTTCAACGTGTTCAACAATTTTTTGATTCTTTTTACAACGAGTTCAACTCCATATTCAAGTCTAAGGAGGTCATGATTAGTGATAGTCCTACTTTCAGTGAATGGGCCACTGAGGGTATACATAAAAGTAGACAAAAACTTTATGAACTATACTCAGAAAGACAGCTTAATAGATCAGTTGAATTTCTAGATTATGTTAAAACTTATTCAAAAAAGTTTAAAGCAGATTGTTTAGCAGCTAAAGCAAAATATATAAGTGATAAAATTCTCAATAGTGCAGACAAAGTTAAATCTACTTGGAAAATTATAAACGCGGAAAGAGGTCAACAAAAATTAAATGATAATCATTTTAAACTTAATATAAATGGTAAAATAACAACATCAGACTTCGAGGTCGCTAACGAATTTGAAATTTTTTCTCCCGAATTCCTGTAGATTTCACAAAAACCCTAGGCTCTTCAACCCCCATTGCAGAATCTTTGTTAAAAGCAAACGTACCTTGTTGTAACGTTATATTTAAATTCAGTAAAATTAACATAAACACCATCTTAAAAACTTTTAAATCTTTAAATATCAAGAAAACAGATGACCTCTGGGGCATCTCTGTGTATTTAGTAAATTCTTTTGTTGAAATGGTTGCTCCTGAACTAGTAATAATATTTAATAATTGTGTTGATAGTGGTGTGTTCCCTGATTTAATGAAATCTAGTAAATTAATTCCCCTGTTTAAATCGGGTAGTACTTCAGATCCGTCCAATTTCCGTCCGTTTCTGTACTACCTACATTTAGTAAAATTTTTGAAAAAATTATGCTTAATCAAATGCAAAATCACTTTAACTTTAATAAACTATTACATACAAAACAATTCGGTTTCCCTCGTGGTCGGTCCACCACTGATGCCGGAATTAAATTATTAGAGTGTATATACAGGGCCTGGGATGAGTCATATGATGCTTATGGTGTATTCTGTGACTTATCTAAGGCCTTCGATTGCGTTCAGCACCAGACTTTAATTAAGAAACTTGATCATTACGGAATCCCGGGGACGGCCTTGAATTTCGTCAATTCTTACTTAAGTGATAGGGTCCAGAAAGTAGTGATCAATGGTAAACAGTCACCTGGTTCTCCTGTAGCAATGGGGGTACCGCAGGGTTCAATTTTGGGACCTTTTCTTTTTCTAGTATATATTAATGATCTCCCTCACCTCATAAGAGACGACCACGAGGTAGTTTTGTTTGCTGATGACACTTCTTTAATATTTAAAGTTAAACGTGGACAGCGCGAACTTGACGATGTAAACATTGCCCTCTCTAGGATAGTCCACTGGTTTTGTGCTAATAATTTATTATTAAATGAAAATAAAACTAAATGTGTAAGATTCACCTTACCTAATGTAAGACTTGTTAAAACCAGTGTTAAGGTAATGTAAGACTTGTTAAAACCAGTGTTAAGGTTAGGGATGATATAATAGAATTGGTCGATGACACTGTCTTTCTGGGCATAACGTTAGACTCCAAATTGCAATGGGGGCCTCATATCGGGAAAATTTCGGCCAGGCTTAGTTCAGCAGCCTATGCTGTCAAAAAGATCCCACAACTTACAGACATTAAAACGGCGCGTCTTGTCTACTTCAGCTACTTCCATAGTATCATGACATATGGCATACTACTGTAGGGTAACGCTGCCGATATTGAATGCATCTTTGTGTTGCAGAAGAGGGCTGTCCGGACTATCTATGGAATGGGGTCTCGGGAGTCATTAAGAGATAAGTTTAAGCATATTAACATCCTTACAGAGTATTCACATTATATTTATGAAATTTTATTGTATACCCACAAGAACAAAAGTAAATTTGTGAAAAATAGTGATAATCATAATCTAAACTTAAGAAATAAGGATAAACTGGCTGTTCCCAAATTTAGGCTTCATAAAGTGAGTAATTCTTTTGCGGGGAACTTTATTCGAATGTACAATACATTGTCAACCGAAATAGCAAATTTATCTGTTAATAAATTTAAAAAACTAATAAAACGTAAATTGTGCCATAAAGCTTATTATAGTATTAATGATTTCTTAGATGACAAAGCTGCCTGGTTGTAACACGAATTGCTCCTTTCTAAATAACTCTGTATTAGATTTAAGATGAAATATTTTGGAAAAAAGCCGAACTGAGTTTCTTGAGGGCTCTTCTCAGTCTCGTTGTATTTTGGAACCCTCGGTAGAGTCACACCAACTTTTGACGAAACTAAATAATTTTCTAAAAATTTCAAAGATAATAAACGTTATTTTATTTTATTTTATTTTATTTTACGTATTCCAAGAACATGTCACTTGTGAGGATTATACACTATAGACTGGACACGCATAGCTTTTTACCTACGACGGAACGGAGATGGTATATGCGTTTGGGGTGAGAGGATGTTTGTCAAATACATGTTGCCATTTTTCTCCAAAACTACTGGTCGGATTTTGATGCAGTTTTCAGTTATAGGTTTAGGTTTGATTGGTGCATGTTGTTAGATAAATATTACGATGACAACTCACCAGGCGGCACAAAAATATTAACATTATTAAAAATATTATTAGTGATGCAACGAATAAATCTCAGTAAAAAATATACGTCTATAGTGTCATCTCTGCGCGCACAAAATGTTTTACTCTTTGACATTTTGCTAAAAATGGTCGTCGTCACAAGTAACAATTTAAAATATAATTAAATAAAGCATGCATTAAAGACAATGTTAATTGTACTTACTGGTGAAAGGTCACTTCTTGATTTTTACTTATGTTTCTAGAGTTGTTACAACAGTATCTCAATGCACACGAAGGCATATTTACTTCGCACTCAATATACTCAAATGTGTCACGTTCCGGAAAGCGCTCGGGACAGACTGAGTGAGTTAGAGCGCGCGGACTCTAACTTGTGTTACAATCAATTTAGTTGAGGCGTCTTCTCTAGTACGTAGTACATTATACCTCAATGCTTCTACTTTTGTTAATTTTGCGATACCACCCTTCAACTACATGTGTAGTGCGATGTACAAATACACACCACAAATGCGGTTTATTAAGCCACTGGGACATCATGTCGCGCTGAAACTTTTTAAATTTATCGTTTTGTGCCATTTCTTACACGATATACACCCAGACATCATCCACGATATACGCACAGGTAATAGTGGTAATGCTCAACACAAGCTAATAATCCCGTTTGATTTTTAAAGTTCTAGAAATGACTGCCATAGAGCGAAACCGGTCAGGTATTTAAATAAAAAATTGTGGAGCATGTGTACAAGTTATTTCATAGTATAAAACATCATAATTACTTATTATACGAGTACACTTTTAACGTAAATGTGTGTTCCGGGCTAGCCACAGTTTTTATCCGATCTCCACGAAACTTGGCACAAGTGTTCCTTACTATAAAAACCTTATTTTTTCAATGGTGAGCTATTTTGATTGAAATGAAGGGAAATGTCCAACACACACACACACACATATCACGCCTATATCCCAGAAGGGGTAGGCAGAGGTGCATTACATACCCACAACTTGCCAGTATTTTTAGTCCTACGTAATAGGGGGCAAGCCTATTGCCGTCACCGGGCACATTTATAATAGGTTATGTCCAAAATGACCGAATGAATTTAATAAAAAGTAGCAGCTATATTGTAATTTTGAAAAAAAAGTTGAAACCCGTTGCCTTGCGATGAAATGCTGATGAAAGGCAACAAAATCTTACGTGTCAGCCGCTATGGCACAGCCAATTAAAGTTCTGGGCGTCTGGGACTAGATATGGAAATAAATAGGGAAAAGTCCAAATAATGTTTTAATGGTTCACGAGGTCTACCAGGCGACCACTAGCGATAGTTTTTACTTGATTTCAATAGTTGTCTGATGGTAAGATGATGTGTAGTTTAAACACGAAACCAGCATGGCCATAGTCTAGAATAATTTCTCCTTTCCAGCTCAAGACTTGTACAAAACTGGGAATGAATTAATTTCGTCCAACATAAACTAAAGTAACAAAACTATCGAAAGTAAGAGAATTAGTAGACACTGTAGAACTAGAATTTACTGGTTTTATCTGGAAATTTCCACGTATTTGTGTTACCTAGATTTATTGTTCTACGTAACAAATGAACAATTCATCTTCTAGATTAAAATAACGGTCGCCACATTGCGGGTGAATGGGATGGTTTCTGAGATACAAAACATTAAGGTTTTTTCTAGGTATAGGATGTCAAAGGTAAGTAAATATTTAAAGTAAGTAGGTAAATATTTTTTTCTCACTTCCACAAAGATATTGCACATGTATTCCAGTCTAGTCTAAACCTGAGATTCATAAACCGCACTAAGCCTTTACTTTGTAGCAAAGTCGCACTTTGACTCCAAATAATGTTTCATAGTCAAGCCTAAGGCCAGTCTTTACTTTGGGAAACCCTACTTTGCTTAGTAAAATACTAGTGCACGATATCGTAGACTTACGTTTCAAAGTAAACTTTGAATGATTATACTACTAATTTTAATAGTCTTGTGCCACGTACAAAATTTATAATATATTGGTCTATTCAATCTGGCCGGGTTATGAGCTCATAATTGTCAATGTCATTCCTGTGATCTGTTTGTTTGACATGATTGATATACAGATTGATATATAGATTATACAGAAAGGCTCAGAATTACGTTTCTTTACTACATATTGAATATTTCAGTAACGTAGTTTTATGTTAATAATATTATAAATATGTAGTCGCGATGCAGTGACAATCATTTTTATGAGCTAATGCAATGATTTTAAATACAATGGATTTCGGATCATCGCTCAAAAGTGTCCGAACTAAAAGAGAAACAAAACGCTAAAAGAGAAACAATCGCGCGCCAGTCTTGATTTTGACAACTGAACGACAACACGTTGCACATTGCCGTACTGTATTGTAAAAACGTGTAAAAACTACGTAAAAAAAGCAAATTGAAGACGGTGTATCATATTTTCAGTAAATAAGCTTTTGTTTTATTATTTGCAATTTATTATTTCACTTAAAATACAGTATTTCGTCGATAATAAATTAAAAGACAAAAGTAAATATTGCAATCCAGTCCAATACCGAAGTACCTATCTGTCTCTTTCGAACTCATCCCAAGCTCAGTAAAAAGAAAGAGACCATTTCATTTTCACTGAATAATGTACTAACAAAATGACCATTCAGATTTATTCGGATTACCGATAGCGATAAAACTATTTGGAACAAAGATTATAGTGGAGACGCCTTGGCTCTTTATGATTTTTTTTTCGTTATATGAACCAACATCTATTTCAGTTTTCCTCGGGATCCAGTACACTGTGCACAATGGAAAAATATTATTGCCCTAGCACGGCGAGAAGAATATTTTGATCCAAAAAATAACAATCTTGTATGTTCGGCTCATTTTATGGACATAACAAAAAGAGGTCCGATCTTTATGAAACTTGTACAAGAATCCCTTGATTGAATGGAGGAGATAAGCCCAAAAATGTTTTTAATTTTCACAGGGTATCATTGTTTTGTCATAAATATAATTACACATGTCATTTTATTTCGTGTATGTACTGTTATTTTCTTTTTATTTGGATTCTCGGTAATGTATTCCCACGGAAATCGGGGCCGAGATAACTATATCTCGCGGGCGGAGTCACGGTGATCAGCTAGTAGCCAATAATTTCGTATCCCAAAAATTAACCATAAGATAAAAATAAATTAATGATGCGCAGTTTTAGCAACTAATTCAGTCACTTGAAACACGGCTATCTTGTAGTAGACGTAGCGACATAGCGTTATGAAAATAGTAATGAAAGCGGAAGAACTTTGACACCCGCAAGAAGTTTGGCATTTATAATATTATAATTAGTTAAATTCATTAATTCCCTTTTTGTTATTCATACACTACAGTTACTTATTATGAAACTGACTCGAAAAAAAAAATCTTTGTCAGTCGTTAATTAGTTTTTCAGCTTATTTCGTCTAACATAAACAAGTAATTACAATTTATAAGATTATGGAATTTATTGTAGTCTTACATTAATTATTACGCCTACGTAGGTACATATCATGGAATCCTTAAAAGACTTTAACAAAATAAACCTACTCCATTGTTTCTATGTTCACGTAGTTCAAGTATAAGCTGCATAAGGTGAATTAGTCAGGCGGACAGATAGAAGCTACGTAATGCGATAAATTAGTGCAAACAAAAGTGAACACTATTCCGTTGAATCAAGGTTTAAATTTTAATATGAAATTTGTTTATATCTATGTATGCCTATGTATAATGTATAGGTCGACTCGGGACATTATTTTCTTGCGATTTGTTCTAGATCCTATGTCCGTTGTATTATAAGGTCTTTGAGCTAATGTATTCAAAATATAATTTTTTTTTACGAAAAATCTAGCATTAGTAATTAATTTACGCGTGTTAAGTAATATAAACTTTGCGTAGAATGAATTGCTGTTGTAGTTTACATTGGTTTTACTAAGCTACAGCACCTACAGCGTAGAGCAGCACTTTCCTTGGTAAAATCTGAGTGCCGACTATGAAATTGAAATCCGCCATAGTAAACTTTGAGATTTGAAAGTACACTTTCGGAAGTCTACTTTGATAAGAAGTAAAGTTCTGTTTATGAATCTCAGTAGTAAGTATTAAGTTTTTCATAACAATGCAATACACAGCCCCTTCGTGGAAAACTGGTATCTGCACTAGGGGAGCTCTGTGTTCCAGATTACCAGGTCTCCCACCACCACTTGATTCGCTATACAAATACCTAAATACAGCAACGGGACAGAGAGGAGAAGACTACCTTGGTGGCCCAATCAGTCAGACCCATCGATCCGACAGTGAATGAGAGAGGCATGCCTTTATGTCTGCGCGTGCCTGCACGAGTGTGTATGTGTATGCGTGTGTGTTTGGTATAGGTATAGGTAGTTTAAGGGGTGGTGTCATGTTTTATTTTATCTGGTCTCCAAATTATCGCTGCTCGCCTGATGGGAAGCCATTGCGACGTCTGATGATTGTGTGCGACTCTGACAGTACGCAATATGTACTATTAATAGTGGCCCTACTAATAGGCAACCTAGTGATGTGCCTCTTCACGCTCCGCTTGAAAAACCCTGGGTTGTAAGTAGGTTCGTTGACTACATCGTTGGCTAAATTCAAGAATTCGCGAGATCTAATACTAAACACTCGTGTGATAAACTGGGGAATACATTGCAGGCGACTGAGACTTACGACTCAGTTGTAGATTTAGGGTGACCACCTTTGACATGTCAGCGCTCACCTTCACCAAACGACGTGCTCCCCACTTACCTAGACATATTTGATAAGATCGTAAAAGGAAGTTTTAAATATTATGTAAACTAATCTTTATTTGACGACGATCCTCATGGTTAATGAACACTATTTATCTTAGTAAACACAATCAAACCATTATCTAAATTATATGACTAAAACCACACATTTTCTTTACACTCATTGACATTTTCCTACATATTTTTTAAGACCGTTGCCAAATAAGAAAATCCAGCCTAGAGGTTTTATTTACCTACCAGTAGGTACATAAAACCTCCAACGGTATACTTCCCATTAGTTCATATCCTTAACAGAATTGTCCAAAATGTACTAGCAAGGTAATTTTGGAATAGAATTGTAAATCGAGACAACCGTAATACTCTTTGATGCATATCATTGCATATTCATGCCGGTCGGTACGAGGAATCGAACGCTTTTTGGGCTGTTTTGTAGTTTGAATCGCGTTGAGTTCATGACACACCGCTGAAACGTTCTGACAACTTTTGTGTTTTCTATTGAAATGGATATAATACATGTAATGCAAATTATATACTCGAACTCGGACATCACTCTCATAACATGATGATAGTTAACATTATTTTGTTTCTTGAAAATTAAACAGTGAGGCGTTTATTCATACTAGTTTCGGAGTTTGAATGTTTTCGATGTATTTATTTAAAATATATAAGACCTACCTATGTTTATCAGTTGTTTATATCCCGTAACACAAGCTTTAATATTAGCTTAATTTGGGATGGATGACGTTGTGTGATAATTTTCAAAAAATATTTATTTAGGTATTATTTTATTTTTAATAAAATATATATTATTTAGCCGATCTGCTGAGATTAGAGATTTGTGTATAACATCTGACCTGGTTGTCAGAATTTAGGTGCGAATTACTAAATGGTTGAGTATATGATTTCCGAAAAGGGCCATAGGCTTGCCACCTATTACTTGGGACTCATAAAGTTATTGACAAAGTTTAACAACAAATAAATATATTAATGAAAAGAAATCATAGTACGATCTAGCTAAGAAGAATCAAGTGACAATCTCTTTAAACTATTAACTGACTTGAAATATGCAGAACTAGACTAAATCTACATGATTGTGTTTAGACGTTACTGATCTGCTATACATGGTAATAAATGCAAATACTCGTACATACAGCTCACTAAGAACTCTGATATTAGAGCTTGTAAGGCTTTCCGAAGTTATTATCCAATTTCTTTTATCTTTTACAAGTGGTAAGTTGTGCGAAGGAGGCGGCCGGGAGGGAGAGGGAGCGTACCCTCCCCGCCGAGTTCCGTAGTCGGCGGCCAGGCCGCCCCAGACTACGCGACTACGCCCAAGACTATCGTCCTCCATGATCGGGCCTGAGGACGGCGGGATCGCCACCCACCGTCCTTACAGAAGCAGGCTAGAAGGGTTGCGTGCTGCGGGGCCTTTGCCCCATAGCACGCAACCAGATTCACTCACTGACGCGGGATAAAACCCGACCCCATTGACGCGGGATTCTCGTCCCGACCAAACACCCGCAGAGACCACAGAGGTGGTCAAAGTCCGCCGGGCGCCACTGGATATACCCTCTGCTAGTAACCAGAGACGCCCGGCAACGGACGTTAGAGCGGCCGCGGCCTTGGGCCGCGAAATTAAAAAAAAAAAAAAAAAAAAAAAAGTGGTAAGTTAGGTATTATTTTATTTTTAATAAAATATATATTATTTAGCCGATCTGCTGAGATTAGAGATTTGTGTATAACATCTGACCTGGTTGTCAGAATTTAGGTGCGAATTACTA
This sequence comes from Nudaria mundana, assembly GCA_963556515.1. Lineage (NCBI taxonomy): Eukaryota > Metazoa > Arthropoda > Insecta > Lepidoptera > Erebidae > Nudaria > Nudaria mundana. The sequence goes on along the minus strand of OY748302.1, from coordinate 16,892,693 downwards.
AATGGTTGAGTATATGATTTCCGAAAAGGGCCATAGGCTTGCCACCTATTACTTGGGACTCATAAAGTTATTGACAAAGTTTAACAACAAATAAATATATTAATGAAAAGAAATCATAGTACGATCTAGCAAAGAAGAATCAAGTGACAATCTCTTTAAACTATTAACTGACTTGAAATATGCAGAACTAGACTAAATCTACATGATTGTGTTTAGACGTTACTGATCTGCTATACATGGTAATAAATGCAAATACTCGTACATACAGCTCACTAAGAACTCTGATATTAGAGCTTGTAAGGCTTTCCGAAGTTATTATCCAATTTCTTTTATCTTTTACAAGTGGTAAGTTGTGCGAAGGAGGCGGCCGGGAGGGAGAGGGAGCGTACCCTCCCCGCCGAGTTCCGTAGTCGGCGGCCAGGCCGCCCCAGACTACGCGACTACGCCCAAGACTATCGTCCTCCATGATCGGGGCCTGAGGACGGCGGGATCGCCACCCACCGTCCTTACAGAAGCAGGCTAGAAGGGTTGCGTGCTGCGGGGCCTTTGCCCCATAGCACGCAACCAGATTCACTCACTGACGCGGGATAAAACCCGACCCCAATGACGCGGGATTCTCGTCCCGACCAAACACCCGCAGAGACCACAGAGGTGGTCAAAGTCCGCCGGGCGCCACTGGATATACCCTCTGCTAGTAATCAGAGACGCCCGGCAACGGACGTTAGAGCGGCCGCGGCCTTGGGCCGCGAAATTAAAAAAAAAAAAAAAGTGGTAAGTTGTGTACTTTTATTGTATAGGAGGAAATACGTGCGCGGGCAGAGCGTTCGTTGACTACATCGTTGGCTAAATTCAAGAATTCGCGAGATCTAATAATACTGAGAGTTTTATTGCCAGGTTCTTTCTCTCGGTTCTACTTATTGCTTTGCGAATCTGGCAGTACATGTAAATATAGAAGCAATGACATTTTTTATTTTAAGTGCTTACTGACGTTTGTAAGAGCCTTTCATTTCATAAGCACTCGTGTGATTTATCACACGAGTCGCCTGCGATGTATTCCCCAGTTTACTGGGGAATACATCGCAGGCGACTGAGACTTACGACTCTGTTGTAGATTTAGGGTGACCACCTTTGACATGTCAGCGCTCACCTTCACCAAACGACGCGCTCCCCGCTTACCTAGCCATATTTGATAAGATCGTAAAAGGAAGTTTTAAATATTATGTAAACTAATCTTTATTTGACGACGATCCGATCCGATCCGATTTGATGACGACGAGTTGGGTGTGCAAGACCGTTCAGTTTTACTAATAAATTTTAATAAAAAATAACGCAACAAAATTTTGAATACTTATATAATTTGATTATAAGAAGTTAGGATAATTGCAATGACAATGACTTCAGCATGGGTTAGAATATTATAATATGTCTTTCCCTATTTTGCAAATAAGAAAATTAAATAAAAAATAATGTTCCATTTAAGATGGAATAGGATTTTAAATAGTAGTTTACTATTTTTGGTAATCATTGACAATCCGATATAACCGTATGTCATGATCACGTCAGTGCACAAAAAAACAAGACAAATTGTGCTATTTATTCGCAAATGTCCTACCGATAGTGTACAGTTAACTGATGTATACTACCTACTGTAATAATTTATTATTGCGACACATTACTTACCTTAGAATTCAGTAAACTTATTCTATTTTATTGGCCTAGAAAAAAATACTGCTTTGGAGGCATGGTCACTAGTGCCTCGGCTTTCGACACTGGAGTCCCGGGTTTGATTCCAAAGTTGAATCAAATAATTTGTGTGATCCACAAAATATTTGTTTCAGAGTTTGGGTGTTTGCTATGTATAATATGTATGTATTTACAAATATATATAAATATGTTTATCAGTTGTCTAGATCCCATAGCACAAGATTAGTTTCGAGACGACGATGTGTGAAAAAAAAACTTATTATACCTACATAGAAACGCACTTGATATTCGACACACAAATTACACCATTTAGACCTATATTATGTTAAGTGTGTACACCATTTAGACCTATATTATGGTAAGTGTAACACAAACAATCCCCAATCCAAACTCTGCACCGCTCGTTCAAGTACAAAAGTCTTAGACCCACGTACTAAGAAACAATTAAAACAAGATTATGTTATCAATACGTACGTATACTCGCGTCACTGAGAGGACCATGAACTTTAGTTCTTACTTAACTAATGCGGGCACTGAAACTGGCAATCAGCGCTTGTGAAACTTGTAACACGATTTATTTCTTTTTTATTTTGTTTTTTTTATGCTGAACACAGCTAAATTATTACAAGGCTATCCTAGATGATACAGGAATTTACATCCGCTGTGCTCTGCCTCACCGAGCATGCAATATTTATAAGAATATAAATGTCACATAAGGATAAATCAGAAAAATGTCATAATTACAAAAAAAATTGAATTACAAATGTAAATAGCTATGTAAGTGAGTACTTATTAAAATGTCAGTATAAATTACAACAATGAAATCATAATACAAAAATAGAATCTCAAATAGCTAAATGTCAATAGTTATGGGTGTATAAAATTTCAGTGAAAAATTAAATGTCCTAAACAGCATAAATTAAATAATCACGCATTGAATAATATGTCTTCCTTTTCAAAAAAGCTAGCAGTTCTATTTTAAACCTGTTGAAATCTCCAATTTCCAGAACAGACACTGGCAACTTATTGAATATCCTTGGAGCCATTGCCAAAAAAGTCTTGTCATAGACTGCTTTCTTATGTGACCTGAAACGAATTTTGTATTGGTGCCGGGAGCTTTCAACTTATCAAACAAATCAATGTTACTTTTAACAAATATAGCTACTTCAAATATGTATAAAGAAGGCATTGTTAATATACCGAGACTCAGAAACAAAGAAAACTGTCCGTACATTTCATGTGGAACATAGCTCTAATGCATCTTTTTTGCGCTCTAAAGACTAACTATCCCAGTATATAATACCGTGGCGTACTTAGTGGTTACATATGCATGGTATGCGGTCATAACTGTGGTCTTATTCACAACCTTTGACAGGTTGTAAAGGGCATATGAGTACTGACTCAGGCGCTAACATACACTTTGAGTGTGAGTTTTCCACGACATGTCTCGATGACCCAAAAACTTAGTCGAATCAATTTCCGTTATTTTGCTGTTGCCATATTGAACATTCGGTTTTATGTTCTTAGTTTTTTGCTCAAGTCATTATTTTTGTTTTCCCGATGTTGATACGCAGATTATTCAGATATTATCAATATACTAGATTGTATAGTGCATACTGTTAAAGGTATTTGCTAAGGTCCCGCAAAAAAGGACGTAGGTGTGATTTTTGGGCTAGACTCGTCTGACTTGGTGATCAAACTAGAGACGTCTTGCTCAGTCAACTGTCACATTTGCTTTTGCTACGTCATTGAAGTATTTTGATTAATATTTACCTAAAGACATTTTTACATAACTCTATCTATCCAGAAAGTAACACGTGCTTGTGCTAAACAGATAACAAATACGAATTTACTAGAAAACATTTCTTGCAAATAAAATTTGCTCTCGAATTGCTTAATTCCAACAATTCCAACCTGAAATCGAATGAGGGTGAGACTGCATCACCACATATTTCTTAACAACTACTCTAAAGAACGAAATGAATAATAACTTTATATCAACTTTTTCCAATATCATAGTTGACCGAATTCAAAAATCACTGAGCACGAAAATAGCCAAACTTTATGATCCTTCATCCAATACATCACAAAAAGTACAAGAACTAGCCGTACTTACAAGTACCGCACCTGTAAAACCTCGACCCTCGTGTTCCAAAGCTTTCATAAAGGTTTTTCTCTCAATAACCACTGAAGTAGAATATTCTCAATCGATCCGACTTAATAATGACGGGATTCGTTCTAATGTCGATTCACAGACTTTTTATAGATAAAAATATTTAATAGTGGAACTTACCTGTGACCATGGTTAGTGTAATTCATTCAAAATATTAAAGAACCATACATACCACTTTTAGACAAATACAAGCCGTCCGCGTCGACTACATTTCTCGTTCTTAACCCCAATGGGAAACTTAACATATCAGACACTGATCTATTAACATACCAAGTTTCATTAGCATCCGTTCCGTAGTTTTTGCGTGAAAGAGTACCAGATATCCACACATCCCTCCATACAAATAATCACGTTTCATCAGTAGAATTCCTTAGTAATTATTTATAACCTCCCAATTATTCTGATAATCTTCGCATTAAAATCTCAATTCTCTGAAAGTTTATTAAAATTTGCTTAAGTATTGTTTACGGAGTCATCAATCATCTAGAAATGATTAATAGCAACACATTATCGACAGCTGCGCCCCCTATTCATAAGTCCATTACTGCTGAGATGGCTGCCATCTTTTGTTTTAGGCCCCCTTATATTAAGGACCAAGTTGATGATGTAATGAATATTTTTAAAGCACTACCTCCCACTGACTTTATTCGGCTTTGTGCTATTATTATAAATTAGCCGATGCTCGCAGCTCCAATCGCTTAGAATAGTTTTCTCGGCTCCAAATTCAAGACCCATGAACGAGTTGAAAGGTAGCACAGAACTCAGGAATATTATAAGGTACCGTTTTAACGGTAAAAGAATTTTAAAGATTGGATCTTTAGCACTGAAAAAGAAATTAAAAAAGTATTGCAATGGATACAGGCCACCAAGCAACTGTCTCAAAGTACCCGTACCTTACAATTAAGTCTAAACATAAACGAGATAAGATTAATAACTCAAACTGTGCAGTAAGCAAGCCCAGTAAAGCGAGCAGTTCAATTCCAGGCCTCTTTATCTACCTAATAATCATTAATTGTGTTTTTCAACATAATTTGGTTTTAATAATTTTTTAAACTAAATTAATGGCAAACTTTTTACTTTATTAGGTAGCTTATTGTTAAAGCATATACTCGTACATCATTACAGGATTATAAGCTAATTTGATCTGTAGCATCTATACAAGAAAAAAAAAAATTAGAAATAAAAGAATATATTTACAAAATGAACTTGTCGCATAATTAAAACAAGTTTATTTAGTAACCTACCCACTTCGCAACTCTTATAATTACGAGTAATTTTGTGAACAACTCCTAGCATAACATAACAAATCCACAATCCAATTAATAAGTATAGGTAGGTAGCTTCATAGTTTCAGAGTGTGGGAATAAGACCCCATTGGCCATTGGATAACGACACACGATATCGTGACGATATCGTGAGGATGTCGTAAGTAGCAGCAGTAACTTTAAGGTAATAATGTAAATTCGTGACGATATCGTGCAATGCGAAAATGCCCATTCTCGTGATGATATATCAACATTATTTTTTCCAAATACTGTTGTACAGATTTATTTATCTTTACGCAACAACTACCGAACACATTTGCAATAGTTTTCTTGTGTCGAAAACCTATTGGAACACATTACAAGGACACGAAGTAGCATACATATTATTGTGATATATCAATTACTAATGGTCGCCCGCGACTTCGTCCGCGCTGTAATTTGGATTTTTTCCCGTTCCCGTCGCGCCGCGTCATATTTTGAACAATTCACACAATATCTTTATAAATTGTAGCCTATGTGTTATTCTGATATATAAGCTATATTATTGTAAAGTTTAATTAAAATCCATTTAGTAGTTTTTACGTGAAAGAGTAACAAACATCCATCCATCCATACATACATACATACTTACATACTCACAAACTTTCGCGTTTATAATATTAGTAGGATGAGCTAAGTATATATTATTGTAAAGGTTAATTTCAATGCATTACGTAGTTTAGCATAAAGCAACAAACAACCTCACATCCATCTGTAAAAACTTATAAGTTTGGGTATAATAATAATTATAAACGGGTGTGATATCCCTTCACTATCACAACATATTATAAAACAAAGTCGCCCGTTATGTATGTACGCGTAGATCTTTAAAACTACGCAACAGATTTTGATGCGGATTTCACCAATGGATAGAGTGGTTTCCGAGGAAGGTTTTGTCCGCGTCCACTAGTAGAAAATTATAAATGGCAGATGACTGTCTTACTGAACCGTAAATAAAACGGATGTTTGGCATTCGGAAAAATGATCCTTCGTCAGATTTATTTTTTAAATAAATCTAACAGAAATCTGACTGAACGAAGTTTCTTTCATCAAAATTACAATCGAATAATCCCCAAAGTACGAGTACTCAAAGTGAAATGTTAACAAATTTGCAAGACAGCTTAATGTACAGGACCCTTAAATTCCTCATCCATCTGTAATTTTATTAGACCCAGGTATATATTATATTACGTAAACAAGCTGCTCCACCTTCGTACCTCACAAAGTATTTAAAACCGTAAAAGATTGCTTTTGGTGGATTGACTCAAGGGTACGCGCTGTAGGCTGTGAAACAAACCGAATGAATCACGTCGTGGGACAAGAGATCTTAGTAATTGAATGACAAGAGTGATTCATTTTAAGTACTCGTATGTATCTACTTCTAATACACCAATACATTTTAGGGAGTCACAGGTTGATGACAGTTTTATATAGCAAACTGAAGATTGAGATATTTATTAAGTTTATTACTGGCCTTCTTGTCCTTCGCAAAAGTTAACTACCTATTAACTTGCTCTACTAAACTGCAAGCCTTCCTGGAAGTGAGTCCGCTAGGTTGTTTTTGATGTTCTTAATTTTAGGTAATACATAGTGAAAATGACAACACGAACTTAACGTAGTGTAATGGTTTAAGTTGTGTAATATCCATAATTTCATCTATCATCAATTATTTATTAATTATTTATTTATTTCGACTACCGGTGGCACAATGGTACTATGTACGGACTGCCATTCTCGAGGTCTCGGGTTCGATTCCCGGGTCTGGTGGATAATGTATAATTCTCTTTAGAATTTTACCCAGATAATTATCCCAGAGTCTGGAACTTGTGCCCGGTAAATGGCAATAGGCTCGCCCCCTATTACATGGGACCTAACATAGCTGGCGAGATGTGGGTGTGTTTGCACACCTCTGTCTTCCCCTTCGGGGAAAAAGGCGTGATGCTATGTATGTATCAATTATTTTTTCAAAAGTAAATAATATTCAATAAAAATGAAATGACAAAGTGTTCGAAATATTATAAGAGGAAAAGGAAGTATGTATCACATACCGAGCTAAATACATGACTAAGCGAGTGGTAATTACCTGGTCGGCTAGGTAACAGTCTGCTTAAATTTATGCTTGAGGCTTAATTTAGTTTTAGAGCTATTAACTATGTAGGTAACCTAACTGAAGGAATCGGTTTAAGCGAAGCACGTCTATAAAGTTCCAGAAGTAAGTCTGGTAAGAAAAACTAGACGCTAATTCTCCTGACGACTGTAGGTAGTTTAATTTTTAATGGAAAGCTTGTTGTTCGTTGTTAGTAAACAAAAAGCCTTCAAAATGAAACTTGAGCTGTGTTTAAAGAGGCTGTGATTAAAAGCTGCGCTTGAACGGTGCAGAGAATTTGCTGTTTGCTTAAATATCTATGGGAGTCTATGCGGAAATGTTACCTTAGAATTAGTTTTAAAATGTTTCACTACTTTAATGTTTTTCGATTCCAATCGATTATGTAAGTCTATGATAATTCTATTCGTTGCTGTTTCACTGATATTCTTGTTAAGTATTCCAAAATAGAAATTCATTTTTTATTTTAAATGTAAACTTCTGTTGCTTTTTACATATTCAAGACACACTTCCAACATGACGCTTTGACAACTTTTGGCACATATTTTGCTTGTACAGTAAACACGCTGACAAATTCTTTTATTTCGGTACATTTACCAGTTCTTGTTCACAACTAATGGTACATTATAATATTTTCTGTTTTCAAATAGGCCTTCACTAAATACAAGAAAATTAAACGCATTTACCACGAGACTGTTTGAACGCATAATAGTTATTGGACTACGTGATGAATTCATGAGGATTGGTTAAGGTGTTTGGTTTTCGAATGAGATGTTCCCAGTTTCCATGGGAATATTTTGCGAGAATAGAAAGTATATAATCATATTTATTTACTGGCTGTTAACAAATTTAGGGAGTAGAGCCAGTAAAGCAAAAAATAATGTCTGCATAAAATACTTGATAAAAAAGGTTTATTTCCACAGTTCGACTTGGTGTTGTTGTGTGTGTGGTGTGTTGGTGTAGTTACTTGCACTGCAACTGAAGTTAATTGTAATAATTTTCTTTTCACACAGCTTTATTTTTGGTCGCAGAGTACATTTACGGTATTTTTGATTATGTTTTCATAATCACAGTGGTGCTTAATGTATATCTCTGAAGTAACTCAATTGCGACTTCATTAATTCAAACAATATTTTAATAGCCACTTTTTTTGAGAAGTTTTGTGTTTTTTTTAGTGATAAATAACACACCACCGCGTCAGTGGACGTGGAAGAATAAAACCATATTGAAGGGTTTCACCATCTTTGAGTACCTCGCCACGATCAGGCACTAGGTATTTACATCAGCAAAAGCTAAAGAAGCACTCACACACAGCAAATTGCAATATGAAAGAGTTTCACTCTGTTTTTCTGTTATTAAAAGTAAGCACGCTATAAGACCGCGAGCGGCGTTTACATTAATCCTAAATGCATAGTCTCCGCCGTTGCGTTTTCAATTTATGGAAGAAGCGCTTCTCCGGTTGTAAGTGGGATAGCAGAATTTTATTTTTGCATTTACTCCGTGCAATGAAATGAGTAGTTACCTAAATTACAGTTGTTGAGAAAGGAATAATAAAATGGGGATGTGCTACCCTCATCTACACAGTGATGTTTTTGCAGTTGTAAATATTCCGTCACCAAACATTTATATCGTATTCATTTCGATTTTAGCTTCATCTGAACAAAACTAATGGCACTCGAAGATCACTGTAGTATAGGCCAACAAAAATGTAGGTATTAAGTTGTTGGAGTACTGTATCTTTAGCTGCATTTTAATGTTTGAGTTTGACGACTTATTAACACTTGTTTCAGGTAAACAAAGTCCAGATCTCACATTTTCAAGTGATGGAATACCACAAATCATGTCTAAACCAGTATCATGCAGTTCAGCTATTATTTGCTTAGGGTAGATGACTGTCAATGCAAATCAGGTTAGGGGCGTTTCGTCCTTTTTGAAAATTGATAGATCTCAAAATAAAACATCGACAAATCTTACTTCTTTATAATATTAGTATAACTAAACGTAGTATTATAGTTTAGATAATAATAATTGAACGATCTAATTTGTGGATCTCGCTCAATCTCCCCTAAGTTATATTATAGCTATCCAGCGTTGACATGTTCTTTAGGTAGATGAGAATGCGCGATACATCGTTTTACGTTACAGATGTACTTACAAGTTTTTTGGGAATTTTCCCATAATGCTCTAGTAAAATGAAATAGATACCCTAGTGTCTTCGCTTTTGGAAAAGCTGCCGGGGTCAAATTCCGGAACTCTGCTCCTAATGAGCAGAAACATAAATTCAGTATTTCTTTTTTATGCAGAAGTTGGCAATGCACTACTGGCACAATACTTTCTATCGAACTTCCTGCGTCCCCTTGTATTGTGTAAAAGATGGTGCACATTTAAAAAGTGCCGTCGCAGAACACTTGTTAAGCATTTTTAACAGATCTTCTGCGTTTGTAAACAGAAGTGTTAATAATCAGCAAAAAGAAAGTTTTGGAATATGATTGGATTCGAGACATCTTTGACTTTAAAAGATACAAATCCCTGGGCCCAGTATATTTTTTTAATAAGGGGCAGCCGGTCCTGGTATAATTAATATGAAAAAGACATACTAAATGTAAGGTTTTCACGGTGCGTTGATAATAAGTTCATACAAACAAGTTTGTGCACGTAAGTGACCTCAATCAGGCCGGTGCACGGTGGTTACGCCATTAGGTCATAAATGCAAAAAATTCATCATCAATTACCCCCAATTTAATTATCTATAATGTTTTACCGATAGACAAGCTACCCTAAAGTATAAATATGTCACCCATTTTACCTAATTATCACTTATTTCTCGACCTCTTTGAAGTGAACACATCATTACGTTGCGCTCACCTTATCAGTAACTCATTAGCACTACTGTTTGTGTAACTGTGAATTCTCAGACTGCATTACTTTTGAGTGGCGTTTGTGAAATGGATTTCCAAGATCAAGGTATGTTATTACAAATTACTTATATTTTTAAGTTTTGTTTTATTTATTATGACGTATTTTTACGTGCTACGCCACACAGTATTTCTACCAAATGTGTATCTTATAGTTGACTTCACATAGACCTACAAAAAATTTCAACCATAATCGAATAATCTCACATATCTTATATTAAAGACTGAACTGTCTTTTTTGAAAATATAAAAGGTTTTTTTGCGCCCTTTTGCATGTTTAGTTGCTATATAGGCTCTACGACTGCGTAGGCTAGTCTACGAAACACATGTAAATTATTAATGTTTTTTTTTCAGGTACTTTGATTAAATGTTCTTTCTCAAGGATGCATTTCTTTGAGATTTGGTCTGCCATAGCTGGAACTATTCCTCAGAAACATCGACACGTGTTGGAAACTGTTCTATCTTTACTGGAAGAGGTCGAAAATGTAGACATTAGGAACTTAGATAGTAAGATACTCAATTTATGTAAAAGTCTTGATAGATTTTGGAAAATTGTCTCTAGAAGTAAATCAAAACTTTTGCAAAAGTACTCAGATTGGTTAAATGAAATTGAATGTGTCAAATTAGTAAGGGGTAATGAGAAGTGCATTCAAGAAAACGCGAACCAGCCCAGGCCATCTTGCGAACGCGGACGTCCCAGGAAAGATTTACATTCTTGGATTCGCTTTTTCGAATATTTTATTCATCTTGCTTACAGGATGGATGTTAAGAAGTGGCAGGTTAGGTCGGATGAAGAGAAGAGACAAGTATCAGATAGGAAATCGTATGTACAGATGAGTTTAGACGTAGACTAGGTTTAATAGTAGACAAACCACGAAGTGGCGGAAGCGGGACATCGAACGATGGAATATTATAGTTTTAATTTTTTTATTAAACAGTACATATTGTACAGTTTATTGTATATAATGTATTAAATTATGTAAATAAAGCATTAAAATGTAGATTCCCCTCAGAACCCCTTAGAAAAAATCCCATTTAACAAATTTAATAAAGTAAGGTATTTATGACCGCGCTTGTTCGGCGCTTGAACCACCGCACGGTCATCATAACCACAACTAAGCTAAATCACAACAACAACCAACCTAATTTTAATTTAAACTAAATTCTTAATAAATCTAAAACCTGCCTCGACATAACGCTCTTTTTCTTACGGGGAAGTTTCCGAAGACCAGTAATGAATGGGTCTGAGCTAAGTAAAAGTCTGTTAAGTAAGTCCGTATTCGTAAGTACTCGCGACATTTTTCTCGTGTGATCCCGTCTGAAAGCCTTATAATTTTCGTTGTTAGATTCTGCTGCCTCTTCGGATAATTCCCCGATAGATAATAAAGCATACTGTGCTACTTCAGAACCATGGATGAGGACTTTGTGAACGGAAGCTGGGAGATTATACCACGGATATACTTGAATTAAAAGTCGAGCGGTTTCCAAAGAATATTCATTGAATTTATCCGAATCTATATTAAAACCCGAGGACAAAGCTTGCAAAATTGTAGAACAACGTTCAATCAAATCTTTATTTAATCCAGTAATTTCAGCTGAAACTGCAGAATGTGAGAAAAATTTTCGTGCCGTATTTCCATCGTTCGATGTCCCGCTTCCGCCACTTCGTGGTTTGTCTACTATTAAACCTAGTCTACGTCTAAACTCATCTGTACATACGATTTCCTATCTGATACTTGTCTCTTCTCTTCATCCGACCTAACCTGCCACTTCTTAACATCCATCCTGTAAGCAAGATGAATAAAATATTCGAAAAAGCGAATCCAAGAATGTAAATCTTTCCTGGGACGTCCGCGTTCGCAAGATGGCCTGGGATGGTTCGCGTTTTCTTGAATGCACTTCTCATTACCCCTTACTAATTTGACACATTCAATTTCATTTAACCAATCTGAGTACTTTTGCAAAAGTTTTGATTTACTTCTAGAGACAATTTTCCAAAATCTATCAAGACTTTTACATAAATTGAGTATCTTACTATCTAAGTTCCTAATGTCTACATTTTCGACCTCTTCCAGTAAAGATAGAACAGTTTCCAACACGTGTCGATGTTTCTGAGGAATAGTTCCAGCTATGGCAGACCAAATCTCAAAGAAATGCATCCTTGAGAAAGAACATTTAATCAAAGTACCTGAAAAAAAAACATTAATAATTTACATGTGTTTCGTAGACTAGCCTACGCAGTCGTAGAGCCTATATAGCAACTAAACATGCAAAAGGGCGCAAAAAAACCTTTTATATTTTCAAAAAAGACAGTTCAGTCTTTAATATAAGATATGTGAGATTATTCGATTATGGTTGAAATTTTTTGTAGGTCTATGTGAAGTCAACTATAAGATACACATTTGGTAGAAATACTGTGTGGCGTAGCACGTAAAAATACGTCATAATAAAGAAAACAAAACTTAAAAATATAAGTAATTTGTAATAACATACCTTGATCTTGGAAATCCATTTCACAAACGCCACTCAAAAGTAATGCAGTCTGAGAATTCACAGTTACACAAACAGTAGTGCTAATGAGTTACTGATAAGGTGAGCGCAACGTAATGATGTGTTCACTTCAAAGAGGTCGAGAAATAAGTGATAATTAGGTAAAATGGGTGACATATTTATACTTTAGGGTAGCTTGTCTATCGGTAAAACATTATAGATAATTAAATTGGGGGTAATTGATGATGAAATTTTTGCATTTATGACCTAATGGCGTAACCACCGTGCACCGTGCGGTGATACAATTGGATTCAATTTAAAAAAAAATCTAAAAAAAAACAGAAATCTTTACCGTCTAGTTAGGTAATATTAGTTAGTATTATGGGGGTGCAACGGTGCACGGTAAACAAGGTTATTTCAGTGGTCAAATGAAGTGGAGCGTTAAAGCATTTGTTTACAGAAAACTGCAGCACGCCGCAAATTGTTTTAGCATTAAATGAAAACATACGTCTGAGAAATGGCCAATAAAAAGAAAGATTCTATATTTATTTAAAGTTATATCATACGATTTTTTTACTCATTTAAGAAAGATGAGATTTATGGTAAGAAATAAGGAAAGTATGGCAAACAAATCGAGGTCCCGAGCCGGTCGGTAGCCGGCCTCTCCCTTGCCAACAGGTGGAGACGAGCGACGTCGTTGGAGAGAAAATCGCTTCTAGAGCTCGACGCCTCACCAGTAGCCCAGGTTTCCGGCAAATGTGAGGCGGAGCTAAGCGACGAGTCCGGGGTTGGTATTGGTGCATTTAGTGTATTCCTGGCTTTAGCTCTTGTCAGCATTATAATCATCCATCCATTACCAGATATTGTTTATTTCGATATACAATTTTCTTATAGTGTCTAAATACTTACCTATGCCAATTTTCATTTTTGTGATTTTGTATTGTCTTCTTCGTCGTCAATCTTGATAATATAGTTTGTCTGAGTCTAAGTGTTCTTTTCGTTTTAAATACTTATTGTCTAAACTTTATCCTTACTGTGATCCCAATACAACAATAATATTCCAAACCCAAGTCATCGTCACCTTTTCTGGCATACTCAAAGTGCCCGAAAGTGGCAATAGGTTTGTCTGTTTTTATGTTATGTGTATCAAAGAAACCCACCGATTGTTCTATAAATCAATCTTGCGTTCTTGTCGCTATTTAACTCCCGTATCATCTCAAACCAGTGGGCAGACTCCTATTTGCTGTTACAAGACTGAAATTATTACGAGCTGGCCAGCGTCGGACGCGATATCACTGGAATGAACCGCCAAACATGTCTGCTACTATTGGTTTGAATTTGTGTGTATAATTATAACAAACTGGCAAATGAGTATTGTATATTAAGAGCGTATTTAAAAAAAAAGGGAGTTCTGAATAACAGATGTTTATAATATATTTTTCACTCGCCAGGTTTGTATTTTACGCGCGTTACGTATATGTATGCAGTGTTCTACTTATTTTCTTATTTTTTCTTCAACATGAAAAGAAAAACAAGAAAAACTTAAACACAAAATTAAATATAAACTAAACTAATATCAAAACTAAAACTGAAATAAATTAGCAAAACTATGTCCCCAAGGCAGAGTGCCGATAACACAGGCAGCATTCCCGCGCTAGATTGCTAAGGTGAGTATTTGCGCTAGAAAGCTGCCTGCGCGGGGAGCACCAGTTTCTTCCCTCAGACGCTTGATGATTTCCATGACGAGCTGATTTGCACCGTGGCCCCATGAACCTAGTGTCTCGACACCAAATGCGACGAATTCATACTGTGTGCCGAGACTACTATATTTACTTGCCTTTATTTGTTCGCGCTTATAGGCCGCCGCGCTGGCTCGTTTACGGGTAGCCTTATACCTATATTCACAACTAACTGATCGCCGCAGCTCCGCCCGCGTGATTTAGTTTACTCGTTCCCGGTTCCCGTGCGAACACATTACCAGTATAAAAAGTAGCCTATGTTACTCGGGTGAATGTAAGCTACATACCCGAGTAACATAGGCTACTTTTGGTTTTGGCTTTTTTTTTGGCTCCAATGGTGGAAGAATTTTTGAAATCGGCGCAGTAGTTTTTGAGTTTGTTCATAACAAACATACAAATCTTTCCTCTTTATAATAGTAGTATAGATGGATTCAATTTGGGATTTCAAAATAGTTTTCAATTAGTAAAATCAAATTTGTAACACAACCACGATAAAACTTGATAAAGAGAAGCCAAAGTGTCATAAACATTTTCAGGTATATATATATATATATATCATTCGCATTTATTAGAATTTAATTCCAATCAATCAAGTTGAATTAATTTTTTATGGCTGAAAGATCCTTAAGAGCAGTCGGAGCGTCTCTTCCTAGTGTTCCATCGTCAAGGTACCATACGTACAAGTTTGAATTTAGATTATGAATTACAGAATGTATAGCCGCTTACTCGTCCATTTTGCTGTAGCTATTACATTTAAGCTGTTACAAAGGTTTTTATCATCAAGCGCGGAAAGTACTTCCGCCACTTTCCGCGCCAGTGGGGGGCTGACGTGTCACACTATAATAGCCATGGGAATCCGGACCTTAGAGATTTGTTGTATGTAACATTAATGTTACATACAACAAATCTGTGAGATACTGGAGTCTGAGTTAGAAAAACCTGTGTTACAGATCTCCAGCCACACATTAGCCAGTAGCCAGCCAGTAGATACAAAATATATTACAAAGCAACGATGATAGATATGTAGAGTGGATAGACAAACTGAATATAGCAGGACCTAGAGGATCACCTTACTTGCAACTGACAGCTGATATAATTGCGTGACTTCTTTGCATTAATTAAATTAGCCTTTGCAATTTATTTTAATTATTGCAATTAATTTGCATTCATTCTCCTTATGTAGGTCGGTATTGTATTTTATTATGTGGGAGATTGATTTTATTTAAGTAAATTGGCTGTCGTTTTATATTAGGTGTGTTTTCAGGTTAAGTCTTATACATTTCAATACAATGTAAATTGTTCTAAAAATACAATAAATACAAATACATTTAGATGGACAGTGGTAACACTGTAGTAAGAAATAATAAATTTGTGGCACATGTAGTTCAATTTCATTTAGCAAGGTTGAGGTTCTACTACTACTTGAGCACAACCAGATTCACTCACTGACGCGGGATAAAACCCTACCCCAACGGGTCGGGATGAGAATCCCGCGTCGTTGGGGTAGGGTTTTATCCCTAGAGCGACCGCGGCCTTAGGCCGCGGAATTAAAAAAAAAACCAAACTACTTGAGTTCCGTTATGTAACAGATCTGTAATGAAAAGATTTTTTCTCCTGAGTGTTTAAATAAAATACATGGGGCACACTAAAAGTTTTGCACTTCTAGCTAATCGGAATTATTTGAATTTGGAATGTTATATTTTTTTAAACGTTGCAACCTTCTTAGTAATAAAAAAAACAATTAGCGGGAAATCATTTGTCAATTGTTTTATATCACACATCAAAGATCTACGTATGCAACGAAAATGGAATTAAGTCGAAAATTGAATTTTAGAGCGATGATTTTTTATGATTTTAAAAGTTCTCTCTCTCCGCAAGACTGTGCCGCTCGTCTTCAAAATGCTTTTGAGAGAGAAGCACCTTGTTTGAGCACCGTGAGGCGATGGTTTGCTGAATTTGAGAGAGGTCGAGTTTCTTTACATGACGAATTTCGTGAAGGGCGGCCTTCAACTGCCGTCAACGAAAATAATGTGGCATGAGTAGTGGTGGTATGAGTCAAATCCAGAAAATTTTACACGAAGAATTGAAAGTTCGGAAACTTTGTTGTCGTTGGATCCCTCATGAACTGACAGCGGAGCAGAAGCGGGCTCGCGTGGAATGGTGCTCACAGATGCTACTGAAGTACGACCACGGACATTCTAATGCTGTTTATGACATTGTCACAGGAGACGAAACGTGGATTTATTGTTTTGAACCCCAAAAAAAACAGCAATCTCGTGAATGGGTGTTTGAAAATGAGAACAAGCCAACAAAAGTGAGGCAGGCGAGATACGTTGGTAAAAAAATGATCGCGTTTTTTTTCTCAGCTACGGGTCCCATCTGTACAATTCCACTTGAAGATCAAAAGAGTGTTAAGCCGAGTGGTATTCTACCATTTGTTTACCCAGGGTGTTAGAAAAAGTTCGCGAAAGACGACCCAAAAGCCGCGTTCTCCTACATCATGACAACGCTTCTTCACACACGACCAACAAAACAAAGTCATTTTTAGCTTCCGAAAAAGTACAACTCGTCACCCATCCTGCGCATAGCCCTGACCTAGCACCCTGTGATTTCTGTATTTTCCCCAAAATACAAGATTTGATGAGAAGTTTCACTTTTACCAACTCCGAAGAGGCAGTGATAGCGTTCAATCAGCACGTAGAAAACATGCCTTCAGATCTGTAGTCCTCCGGTTTTAAATAATGGTTCGATCGCATGAAAAAATGTTTAAAATGGAAAGGAGAGTATTTTGTAAAGCAATAAACATAATATTTTGGTTTTAACATGTTATTTTTTTAAGTTACGCAAAACTTATAGTGTGACATTCGTACATATACAAAATTGTACTACGAAACCAATTGAAAATAAGTCTGCCTAATTCTCGTTTAATATTTATTTGAGGGCAGAAGAGATTTTTATTTATTTATTATGTACCTATTCATTTTATATTCTAGGAGTTCTTTTAGTCCAAAAGAGATTTTTTTAAACTTCCGCTGTCTGAATTCATTATACTATTTACGAAAGGAAACTGGGAAAATCTGCATATTTTGTTTGGTGACCAAGGATCTTTCAACAACCTACTCTGAATTGGCTCGACCGATTATTGTTGTCAAGAAAAATAAGCCAGTAGTTCCTAATACGCTCATGACTACCGAACGACTCTGACTCTCATTGTTTTGCGTTTTGTATTGTCATGACAAGGTTTGTAGAACAATAAATTAAAAATAAATTGAACTGATATTATTAATATTCACACAGAAAAACCGCAGTGCCAATTTTACCGCGTGAACACGTATACCTAGTATTATATTATGAAACAATCTTATGTTAGGCGCCGGGCGCCACTGGAAATACCTGCTTGTAACCAGAGACGCCCGGCAACGGACGTTAGAGCGTTAGAGGGCGGGATTAAAAAAAAAAAGGGAACGTTGCCTTCTTTTTGGAAAGTAACCGCACAGATAAAATAAGTAGGTAGGTATGGCATTTCGAATTGGTGGCTGACCTCTTTAGCAGTTTATACCGCAGAGAATTTACTTTTAAAACGACATTTCCATTTTTCTTTGTAAAAGATTTATGATCGTAAGCTTATCTCAAAATGCGAATCTTTTTATTTTCGCGTTGTGTCAAATATTCGTTTTTAAACTTTTTCTTCCCTAGAGATTTGAATTGTTAAATTTAACTATTAATAAAAACAGTTATGACTAACCACACCAAGTCACTGTTTTAGTTCGTTTTCTCTTAACCGTGGTTTAGCATTTAGCCAGGCAAAGCCAGGGTTATGAGGAGGCCATGTAGTTAGTTCATTAAAATGTGCAGAATTCAGAGGAAATCTCTATTACTACCCGCTTCTTTAAAATTGTAAACATTTCTCCAATAGTTTTTGTAAACATTTATCTCTCCTAAAATAATAAAGAAAACTCTTTATTGGACACAAAAATAATTAAACAAACAAATAAATAATGAATCCCAGAAATTATTATGTACTGTCACCCACAGCAATCTCTTCCAGGCAACCTTTGGATGGAATGAAATTCATTCACCAAACAATAGTAAAATAGATGCAGTTTTAGAAATAAAACAAATTACACATGTTACCTACAGATTACCTACAGATTACCTACAGATTACCTACAGATTACCTACAGATTACCTACAGATTACCTACTGATAGAAAGGCACGGGTTTCTTTTTGAAAAAAACTGTGTACCACCAGCGATGCAACAGGGTTGGTAAATTTTGAAACGTTAATACTACATAATACCCTGTTGTATCACGTTTGATAGTTTTGGAGTAAAAGTCTTCAGTCTTCAGATTATGTTCTTCTTCGGTTAACATAACTTTCTTTACAGAAGGTTCCGATTACTCCCAACGTCTATGAATATGATCATTAACGTATGAGGCTACTACCGTGTGATAAACTGATAACATATAGCCCTGAAAACTACATACGATTGAATCTCACTCGATAACCTCCATCCCAGGTTAGTATTTTGGGCGATTGATGTTCCAGGCGGGCTCTAACTAAGCCTTCCAACAACACCTCGTCGACAACACGAGTCCCTAATATTAAATCTATTTTCCAGGCGTACGAAACGCAAGTCGTATACTAGAAATGGATTGTGAAACTTGTATAATTATTTTATCGAGAAGATGATAGGTCAGCTTGTTTAACACGTGAGTATTAATAATTAAACTAAAATTAGGATCTGGGCGAGACTGTAATTAAAATGTCACAATTGACCTGGAGGACACAGCACACCCTCGTCATCTCCTATTTTGTGTAAGCCTGTATTTATTGGTCTTTTGTGTAGTCCTAAGACCTGTACTGTGGCCTCAGTAATAAATGAGACCTGAGAACCCTGATCTATGACGCAGACCACATAGAAGAGAAACATTGGAAACGCTTTGAGATGGCGCGCTGACGGCAATTCCCCTTGCTACAATTTGGGCACACTTCTTTCACTTTCATTGCATTATTTATTTTATGAATGTTCATAAAGTTATGCAGTATACCCCTATTTTTATTTATTTTTTCAATTCCGGCCGTTCTAACGTCCCTTATCGGGCGTCTCTGATTCACACGTAGCAGGTATTTCCAGTGGCGCCCGGCAGACTTTGACCACCTTTGAGGTCGCTACGGGGGTTTGGTCGAGATGAGAATCCCGCGTCGTTGGGGTAGGGTTTTATCCCGCGTCAGTGAGTGAATCTGGTTGCGTGCTATGGGGCAAAGGCCCCGCAGCACGCAACCCTTCTAGCCTGCATCTGTAAGGACGGCGGGTGGCGATCCCGCCGTCCTCAGGCCCCGATCGTGGAGGTCGATGATCTTGGGCGTAGATGAGTCTGCGGCGCCTTCGCCGCTGACTACGGAACTCGGCGGGGAGGGTACGCTCCCTCTCCCTTTCGGCCGCCTCATTCGCGAGCATGACTTGCTCGCAGAAGGACACGGCCGCGTTCCACCTACTCCCGCTGGAGACCATGGCTTGAAGCATGGTCTCCAGCGAGAGGGTATCCACGCCCAGACCCGCTACGAGGTCCCGGCGCTGACTCGCCCACGCTGAGCACGCTGCCAACGTGTGGAGTGCGGTGTCGTCGTCGGATCACTTGATTGCTTTTTTTTTCTTTTTTTTTTAAATTCCGCGGCCGCTCTAACGTCCGTTGCCGGGCGTCTCTGGTTACAAGCAGAAAGTATTTCCAGTGGCGCCCGGCGGTCACTTGATTGCCTGCCATAACTCTTCGTTCAATAGGTATCATCGTCATACTTGATTTTAAACTTAAACCCGAACTCTTTTACTTGCTCCACTATTGTATTATATTATATGATTAGTGTTATATTACACTTACATATGTTTGTCATATTGTGAGTGTAGTGAAGGAACATTTTTTACTTAATTGATCCCAAATATTTGCAATTTACTCTGTTTCATTATGACGGAAAACAACTGCGTTGGATTTACCGAGACCACATCTCTCAAAGGTAAGACTAGGTGAGATTCAGTTCAAACCTTTTACAGATTCGGTATTTTTTAAATTTGTGGCATATGTTGGAACGAGCAAAGTCACGACGTTCATCACAAGTTTTCTTAGCGCGAACTGTTAATGCAATTACACAGCTTATGGTCGCATCGCAATACACAAGTTCCTTGTGCAACGTGAAAAGATTTCGTTTCAGACCCACCATACTACCGGCCATACAGCTGGTTGTATTGTAGGTCCAAACGGTTTGACTGCCTCGGTGGCTCAGTGGTATGAGTATGCGACTGCCGCCCCTGAGGTCCCAGGTTCGATTCCGGGTCGAATCGAATTATTTGTGTGATCCACAAATGTTTGTTTCGGAGTTTGGGTATTTTCTATGTATAATATGTATGTATTTAGGAATATATAAGTATGTTTATCAGTTGTCTAGATCCCATAACACAAGCTTATTGTAATGTTTATTATTTTTGATGTTAGGGTGTCAAAGGATAGAAATAAAGTATTCATTTAAGCCACTATATTTTTATTGTAAGAACCTTCTAAGATAATATAGGGGAACTGAGGGTTCCCCTCTGCAAGGATTTAATGTACTTTTAGCCTAGGATACAATTTAGGTCTATTCTAGGTGCTATGTTATTCAGTAATACAGGGTATATGGTTGGTGCGCTTGGTCAGTAACGATAGTGTATCTTTATGAAGATACCGTGGTAATTAAGGGTAATAGGTTAAGGGATTTTATAAGATACTTTCCCGGTGAAATACGCCACTCCTGCAAGCCGGCAGACACCGTCTCTGTTCCGGTCTCTGCCCACTCCAGGCAGAAGGAAGCTGGGTTCTCACCCAGGTAGTATGGTAGTACCGTAAGCCTCCTAGAACAGGAGTCAAAGACTTATTCCATGCATCATGGCCACAGTTATTATCTAAGTACGCCGTACATATTATGTGTACATACCTTTCGGAGGCGAATATCCAAGCTTCACCCGATTAAATCCGGCTAACACATGCAAAGCATGCATGCGTATCGTGTAAGTCGGTCTCTAGCCAATCCTGGCCAGATCAGGCAAAGTTTCCTGTTTAAATTTAGTGAGACAACTCCAGACACGTGTGCGTTCAAACTCAAACCTGTAAGGAACGAGAACCCACTGTCAAAATATACAGTACATACGCTAGCACAACAACATTTTATCTAAAACTTACCAAACTTCGAAATAAATTACAATAAATTAAATTGTAATATAAATATGTGATGCGAGCGTAGCTCGCTTGTATAAAATGGCTGTCACACAAGTCACGTGGTCCAGCGTCCAATCAGGAGAAAGCCAGTGTTGCCGCTTTATTATGCAAATTTCAACCAACTAAAATGGAATACTGCCACTACAAAAATTACAACATTACAACACCCCCCCAACCACGCAAGAATTCACGTAGGGAATTCGATCCGACGCCCACGTCGGTACTTAAATTAAGGACCTAAAACAAGGAGAAAACAACAACAATACAGCACTAAACACTGTAAAACAAAAATTAGGAATAGGAAAATCCTAAGCAGATAAGTAAAGATGAAGGAAATAACTAGGGTGACTTGTCCTTGGCATCATGGTCCCTATAAGGAGCCACGCATCGAGGCCTACGAACTAATTCACACGAACTAACCTAACATGTTAACTTAACCTAATACACAAACAAAAAAAAACATCTGAAGAGAAAAAAAACCTTGTCAAGGTTGTAATCGGGAATACTAAGTGTGAATACACACAGCACTAATCCTAACATGCAAACAACAATACGTAGAAATTTTAGGTGGAGCCTAACGTAAGGTACATACTGTTTAACAAGGTGTGGGTCGTCCTTGGCATCATGGTCAGTCAAGAGACCACGCATCGGGGCCTACGGACTAATCTACACGATTACTCAACTACGGCTAGATAGCCGTAGTGGCAGATGCCAACACTAGTTCAAATAGTAAATGGCAAGAGAGAGAACAAAAAAAAATGAATATAAGGAAGCACCGAAGTTAACTGTCTCACGATGTGCTCCGCCTGCCTTCTTTGATGCTCGGAGAGAGAATCAAAATCGCGCAGCTCTCGCATCTCCGAAACATGATCAAACTCTGGTGTCCAAAGTGGTCCCATTGCACATTGATACAATTTCAGGGGCAATATTGAAAGCTCTCCAGAAGTTAATACCCAGTAGTAGGGCCGTAGTAACTCCAGGGATAACGTAAAACTTTACAACCTTGGTATTGTCTCCCACCGTGACCGGTAAAAGTACATAACCGGTGACGGGGGAAGACGAACCATTAGCAGCAGTAATTGTATCCAAATCATAAGATACTTGAACCCCAATGTTAGCGAGTTCACTTAAAATAACATTATTAATAATTGAGATTTCAGAGCCTGAATCTAACAGGCCTTCGTAATTAGCTTTATTAATGGTTACGGGTAAAAAGGGACGAGTATCAGAACCGCCAATCACGTGAACCAAGGGCTTGTCCTTAATAGGGAGCCCGCGAGATGTGTTATGCCTTTTGTGGGCAATACACTTATTATTATTATTAAAAAAAAATTTTGTACGATTGGTAAACGTTCTACTGGAAACTGTGGAACGATTTCCCCGGTTCACGCCTACACGTTTTTTTGAATTAGTATTCCTCGGTAGTTGTTGCTTCGTTGAACACTTGGGGCACGTTGAGGCAGTGACGTCTGGTTTACCACATCTATAACAAATCACTATCTTGGGGGCCGTACATTCCTCTAGCGAATGTCCGTTAGTACGACAACGAACGCAAAACTTAATTAATGTATTTCTTACCACCGCACATGTTGCAGACTTATTAGGTTTGTAAGTGTTCGTGTTCGTTGAACACTTAGGGCAAGTTAAGGCAGTGAAGTCTCGTTCCCCACACCTATAACAAATTAATATCTTGGGCGCTTTACATTCCCCAAGCGAATGTCCGTTAATACGACAACGGACGCAAAACTTAATTAATGTATTATTTACTGCCGCACATGTTACAGACTTATTAGATTTGTAAGCCAAGTCGCGTGCGAGCATTTTGTCGTGTGGCCGCGGTGGTTCTATAAACATACCGGCCCTATACTTTGCATGTTCAAGTAGACGACAATATTTCTTAAGCTCAGACCAAGTACTGACTTGCTGTAGTGCCAGCTTTGTGGAATAGAAAGGCCTAATATTATAAGTAACTATAGTTAACTTCTCAGCTTCGGTAATAGGAGACCGTAGTCTCGAAAAATAATTCTGCATTATGCTTAAATAAGTAACAATGTTTTCATCGGGTCCTTGAGTTCGAGAACGGATTTCCTGTAAAAATAGATGGTCGAAGTCGAAGGGTAGGTATTCGTCGAGCATAAAACTCTTTAGCTGAGCCCAGGACGCGACTTCCGTCTTGATGCCTCGGTACCAGAACAATGCCTCCTCTGTAAATAATTCAGCAGCAGATGCCAACAACTTTTGGTCTGATATACCCCGCGACAAACAAAGCTCCTGTACACGCTCAATAAATTCGATGACACAACCCTTGCCATTAAACTTCAACCCTAACGAATGTACATTTGAATATCCATCGCAAGTAATCACTGGGTGTATAGTTGTCTCGGCACCTGTAAGTGTGAGCTCACCCTTATTTATGGTTGAAGGTGTGTGATTACCCTTATTTATGGTTGAAGGTGTGTGATCACCTTTATTTATAGTTGAAGGTGTGTGATCACCTTTATTTATATCCTCCATCCTTCAGTAGGACAAAACTAACGTAGGTAAAGTAAAGTAAGTAAAGTAAATTATAGGTTCAAATACCTAGCGTGACCGACCAACACACAATTCACCATGGGTATCTCTAAGACCTCTTCTAGTTGTACACAAGTTAATAAATGCGCATAAGTAGTACACTCATGTTAAAAGTTATGATAATACACAGTTATCGAAATACACAACAAAAAAAACACATTGTTACAATGATAAAAAGATAAGTAGGGTACAATTAATGTCTTGTATATAGAACATTTGTAAATTGTCAAATGAGACCTGTATATGGTACACCTTTCAATAGAACAAACAAAAAATAAAGATAGTACATAGTAGTAGTATTTAGAAAATAAAAATAGGTTCAACGTTTGGTCATGGTGACACACATCTATGGTTGTGTAATTGTATAGGTACGTTTTCAATGAAAACTTAGATTTAATTGTTAAATTACTATTGACAAAAAGTCAAGTCTTAATTTGGATATGTAGTGAAAACAATACAAAGAAATTTGTATTCATATAGGTAGTTACCCAATCTCCTGTTCAACAACAAAAAAAAATACAAACAGGGTACCAATACTAACAACCAATAATAAGTAGGTACCAATAATAATATTATGTAAAACAACAAAAAAAAGTATGAATGTCACCAAAGTTGTTTTTTTTTTTTTTTTTAACTTGTAGCTTAGTTAGGTATAAGCTTATGTCTAGCATTGTTTAGTAACAACTCACCAAGGAGTGTGTATTTGTGTAGTACATCTATTTGAAAAACAAATTAACACTAATAAATACTATGTATTTGTATCGTCACCGACCAACCTTTCAGTAAGCAATGATTACTGACAGGGAAAATATTCGCACATACCAACAAACCAGTTCGAGCGCCATGTAATGTTTATTATTTTTGATGTTAGGGTGTCAAAGGATAGAAATAAAGTATTCATTTAAGCCACTATATTTTTATTGTAAGAACCTTCTAAGATAATATAGGGGAACTGAGGGTTCCCCTCTGCAAGGATTTAATGTACTTTTAGCCTAGGATACAATTTAGGTGTATTCTAGGTGCTATGTTATTCAGTAATACAGGGTATATGGTTGGTGCGCTTGGTCAGTAACGATAGTGTATCTTTATGAAGATACCGTGGTAATTAAGGGTAATAGGTTAAGGGATTTTATAAGATACTTTCCCGGTGAAATACGCCACTCCTGCAAGCCGGCAGACACCGTCTCTGTTCCGGTCTCTGCCCACTCCAGGCAGAAGGAAGCTGGGTTCTCACCCAGGTAGTATGGTAGTACCGTAAGCCTCCTAGAACAGGAGTCAAAGACTTATTCCATGCATCATGGCCACAGTTATTATCTAAGTACGCCGTACATATTATGTGTACATACCTTTCGGAGGCGAATATCCAAGCTTCACCCGATTAAATCCGGCTAACACATGCAAAGCATGCATGCGTATCGTGTAAGTCGGTCTCTAGCCAATCCTGGCCAGATCAGGCAAAGTTTCCTGTTTAAATTTAGTGAGACAACTCCAGACACGTGTGCGTTCAAACTCAAACCTGTAAGGAACGAGAACCCACTGTCAAAATATACAGTACATACGCTAGCACAACAACATTTTATCTAAAACTTACCAAACTTCGAAATAAATTACAATAAATTAAATTGTAATATAAATATGTGATGCGAGCGTAGCTCGCTTGTATAAAATGGCTGTCACACAAGTCACGTGGTCCAGCGTCCAATCAGGAGAAAGCCAGTGTTGCCGCTTTATTATGCAAATTTCAACCAACTAAAATGGAATACTGCCACTACAAAAATTACAACATTACATTATATTAGCTTAATTTGGGCTAGATGACGTTGTGTGACAATGTCCAAAAATATTTATTATTATTATTATTAAACGGTACTACTCTAAGAGAAATAGATATGAGACAAAACTCTATCGACATATCTATAGAGATATATAATAGGTCTTTACCTATGAAATTGCCGTTTGGACCTTAGTCGACAATGACGAATTAAAGGTGATTGTGGAAGCCGATGATACACATTCTACGGCTGAATTAGCAGCATCTTTTGACGTTAGCGTCAAAACTATATTGGTTCATTTGCGTCAAATTGGCAAGGTAAAAAAGCTTGAAAAATGGGTGCCCCACGAACTCAATGATCGCCTATACCTTGCATTGCTCAACAGACACACAAATGAAGGAATTTTGAAACGCATTGTTACTTGCGATGAAAAATGGATTCTTTTTGATAACCGGAAGCGCTCAGCAAGGTGGTTGGATCCTGGTTCAGTACCTAAACAATGCTCTAAACGAAAACTTACCCACAGAAAAGTGATCGTCACTGTTTGGTGGTCTAGCGCCGGTGTGATTCATCACAGCTTCTTACCAAACGGGGTGAGCATTACTGCAGATGTGTACTGGGAAGAACTGAACACAATGATGGAGAAGCTGGAACATCTCCAACCAGTATTGGTCAATCGCTCGTCTCCGCTGCTCCTGCACGACAATGCGCGACCTCATACTGCACAGCAGACGGTCTCCAAGTTGCAAGAACTGGGGTTGGAAGCTCTCCGTCATCTGCCACACTCACCAGACCTTGCGCCTACAGACTACTACTTTTTCCAGAATTTGGATAACTTCTTAGCGGGAAAGAAATTCAATACCCGAGAGGCAGTACAAAATGTCTGAAGAATTTGTTGCCTCCCGTCCAGCTGATTTCTTTAAGAAGGGCATTAATAACCTGCCGCTGCGTTGGCAAAGATGCATTGATTTTATTTGTATTAATTGAAGTAATCACTACTTCGATTAATACAAATAAAAAATACATTAAAAAAATATCGTTAAATTTTTTTCATACAAAACGGAAATTTCATAGGTAAAGACCTTATGTAATCAAAGGCTATAGATACATATAAATAAAATGCATGTCCGAATGGGATTGTCTGGTTGACAATTTGCATTTGGACATCATCGGTAATAAACTCATCGTTGATAATTTGATCCCTTCGCTGCTTTTTAGTTGTTATTTCTTAATTATGGACATCATTAATTCAAGACATTTTTAATAAACGCATCAGCGTTCTTGTTAATCAACTTATCAGTTTTAGAGTAGAAGTCTTCCAAGATATTATTGGTTCTATCTTAAATTTTCTTTTATTTAATTCATATAATATTTGAACTCTTATCAGATGCCACAACATTTGCTCGCAAGTCACGCTTTGCTTTTAAAATTGCATTTCTATCGGCATCTACTTCACAATTATTATGATTGTTCTGTGTAATAACAGTTTTTTTTATACTTCCAGCAGACCTTTGAATTCTAAAGGATAAAGACTACACATAGGAGAGAGGACGACCACTATTTAGATACGGTCATTATTTATTTACTGTATTTACTATTTGTTATGACAGTTGACTTATTTTATTGACACTTGTAAGTTTTATTTTTCTAAATTCCATAGCTAAAAGTCTTGCACTGGATAGTTCTTTTACTTGCGAGCCTATATTGGCCAACTTCTTAAGCTACCTCTTTATGTTTAAATATCGAAAAAAATTATGTTTTTAAAACTAAATTTCTTTAAATAAAAATATTTTAAAATTACGTTTGTCCTCTAACAAAAAATGTTCTAACAAAGACTAATAGGTAGTAGGCCACACGTACTATAACATTATTATTCCATACAAAGCTTCACATCTATTTCCAATTTAAACCCAGTAAGTACCTTGTTTCTTTTTAAAAACAGCCAGTGTAACCATTAACTTTCTTTTACATTCATCCACCAAGCATGTACAACAAACTATAAAATTTAACCTCCAACAGTCCAGGCTACTGTACCGCATACTGTACCGGACATTACCGCGTACACACTATTTCCTGATAATAACAGCTTTGGTACTAGAGCCATCATCGGCTTCGATACTAGAGACAGGGTCAGCTTCAGTACCAGGACCACTTTCAGCACCAAGGACATGTTCAACTACTGCGCCATGTATACAAATGTCATAGCAAAGGTATCTAGTAAAAACTACAAAGTGTAGGCTCAAACACGTTGAAATTGAGCCGCCTGGCGTTAATTAGTATTCACTAACTGTAATATGTACGTTCACCCCAAATACATGTACAATTTAATGAATGCCAGTATGCGCATAATATCAGCAAGATATTACCAACCTGTAGCAAATCATCACGGAACGCATAATCTCTGAATACTAAACACACTCGTCCCAGGACAGATGTAACGAAATTAATATGTAGCGTGGTTTGCGGATTTCCCTCGTGATCACGTGTCAGCTAAGCCTTATTAAACGGGTTAGAGATGTGTTTAATATCGACTTAACACGTGATAGACGTAACATTTGTTGTTAGATATAAATATTTGCCAAGATTATCCGAGCCGATCTTAGACTATTACTCCTACTCCCCCTTAGAGAATACAATTTTTTCTTAAATCTGTATCTAATTCTATGACTATTTTTCGCAAAAATGCAGTCAATCATGATAGATGTATCAATATTTATGAAGCTCATAGAATAAGTATCGGCCTCTAACGTGACAACGCAGCCAGAATTCATACTACTAGTAATACAATAAAAGCATGACTCAAGCACGACTCAAGCACGAATTTAATATTAACTCCAGTAATTACCGTCCATAATAAGTGTGAACAGACCGGTATAAAATGAAACTAGTCTGTATAGAGAGAGTACAGTTATATTTATTGTTGACGTTTTATATATGGTAATCCTTAAAAATCTTAACACCGCCATGTAGCAAGTTGCCATAATAACGCCATCTAGTATCAAATTAAAACACAATGTGTAGGCTCAAACATCCCGCCCACCATGGACAGAATGTCCAGAAACATATTACAAAGACAGCTAGTGACAAACAAGTAAGCATTCATATTAAACAATAGTAATCAACAAACATGAAACTAAAAGCTATAACTTAACTTAAACAACCTTAAACATCTAAGTAGTAACAGGCAAAATAATTAATTTCGAAATAGGTGTTTTTAAAATGGACCCTTTGCAACGCAAAGAAACGACCCTCGTAGCCTTGTCCGCACCAGCATGTTTTTCTGTAATAAAACCGTATAGCCATCGTGCGGGAGGTAAATCATCCTCCATTATTAATACCACGTCACCTACATTAGGTTTCACAGTGTGATGCGTCCATTTATGCCTCTGATGGAACTGTACAAGATATTCACGAGACCACTTGCGCCAGAAGCTCTGGACCATGCGTTGAGTAAGTTGCCAACGCCTTAAAGTGCTGAGATTGGAATTTTCATATTTCACTTCAGGTGTAAGCACTAAAGATTCTCCTACCAGAAAATGATCTGGTGTCAATGGGGAAGGATCGTCAGGATTAGTGCTGATAGCCGAAACAGGTCTAGAATTTAAGCAGGCCTCTATTTGGGCCAGCACTGTACTCAATTCCTCAAAGGTAAGTGTGCTTGTACCAATTATCCTTCTGAGATGATGCTTGGTTGATTTGACAGCTGCCTCCCATAAAACACCGAAATTTTGAGAATGTGGTGGAATAAACCTCCAATTCGTTCCATTGGTGGATAACCAGTCAACTAATTCAGGCACGACGACAGACTTTTGATGTTTTAACAATGTCTTCAGTTCCTTGTTAGCTCCAACGAAGGTAGTGCCATTGTCACTCCACAGCTCATTACAGTGACCTCTATGGGCTGTAAAGCGTTTAAATGCTGCTAAAAAAGCTTGCCATGTCATGTCGCTAACAACTTCCAAATGAATAGCCCGAGTGGCCATACAAACAAATAAACAAATGTAACCTTTAGTAGAATGAAATCCACGGCCCTTTGTAGATCTAATATTAATTGGACCGGCATAGTCCACACCACTTTTAGAAAATGGTCGGCTGACATTAACTCTTGCAGAAGGCAAGGATCCCATAAATGGTGGCGTCGGCCGAGCAGAATAGCGCATGCAGACAACACAGCCTCTGACGTATTGCTTAACAACACTTTTTGCGTTTATTATCCAGTACTTGGATCTCAAGTAGTTAAGTACCAACTGAGGTCCACCATGTAAGGTCCGCTCATGTGCGTCATGTATCAAAAGTTGAGTCTTGGCATCTTCAACCAAGTTAGCTTTCTGCAACCTGCCACCAACTCTCAAAGTTCCTTCATTATCCAAATAAGGATTAAGTGAGGAAAGTATTCCTTTTGTAGGTAAGTCTCTTTTAGAAGTTAGCGTATTAATTTCAGATTCCAAAATATTCTCTTTGACACATTCTTACACAAGTGACTAATGCGCTATGAATCTCTTTGTGTGTTAAAAAGTTATTACACTGGTCATTTCTATTTTTAAATTAAAAAACCGTTTACAATACGCTACTACTCTGAGAAGTTTCCACAAAGATGAATATTTGGTAAGTATAAAATTATCACTTGTTTCCTTTACTACAATATTGCATATAACCATTGACTTTTTCCCTTCTAAGCTGTTATCTTTAACTTCTTTCCTACTATAATTAATAAATGTATTTTTTTACCAACTAGGACCTTGAATCCACAGCTCAAGATTAGCGCACTCAGAAGGACTTACACCACGTGAAGCACAGTCAGCAGGATTATCCTTGGACTGAACATGTGACCATTGCCTAATATCCATAGTGGTAAGTATATCAGACACTCTATTACCTACAAACGTCTTCCAACGACTGGGGTGACTACTCAACCAGGCGATGACTACCGTCGAGTCAGTCCAGGCATGTATATTTTCATTACAAATACCTAAGGTACCAGAAACTTCACGAAGAAGTTTTG
This sequence comes from Nudaria mundana, assembly GCA_963556515.1. Taxonomy (NCBI): domain Eukaryota; kingdom Metazoa; phylum Arthropoda; class Insecta; order Lepidoptera; family Erebidae; genus Nudaria; species Nudaria mundana. The sequence goes on along the minus strand of OY748302.1, from coordinate 16,861,674 downwards.
AGACAAGTACAGCGCCACATAACTCCAAACGAGGTATGGACACCTGTTTAACCGGGGCTACCTTAGTTTTAGATGCGACTAAACTGACATGAACAACACCATTAGACGTGATGCAATGTGTGTAAACAACAGCCGCATAAGCGACATTAGACGCATCGCAGAATCCGTGGACTTCAAGAAGAACATCATGTTGACTTGAATGAATCCATCGTGGCATGTGGAACCTATTTAACTCTTGAAGATTGTTTCTATAAGTTATCCATTCTTTTAACAAATAGTCTGGAAGTTCTTCATCCCAGTCCGTTCCCGCTAACCATAAACGCTGAATGAAGATCTTGGCTGTTATTATCACTGGTGCAAGCCAACCAAGAGGATCGAATAAACGAGCGACATCTGAGATCACCTTGCGTTTAGTTATAGGAGCTTTGAGAGGAGGAAGTTGGACAGTATATTTAAAACAATGGTAAGTAAAAATTTTTTTAAGAAAAAACTTTTTAGCATTAATTAATAGCATTAATTTTTCGCAGAATCAAAAGGACAACAAAACGTCGACAATTGTTTCGCATCTAAACGAGGCATTATCAAGACTGTCTCAGAGAGAACAGCAAAATTCGTGGTTGGAACGTGTTTGCTTATAAGTAAACGCGTACAAATTTCACTATCGCGATGTAGGATTCTTTACAATAACCAATGTGGGTAGAAACCTCAGATCATGCTAACTAAGTTCCAAAAATAGGTATTCACCAATACTTGACCTTATCTGTTCGATTTAATTACTGTCTCTTGATAAGTTGCATAGAAAACCCAAACAACACACACAAACCAACAACAGTTAATGTGTCTGTCTGTTCGCAAACAGATTAAGTAAGGGAGATGTGTGAAAATCTATTTGTTCGTTGAGTAAGGTGTCCGCATCTCTTCTAACTATTTCTAGCCTTTCCCAAACACTCAACTTGAACCCTTTCTCACATAACCGTAAAACTTTAAAAGTGTTACTATTGTTCAAGGAATGACCAGTGTCAAGAAGATGCTTCGCGAAGAGGGACCTTTCAGGACAACCATTGCGGGACGCCGCTCTATGTTCCTTATATCTAATATCGAAGGACCTGCCAGTCTGTCCCACATACTTCAAACCACATTCATCACAACTCAACAAATAAACACCTGATCTGCGTGAGACCGACACCGAATCCTTGCCATTACACAGCTCCCTCAAGGCATTCTGAGTTCTAAAAGCAACAAATATACTACTTTCCCTCATGATCTTAGCTATACTCAACGAGACGGGACCCACGAACGGCAAACAGGCCGTGTACTTCCTAGGTGGATCTTGAATCGGATATAATAAATGAAAACTAGCCTTTCTACGTTTTTTATTTAATAATGAGTGAACCATTCCTACGTCATAGCCATTACTTTGTGCTATGTAGCAAATGATGGACAATTCTTCACCAAATGCCTGTGGGCTCAACGGTACCGCCAGTAACCTGCTCAGTAAGCTGTGGAAAGCTGCCATTTTATGTTGCCATGGATGATTGGATGAGTAAGGAATAACTGTGTCTGTAACTGTTGGTTTCCTATAGATACGGAACTCATGAACACCGTTCCTTCTAGTAATTGAAAGGTCCAAGAAATTGAGAGTGGAATCTGACTCCAACTCTAGTGAAAAATCAATTCCAGGGTGTACTGAGTTCAACTTGGAGACAAGGACACTGAGCTGACGTTTTGTTCCTGTCCAACATATAATAATATCATCCACATATCTAAAATAGTACAAGACATGAACGTTCCCAACTATGTGGTTAGTCTCGAATGCATCCATAAATATTTCAGCTATTAAAGGACTGAGTGGCGACCCCATAGCCAAACCATTCCTCTGTAGAAAAAAACTGTTGTTGAACTGAAAGTAGTATACGTGTTTATTCATATACTCAACATTGAAAACAGGCGATCTATTTTCGTAAGTACAGAAAAGTTTTGATTTTAATTTACCGGTACCTAACATAACCTCGAACTACCTACTTGTATTTTCTAAATTGCGTTTAATTGCACTTATTTGTCGAGAATATGAATACCCGTAGCCGTAGAGCCTTATCCCGCCAGCAGGAGGAGCCCAAACTTCAGCTGGTGTTGCAGGAACTTAAATCTAAAACAGAGCTCTGTTTACAATTAGAAAAAGAAAGAGAAGAAAATGAAAACTTGTTGATAGGTGCTTTAGACGATAGTAAAAAACTAAAATCTGAACTAGCTAGGCTTCATATTAGTTATGATGAAATTGTAATGCAGCGGAACCACCTTCAATCAATAGTAGATAGGTTTCAAGAGTGCAGTGACGAGTATGAAGGGACCTTGAGGAGGACTACCTTGCTGGAACAGGAGCTACGGGATGCCCAGGGGCACATCTTACACTTGGAGTCAGCTGCCAAGCAAGTCGTAGTCCAACAAACGGATAACCTTTATAACGAGCTAATGAGTGGTACTCCGCAGTTTGTTCCTTCTGCAACAGTTCCAAACCTGGACTTGTCTACTATAGATCTTACCAATGACAGTTCATACCAACTGGACAAGCCAGTTTATTTTTGCAGCAGGAATAAACTAAAAAAATACCTAAAAATAAAGAAATTCATTTTAAAATCAAAGAAACAATTAAAATATCATAGAATCTTAATCAAAAAGTGTAAAAATGTTAACTCTAGTTTAAAATTAAGAGAACAAGCTAAATTATCTATGTTAGAACTTAAACAAAGTCATTTAAAATATTACACTGACACACAACGCTTAGAGTCACAAATAAAAAATTTGCAATTTGAATTAGAGTATGTAACTAAGAAATATGAATGGTCTCTAAAAGACTTTAATAAGTGTTCATCAAGTATAGATAAGGTACTCAAAACATCTAATTATAATACTGAGCGCCATAATACCTTCATAAATAACCACTCATGCAATATCAATTGCACAAGTCCGTCTCAATCATTGGAGAACCAGGCTTCCCTTACAACTTGCTCACCTTCTACTTCATTAGTGTATGAATTGTGTGACAGTGTAAAAAGTAATAGTCATACTGGATATACTAGACTAGTTTTATTTAGTGATGATATTGGAACTGATTTTAGTTCTTTTCTGATACAACAATTTAATTCAAATTGTTATTCAATTATTAATAACTGTTATCCAGGTGCATCTTTAAATGAAATTATGCAAAAGATATTAGAATATAATTTTGACTCAAACAGTAAAATAATTATTTTCTGCTCAAACAGGGGTAAAATTAACAAAAATGAACTATCCCTATACTTTGACAAAATGCAAAACTTAAATGTTGAACATGTAGTAATGTTTACATTACCATACATAAAAGGTGTGCCAGACGTGGAAAATTCTCTTAGATATAAGATAAATTTACAACTCAATTTAACTAGCCAATATAATAATAAATTCCATGTAATTGACTTTAATTCTGTTTTTAAGAGAACTGTATATAAATACAATTTGTTAACTTCTGACAGTAACTTTAACAATAACAAACATATTGTTTATGTAAACAAAGGTAGGTATTTTCTACCAAAGCATTATAAGAGACAAATAGCAAGTTTGCTATTCAATTATTTTTACACTTCAGCCAAGAACTTGGCTGACAAAACTGCTTTTATTGAGCAATGTAGATTTAGTGTTAAGACTTTGGAATCTGTTCCAAGTAATTTAAATTAAGTTCTACGACAACAGAGGCAATATTACCCTTTAGCAGACATAGTCAATTAATTGAATTAAATTTAGTTACAAATATTAATTATGTTAAAAAATGCCCTCCAAATCAAACCAAATCAAAAAATGTAAATTATATCAACATAGGGCATCAAAATATTGGTTGTTTAACACATGGCAAAGAGTTAGAGTTGGAACTGTTAATGAATTCAGACAATATTGATATTTTTTGTATTACAGAACATATGCGTAAGTCGTATGAGCTCATGTTCAATTTCAGTAATCACCGGGTTGGTAGTGCATTCTGCAGGGTGACCACAGTACGGGGGGGATCTTTGATTTTATTAAATAAACAACTTAAATTTAAAGAACGGAAAGATATTGTGTCTCTTTCTCTAGAGTGTAAAGTCGAACTGTCGTGCGTGGAAATGGAGCAATTCATAGTAGTATGCGTGTATAAACCTGGAACCTCACCCTTTTGCGAATTTGAGGAACTTATTGACAAAGTTCTATATAAACTTGGTAAAACTAATAAGTACCTAATAGTATGTGGTGATTTTAATGTCGATTTACTTGTTAATACGCCTATGAGTTATAATATTTTAAATTTATTTAAATCACACAATCTTACAAACTTATTTTTGGAGCCTACTAGATATTGTAATACAATAGCCACTTGCCTGGATAATATATACAGCGATATGTTGCCAGAAAGTAAAAGTATTATAAAAAAGCTAGATTCAGACCATTGTGGGCAAATAGCATCTTTTAAAATCACTAAAGAAAAAGTTATAAAACGTAAAATATTATGTAGACCAATAACTGGTGACCGCTTGGAACGTATGAGGGTTGGACTTTGCAATAAAATTCCATTCTTAGACACTGGCTTAGATCCAAATGTAATGTATAAATTATTTTTTGATTCTTTTTACAACGAGTTCAACTCCATATTCAAGTCTAAGGAGGTCATGATTAGTGATAGTCCTACTTTCAGTGAATGGGCCACTGAGGGTATACACAAAAGTAGACAAAAACTTTATGAACTATACTCAGAAAGACAGCTTAATAGATCAGTTGAATTTCTAGATTATGTTAAAACTTATTCAAAAATGTTTAAAGCAGATTGTTTAGCAGCTAAATCAAAATATATAAGTGATAAAATTCTCAATAGTGCAGACAAAGTTAAATCTACTTGGAAAATTATAAACGCGGAAAGAGGTCAACAAAAATTAAATGATAATCATTTTAAACTTAATATAAATGGTAAAATAACTACATCAGACTTCGAGGTCGCTAACGAATTTGAAAATTTTTTCTCCCGAATTCCTGTAGATTTGACAAAAACCCTAGGCTCTTCAACCCCCATTGCAGAATCTTTGTTAAAAGCAAACGTTCCTTGTTGTAACGTTATATTTAAATTCAGTAAAGTTAACATAAACACTATCTTAAAAACTTTTAAATCTTTAAATATCAAGAAAACAGCTGACCTCTGGGGCATCTCTGTGTATTTAGTAAATTCTTTTATTGAAATGGTTGCTCCTGAACTAGTAATAATATTTAATAATTGTGTTGATAGTGGTGTGTTCCCTGATTTAATGAAATCTAGTAAATTAATTCCCCTGTTTAAATCGGGTAGTACTTCAGATCCGTCCAATTTCCGTCCCATTTCTGTACTACCTACATTTAGTAAAATTTTTGAAAAAATTATGCTTAATCAAATGCAAAATCACTTTAACGTTAATAAACTATTACATACAAAACAATTCGGTTTCACTCGTGGTCGGTCCACCACTGATGCCGGAATTAAATTATTAGAGTGTATATACAGGGCCTGGGATGAGTCATATGATGCTTATGGTGTATTCTGTGACTTATCTAAGGCCTTCGATTGCGTTCAGCACCAGACTTTAATTAAGAAACTTGATCATTACGGAATCCGGGGGACGGCCTTGAATTTCGTCAATTCTTACTTAAGTGATAGGGTCCAGAAAGTAGTGATCAATGGTAAACAGTCACCTGGTTCTCCTGTAGCAATGGGGGTACCGCAGGGTTCAATTTTGGGACCTTTTCTTTTTCTAGTATATATTAATGATCTCCCTCACCTCATAAGAGACGACCACGAGGTAGTTTTGTTTGCTGATGACACTTCTTTAATATTTAAAGTTAAACGTGGACAGCGCGAACTTGACGATGTAAACATTGCCCTCTCTAGGATAGTCCACTGGTTTTGTGCTAATAATTTATTATTAAATGAAAATAAAACTAAATGTGTAAGATTCACCTTACCTAATGTAAGACTTGTTAAAACCAGTGTTAAGGTTAGGGATGATATAATAGAATTGGTCGATGACACTGTCTTCCTGGGCATAACGTTAGACTCCAAATTGCAATGGGGGCCTCATATCGGGAAAATTTCGGCCAGGCTTAGTTCAGCAGCCTATGCTGTCAAAAAGATCCGACAACTTACAGACATTAAAACGGCGCGTCTTGTCTACTTCAGCTACTTCCACAGTATCATGACATATGGCATACTACTGTGGGGTAACGCTGCCGATATTGAATGCATCTTTGTGTTGCAGAAGAGGGCTATCCGGACTATCTATGGAATGGGGTCTCGGGAGTCATTAAGAGATAAGTTTAAGCATATTAACATCCTTACAGTGTATTCACAGTATATTTATGAAATTTTATTGTATACCCACAAGAACAAAAGTAAATTTGTGAAAAATAGTGATAATCATAATCTAAACTTAAGAAATAAGGATAAACTGGCTGTTCCTAAATTTAGGCTTCATAAAGTGAGTAATTCTTTTGCGGGGAACTTTATTCGAATGTACAATACATTGCCAACCGAAATAGCAAATTTATCTGTCAATAAATTTAAAAAACTAATAAAAAGTAAATTGTGCCATAAAGCTTATTATAGTATTAATGATTTCTTAGATGACAAGGCGGCCTGGTTGTAACAACGTAACGAATTGCTCCTTTCTAAATAACTCTGTATTAGATTTAAGATGAAATATTTTGAAAAAAGCCGAGCTGAGTTTCTTGAGGGCTCTTCTCAGTCTCGTTGCATTTTGGAACCCTCGGTAGAGTCACACCAACTTCTGACGAATCTAAATAATTTTCTGAAAATTTCAAAGATAAAAAAAAAAAAAAAAAAAAAAAAAAAAAAAGTAATTCTGAGTCATACACAATCTTGTTAGGTTATAAATTTCCTCTATTTTATTAAAATTGATCCTTTTTATTGTTAATTTGTGTCTCAAAATATCTAATACTTCATTATACGGTACGTTAGTGAATAAACTTTTCACGTCCAAAGACACAAGTTGAGCATTGGACGGTAACTTAATATTTTTAATCTTGTTTATGAGGTCAGTACTATTTTTTATAGAAAATTTTGGGTTAAAATCTATTGCTTCTTTAATGATTGTGTTCAAAAATTTCGACAAATTATATGCCGGCGCGCCCCTGTATGCGACAACAGGTCTAATTGGGCACCCTTCCTTGTGTATTTTTGGAAGGCCATAAAACAACGGACAACTGGGATTCATGTTTATCAAAGTTTTATGCAACGAAGAGTTCTCAGGGAATAAATAAGTCGTGGATTTCAAAGCAAGCTTTAGTTCTGCCTGGAACTTAGCTGTAGGATTGAAGGTTAAGTGTTGAAAATCATCAGATGAAATGATGTCATTGACTCTTACCATGTAATCCTCCCTCGGGATCAAAACCACGGTGTTACCCTTATCAGCCTTACTCAGAACCACATCCCCGTCCCTAAGTTTGTTGCGAATCGACCTTTGTACAGTCAATTCGGAGTTAAAAGTACCAGACAAACAAACAGAATCGATTTTTTGTGCAACCAGTGCCTTCAACATTATGTCACCCTTATTTCTAATGATTGCCACCTCCGCATCTACTGCCAAGGGTTCTAAAGATTTTTTATTGTTAAATGATTTAGGTATGGAATATTTTAAGCCCTTATTTAAAAGGGACACCTCACTGTTGCTGAGATGAATATCAGAAAGGTTCTTGATTCTGGGGTAAAATGTATGATTAGAAAACACCTGCTCCCTTCGGTCAAAAAACTCGCCTCTACCCACCCTTAGATTAAATAATTTTTTTGATTGTATTAAAATTTTTTTATGTATAAATTTAGAAGCTAAATCTCGTGCCTTTTTATCCAACAAATCAAATTCTACTCTGTGTAAACTGAATGACAACTCAGAGTGTAGAACCTTTAAATGCCACTTCAAATTGTCTCTCACTCTAAATAAACTCCTAATTTCCGAGTTTAGCCACACTGTTTTTGCTTTTAAAATAGAATTCCTAGCCGACACTGAGTTATTGTTTTTTTTTTAGGCAGATGTACCTTGGAAACACCCCAAAGCGCTTACACTCTTGATTGAACCAAAGATTTTGACTTGCTGTTCTGTGGAGCTTGATCAATTTTATATATAGTTTAGCCTGGGTAGTGATGCACACTGATCTCAAATATTGGATAGAAACAGGCGTTACTTGGCGAAAATCCATGACAAAACAATGGTAAGTAAAAATTTTTTTAAGAAAAAACTTTTTAGCATTAATTAATAGCATTAATTTTTCGCAGAATCAAAAGGACAACAAAACGTCGACAATTGTTTCGCCTCTAAACGAGGCATTATCAAGACTGTCTCAGAGAGAACAGCAAAATTCGTGGTTGGAACGTGTTTGCTTATAAGTAAACGCGTACAAATTTCATTATCGCGATGTAGGATTCTTTACAATAACCAATGTGGGTAGAAACCTCAAATCATGCTAACTAAGTTCCAAAAATAGGTATTCACCAATACTTGACCTTATCTGTTCGATTTAATTACTGTCTCTTGATAAGTTGCATAGAAAACCCAAACAACACACACAAACCAACAACAGTTAATGTGTCTGTCTGTTCGCAAACAGATTAAGTAAGGGAGATGTGTGAAAATCTATTTGTTCGTTGAGTAAGGTGTCCGCATCTCTTCTAACTATTTCTAGCCTTTCCCAAACACTTAACTTGAACCCTTTCTCACATAACCGTAAAACTTTAAAAGTGTTACTATTGTTCAAGGAATGACCAGTGTCAAGAAGATGCTTCGCGAAGAGGGACCTTTCAGGACAACCATTGCGGGACGCCGCTCTATGTTCCTTATATCTAATATCGAAGGACCTGCCAGTCTGTCCCACATACTTCAAACCACATTCATCACAACTCAACAAATAAACACCTGATCTGCGGGAGACCGACACCGAATTCTTGCCATTACACAGCTCCCTCAAGGCATTCTGAGTTCTAAAAGCAACAAATATACTACTTTCCCTCATGATCTTAGCTATACTCAACGAGACGGGACCCACGAACGGCAAACAGGCCGTGTACTTCCTAGGTGGATCTTGAATCGGATATAATAAATGAAAACTAGCCTTTCTACGTTTTTTATTTAATAATGAGTGAACCATTCCAACGTCATAGCCATTACTTTGTGCTATGTAGCAAATGATGGACAATTCTTCACCAAATGCCTGTGGGCTCAACGGTACCGCCAGTAACCTGCTCAGTAAGCTGTGGAAAGCTGCCATTTTATGTTGCCATGGATGATTGGATGAGTAAGGAATAACTGTGTCTGTAACTGTTGGTTTCCTATAGATACGGAACTCATGAACACCGTTCCTTCTAGTAATTGAAAGGTCCAAGAAATTGAGAGTGGAATCTGACTCCAACTCTAGTGAAAAATCAATTCCAGGGTGTACTGAGTTCAACTTGGAGACAAGGACACTGAGCTGACGTTTTGTTCCTGTCCAACATATAATAATATCATCCACATATCTAAAATAGTACAAGACATGAACGTTCCCAACTATGTGGTTAGTCTCGAATGCATCCATAAATATTTCAGCTATTAAAGGACTGAGTGGCGACCCCATAGCCAAACCATTCCTCTGTAGAAAAAAACTGTTGTTGAATAGCTGAAATATTTATTATATTAATTAATAGCATTAATTAATAGCATTAATAAAATTAATGCTATTAATTAATGCTAAAAAGTTTTTTCTTAAAAAAATTTTTACTTACCATTGTTTTGTCATGGATTTTCGCCAAGTAACGCCTGTTTCTATCCAATATTTGAGTATATTTAAATTCATAAAAATTGCTATCATAAGTTAACCCTAATATTTTAGACAGTGTATTTACTGTAAGGCCTACAGCGTCTTTTTTACTAATGTCAGCATGTATTTTGTCCAACAACTCTTTACTATTACTAGCCCACTTTTGAAGCTGGGAGCCCCCACGACTCAACAACTCATCCATTTGGTGATAAATCTGTTCACCTTCAGAGACTGATTGACAGCCAGTCAACAAATCATCAATATAAAAATCTGTTGAATCACGTTTGGTGGTTTTGGAGTAGAAGTCTTCACATTTCTGTTCTTCTTCTGTTAAGATTACTCTCTTAACAGAAGGTTCCGACTCCAACTCCCAAAATGTATGTAGAAGATCATTGACATCTGGTGCTACCACAGCGTGGTAACACATAGCCTTAGAAACTGCAGCTGATTGCGTTTCACCCGAAACGATCCATCCCAATTTAGTGTTTTGGGCGATTGGAGTTCCAGCCAGGCCCTTCACCAAACCCTCCAACAACACCTCGCTGACTACTCGAACTCCTAATAGTAAGTCTATTTTTCCAGGCTTAGTAAAAGATGGGTCAGCAAGTCGTAAACCGGAAATGGACGGTGATATTTGTGTAATGCTTCTATCGGGGAGATGATTGGTGAGCTTATTTAACACATAGGCGTTAACGACTAAACTATAATTGAGATCTAGGTGAGACTGCAATTTTAATCTCACAATTGACCTAGAGGGCACAGAAGTACCCTCGTCATCACCTAGTCTGTGTATGCCTGTGTTAGTAGGTCGTTTACGTAGTCCCAAGAACTGTACTGGGGCCTCAGTAATAAGTGAAACCTGAGAGCCCTGATTTAACAGTGCCCTTAAAACCTCAGTAGTTTCAGATCTTGACTCCACATGGACCAAAGCTGTAGCTAGGAGCCCGTGGCTGTAACAAATGGGATTGGTACTCTCCCTGTGAATAAATGAAACGGCAACGGTGGCAACAACCTTATTTTCTGCTGAGCAATTAATAGGATCAGTTGAAGTGGTATTAGTATTGGGGTGAAGTAGTGAGTGGTGTTTCCTTTTACAAATTCTGCATTTTGTGAATTGGCGGCATACATACACAGAATGACTTTTCGATAAACAGTTAAAACATAACTTGTTGGTGACAACAAAGTCACGACGCTCATCACACGATTTCCTGGCGAACTGTTTGCAGTTACAAAGCTTTTGGTCACCTGTACACATTACACAATTTTGTTGGGCAACGTGAAAAGATTTGACAGACTTGACACGACTATTGTTGTTGCTATTGCTTGAGTTATGACATATACATCTCCATATATTCCAAAGAGCGAAATCTAGATTCAAGAAATAGTTTGAAATCTTCAAATTTTGGTATATTATCGTTGAAAACAAAGTTGGTTTCCCATAACTTTCGCGACTCATTATCTAATTTACCACTAACCAAATACACAACAATAGCATCCCAAGAACTGACATCAATACCTAAAGTTCGCAAGCCATGTAGGCAATCTACAGTAGTATCTAATAGCATATTTATACTATGTGAGGATTCTTTTGAGATACTAGACTGGTTTAGAAACCTTTTAAGCATACAATTTACAAGAAACCGTTTGTTGTCGTATCTCTTTTTTAGGATTGACCAACATTCGTCATAATTAGACGCAGTTACAGGAGTATGACGAAGTAACTGTTCTGCTTCACCTGAAATATGACCTTTTAAATAGTATAGTTTCTGGACTGTGTCTAAAGATTGGTTATTATGTATTAAAGACAAAAATAGATCTCGGAAAGTGATCCATTCTGAATACTGTCCAGAAAATATAGGCAAGGAAATTTTAGGTAACTTAACATTTGGCTGTTTATCCTCATTCTTATCACCACTACATTTAGATGCCTGTTTAACATTAGCGAGTTCTATCAATTCACATTTATAAGTTAAATAGAGTTCCTCTGTTTTATCATACAAATCGCTGATGAAATAACTATGTTCCAAATCTGAATCAGTTGCCTTTTCTATAATATTTTTATGCGTTTTAATAAACTCTTTCCATTGTTCTTCTAAAGATTCTAACCTGGTTGTAGCATAAATAAGAGTTAATCTTTCTTTCGGAGATTTTTTGAAATTAATGTGCGTCTTTTGAATAATGGTTATGTTATTAATTTGAACTTTGAACAAAGTATTCATTATTGTAGAAATATAAAGCAAAGGCAAGCCAAATAAAATCAATAGTAATTGAAAGGAAAGCTAATCTGTCAGGTCATCAACAAAATACAAGGAAAGATGTCTTGACAACTAATGTCATGCAAAAGCGATTTGAAAACAGAAAAAATAGAACTCGATTTCAAATAATATAAATCAAATTCACACAGAGAAATGTAAAAAGAATTGAATTATTAGACATGCATGCATGCACAACAATAAAATAGGAAACACAAAAATAATAAAAGTGCTACACAGCTGGAGCTCAAAATCTAAGTCTACTTACAGTTTGTCCGGGCTACAATGTGATCTGTGATTTACTGCAACCAATACACTGAACCGCACTATACCGTGTATAAACTATTTCCTAGAATACTTCAGCTTCTATACCAGGGTCCACTTTGGTATGTACAAAGGGTCAGCTTCGGTACCAGGAACCGCTTCAGCATCAGGAACAGCTTCAACTTCAGCTCTAGGAATAGCTTCAGCACCAGGATCAGCTTCAGCACCAGGATCACCTTCACAACCAGGATCAAGACCAGCTTCAGTACCTCGGCACCAGCACCAAGATCAGGACCTGGTTCAACTTTAGGAATTGCTTCAGCGCCAGGATCAGCTTAGTCACCAGGATCAAGATAAGCAATAGCACCACTGCACTGAACTTTGTCACAAAAAACTTCACTACTGCACAAGCTCTTCTGCTCGTACCCCAATCACCACGCAGGGTGATGGTTATATGGCACTTCAGAGCAATCCACTCTGGTTTCTATGCCTCCGTGTGTCCGTCCGACTCGACAGGACCAAATGAACAGACCGGTATAAAATGAAATTAGTCTGTCTAGAGAGTACAGTTATATTTATTGTTGACATTTTATATATGGTAATCCTTAAAAATCTTAACACCGCCATGTAGCAAGTTGCCATAACAACGCCATCTAGTATCAAATTAAAACACAATGTAGGCTCAAACAAAGTGAATTAAATTTCAAAATCGGTTCAATAGTTTTTGAGACTATTTATGACAAATAAATAAATCTGCAGGTCTTCCGGCAGTACGTGAGCCAAATGGGTTACCACAAAGCGATGGAAAGAGACCAAACGGTATGTCTTTCCTAATATGGAAGATGGGAAGGCCTTTGGTGTGGGACGCTACATGCGTTGACACCTTAGCACCTTCACACCTTCCAAGCACATCTGGATGTGCCGGCGCTACTGCTGCATCGGCTGAAGGCCTCAAACGGCGTAAATACGCTAACCTAGCAGGTGATTACATATTTGAGCCGTTTGGGGTTGAGACACTGGGGTCATGGGGTTCGAGCGCTCGCCGCCTTTATAGACATTGCTAAACGCTTAATCGATGCTTCTCAGGACCAGAAAGAAGGCTGGCTATTTTCTGGCCCAAAAAATAAGTATCGCCATCCAACGTGGCAGCACAGTCAGCATTCTGGGAACCTTCCCAGGCGGCATTGACGCGGATAATTTTTTAACGATATTTTGTAGTATAAATTTTAGTACATAATTTATGTATATTGTAATTCTTATAAACTTAAGACTAACGGGTCTTTTACGCGATTATTGAGATATATACATACCTCTTTATTACCCGACGTTTCGGCCCTGTTACAAGAGTCGTGGTCACGGGTGGACTGGCTTCAGCTCATTGTCGTCTTCGTGAAGTGCGGGTTTGTTCAACTACCCTCACTTCGTCGTCACTAACTATTGTGTTCGGAGAGCCACTACGACATACCACACTGATAGTATCAGCACACGGGCGTTCGGTGAGGTGGCGAGTACATTTGCTGATCACCGGATTCCACGACGTAGATAGTCGATATCCATCTTCCCGGTTAAAGTTGGGATACTTTTTTATTTCGACGGCTTCCCGCACTATCCTGGAGTAATAGTGTCCGTCAGTGGATAGGACTTGTGGCTTGTGGAGTTCAATCCAGTGGTTGGGACCCGATTCCAACAAATGCTCGGCAATCGCAGACTTGTTTATTTGGCGGTTTTTTACAGCTGTGATGTGTTCTTTGACCCTCTCAGCGATAGTACGTTTGGTCTGTCCGATGTATGAACTACCACAGCTGCAGTCTACCTTATAAACACCCGGTGTCTGTAGAGGAATGGTATCTTTAGGGGTTCGCAGGTGGTTTACGACTTTGGAGTGTAGCCTATATACAGTCTTAATGGAGTATCTTTGTAGTACTGTTCCAATTTTATCCGTCACTCCTTTCACGTCCGGCATAAATGCTGGTGCTCTGCTTACTTCCAAGGGTTGTACCTTGTTCCTTTCACGGTGTTGTGTATGTCCCTGATACCCGTTCTGCTTCAACACTTCCTGAACATGAGCGAGCTCTTTCTGTAAGTGTTCAGGTTCGCAAAGATCATAGGCTCGACTTACCAGCGACACCGCAACGGATCTCAAGTGTCGCGGATGATGATGTGAACCGGCATTCAGGTACTTGTCCGTGTGTGTGGGTTTGCGGTACACAGTGTGTCCGAGAGAACCACTCTCTCTCACTGTTACTTTGACATCGAGAAAAGCCAATGATCTGTCCAACTTCATTTCATGAGTGGTAGTTGTGGACCAAACGTACTATCGCTGAGAGGGTCAAAGAATACATCACAGCTGTAAAAAAAACCGCCAAATAAACAAGTCTGCGATTGCCGAGCATTTGTTGGAATCGGGTCCCAACCACTGGATTGAACTCCACAAGCCACAAGTCCTATCCACTGACGGACACTATTACTCCAGGATAGTGCGGGAAGCCGTCGAAATAAAAAAGTATCCCAACTTTAACCGGGAAGATGGATATCGACTATCTACGTCGTGGAATCCGGTGATCAGCAAATGTACTCGCCACCTCACCGAACGCCCGCGTGCTAATACTATCAGTGTGGTATGCCGTAGTGGCTCTCCGAACACAATAGTTAGTGACGACGAAGTGAGGGTAGTTGAACAAACCCGCACTTCACGAAGACGACGATGAGCTGAAGCCAGTCCACCCGTGACCACGGCTCTTGTAACAGGGCCGAAACGTTGGGTAATAAAGATGTATGTATATATCTCAATAATCGCGTAAAATACCCGTTAGTCTTAAGTTTATAATGTGTACAAAACGCGAAAGTTTAAAGAAGTATTGTAATTCTTATTGTAAATAAATGTTATATTGGGTTAACAGATATTCATTCGATTTTATTCTCGGAACTTACTCGTCGGGTCTGTGAAATAGTTCTTCAAAAACGTAGTTGTGCAACAAATGGGTGAGATTTCGATTCTGTAAAGTTATCGAGACGATTATCTTGATTCTCTGGAATCCCTCGCTGAGCCACCAAACCTGCCAGCCCGCCTTTATTTGTAAATGTTTTAGGTTTATGGATGTTTCACGTTAAAGTACGATTCCCTTTTTAATTTCTTGATATTTTATGTATATACAAAGAGATAGTAGTAGCATTGTATACCCAGGTCGTACATTAAATCGAGGCAGTTTTGTAACCGTTTGAGCGGTAGGTACGTTGTACGCTCTAAGTACCCAAAAACCTTAAAAGGATTGTCGAGTTCATACAATATCTACAAATATAATTACAGTATTCATTTTAATCTGTTTTTTCTTATGATGCTCCGAGGACTACATCATAAATAATATCCTAAGTATCTGGTTAATTTTAATACAAAGCCATTTTCTGTTAAAAAAGGCATTATTTGTTGCGCCGACAGAATAGTATACTGTAAATGAAAAGATAACTTTAAAGAGTTTGCTCATTTAAGCCGAATATTATTGTGGATTATATATAGATAGAAATTATAAATCACGAAAACAAATGTAATCGGCCGGAGTCGAACCTGCGACCTTTCTCTAACAAGGGTAATGCTCTGCCACTAACCTTCGATGACCGGTACCGACGTCATCCAATTTTCACTCCCGTATAATTTCTAGATCGCGTCGAACTCGCGTCGCGTTCTAACCACCTACCGAGTTACTGCTGAACTACGGTACCAGTACATCGTGTTACCACGATATTTAAGCGCTGAATTTTTAGAACGCTCTTTGCCAAATCTACGTATAGCTGTATTTTAAAAGCAACGAGTTTACTAGGAGTATTCTTAAATATTTATATAGAAATTTACAAGTAATCAGTTGAGATAAGAGCCTCACACCCTTCAGTTTCCATCTTAACTTTATTAGCTTTGAACCTAGTAACATTTAGTGCCAATAAGGTACGTAACAACGGACGACATCTCGCGGGAATAGAGAGGGAGAGAGGGAACAGAGAGTATCAGTAGTAATTCAATCAAGTGCGGTAGATGGATACACGATGTAACTGAGTGACATTGTATGGCTCATACGAGTGCCGTAGGGAAATTACTATTATATGGGAACGCTAAATAGGTTAAACGTGTCGTAATGGCTCAAGATGACAGTGTCTGACTTAAACTTGTTCTGGTTAGTGTACTAATTTTCTTTTCTCTGCTCTGGGAAATATAAAATCGCTTGAATTACAGCATTGCCCCTATACGTAGGTGTACTATATGCCTCTACGTATCCCTTCGGAGAAATCGCTATGACCGCCACAATATGAAATAGGACGTTCCTAACCATTAATTTTCACAAACTTAAAAGGAAAAAAAGATCCAATCCTACTTTTGACCCGGTAAGCGCTTTCTACGATAAATTGAAACCATAAAAGTGGCGGAAACTATGCAGTTAGGATTAATATAAATGCCGGGAGTGGTCCCTCAGTACGATTACATTTAATATCAGAAAAAAACAGTACAAAAAGTAAAAGTAGCAATTTCGTTTCAAGTCCGAGCTGTTTTTGCTTGACTTATTTGAGGGAATATTAATAACTTCGTTAAGTCTTATTTCCCTTTCAAAAGTAATGCGTGTTTCAACATATTTATATACATATTGTACATAGTTGAATTCGTTATTGTTAAATCCCACATTTCAATAATAACATAGTTACGAAAATAAATGAAACACTTAACCGAGTACTAAATTATTCACTGCCATTTAGTCCAATCGCAGATATAAGAATAGTATACTAGTACTGGTCCAATGAAAAACATCTGTTCGTGACAAATACCAATATTGAATGACATTAGTGATGTTTAATCTGAGTCTATTACCTTGTTTGTGGTAATAAAAACCATACAAATAAGTGCCAAGGTGGGACGGTAAGTGCCGATATTTTTCCGTTTTGTTTGCAAAATTAGATCGGATGATATTGGCAACCTGTGTGGTCCAGTGGTTAGTGATACTGCCTGATGCTAACTACTGGACTTGGAGGTCGTGGGTTCGATTCTCACCCAGGATAAAACTTTGTGTGATGAACACATATGGCTTATTCTCTGTCAAGGTTTAATTTATCTATTACTAATCTATCGTAGGAACGAGAAAAATATTCGACGCGGGCTTCTAGTAGGTAATAAAAGTCACAAGCATAAAACTAATTCTACTTCAAGTTTTGCAATGTTTTATAAAGTTGTCACTGCTTTTGTTTGCAAAAGAAGGAACTGTGATGATACTGAAAGTTTCTACATCGCAGCTTTTAACTTAGTCCGCGCTCGTTAAAAGTCAAAGATCTAACACAACTACAATAACTTCGCGGATGTGATTTATGTTTTCAGCCGTATTAACTGCGGTCGCTGTTCACTTCTCGAATGCTTAAACATTTAGCTTTAATTTTATATTACGCTTGTAGGTTTCATAGTGGATTCTATGCTAAAAGAAACTGCTTGATTTAGGTATGTTTCCTACTAGGTTATCTGCTACACCACTTAGCTTTTTAAGTATCATCATCCACTAGGCCATTTCTCAACCCAGTTGCGGTTGGCTTTCCAGTCAAACTGCGGTGCGTGCGGCTGAACTTCGACACTTTCCGTGAAGCGTCTGTCATCCTGCCACAATATCATATCTAATATGAATAAGCTGTTGTATTCCTAAATAAATAAAAGTTAAAACGCCGTGGCGCATAATTACAAGAGGACGGTAGAATGCAAATGAGGAGTGCCAACAGTTTCCGCTAAGTTTAAAATAAAACTCATTTGGAACTTAGATCCTAGATTTCCAGGCGGAATAAAAACTTAAATGAGCGACAACGCGCCGCGCCGTGCATAGTCTGAAGAGAATTAACTGTTGGTGGAACAAAATTACTTATGTATGAAATAGATATTGCACGCTAGACAAGTTAGAAAGAAATCTGTAGCAAGCATTTGATACTAGTGACCTAAATCTAAATATTATATTTAAGTAGTTATACTCTTACCAACGCATATAGCATAAATAATAAATATTTTCATAATGTATGTTTATTTACTAATTTTAGTCTGCTATTACAATAAAAATATTAAATTGTAACTAATAAGACACCACGCATCAAAAAAATATTGGTAAACATTTAAGTAACATTCTTCGCTCTCAAGCCTCTTAAGATTAGGAATATAAGCGATGATCAACGTCAACTTATGACGGTGGAAATAATTTGACATTAATATGACAGATCGTTTGTTTTTTCTGTTATCAACTTGACAGCTTTTTTGCTGCTATTTTAAAATACTATACCTAAATTAAAATAGTATATACCTAGTAATTTATTGTATTTAATACCTCTTATAATAAACTAGGTATGCAATGCATGCTGCTAATTGCAAATGTTGAGCGGAGCCAATGTTTTTATTACATATCAGAATCAGAATCGAACACTTAAATTAATTAATCGAATGAAAAAAAAATCTATTTTCATTGTTGACGCACGTGTTTCCATGGCAACCATTTAATCTTCTGGTTTTTCGGTGATGTCCAGGACATTTTCAGTGATTATTCCTCCGTGGTCAGCTCTATTTTCATGATTTCAGATATATGCACTCCCGGGTATGATGTCGACCAGCATGCCAAATTTGGTTAAAATCGGTCGAGCCGTTTCGGAGGAGTAGACACACAAACGACTTACACTTGTCGTCTAAGATTGAGCTCCGCTTCGCTCCGTTCAATTTAATGTACTTATATAAAGATGTTACCGTTTACCGCTCTTCAGACCGAAGAACGGTAAACGGTAACGGTCCTACGATCTTTGCATACTTTTTTCGATAAGACCTTGATAGGTGTCTTACTGGATGCTGTTCCGTTATTATTTACCTGCCTTAAGATCATGGCAGTATCGACTAAAATCGATCGACATATTCAACCAACGATATCGCGTAAAATTGCAAAAATGTGTGAATCTGGTTACATGACCCGATGAAATTGAATTGATTGAAGTCCTGCTGGTATTTTTAAGATTCTCCGACATTTCGATCGAACTACGATCGCCTTGGCCTACACCATTATGTTAACCTGTAATTTTAATTACTCAGATAGGGTCTACATTGTTAAATAAGCCAAAGAGGGTGTTGGTCAATGAGCGTGGGAGTGACGGTCGTGCTGGCAGCGTAGTACGTACACAAAATTAATGAAACTAAAAGACTTACGTAGCCAAGTTAGAACACAGTTGGCGTCGTTCCAATAATGTTACCGACAAAATGTATTGTATATTAAAGTGTAGTCTTCAATAATTAAGTACTACTGTAGAGAAAAATTTTACTTTTAGTGCCGCTAATATTACTCTTTAAAATGGTTTAAGAGTGATATTAGCTGCACTTAAAGCGGTTCCTAATATAAACGTAGTTTCCGCACACATTGTGGAAAATGTGATACTTTTGGTGGAATTATATTAATGATTCGGTATGTAAGTAAGAACCGTAGAGAACAAAAAATTGCTCTCGCCTAACACGATAGCTAGTTCTGATTCGGGTGAGACAAGGAAAAAACAGTTCGTGAAAAGAAAAAGTAGGCCAAAGACTATTAGTTTCCTCGGTCGAAACACACAAATTTGGTTCTACCGATAGTTAAGCAATCTACCTGTAGATTAGAGACCCAAGAAGACCTCACCTGCACCTGCATCAACGGCTAAAAGAGGCTCTAAACTTAGTTCCCGGTAAGCGGCAGCCCCTCTTGGTCTTATAAACTGCCTCTGTCGACCCTTTCGTAAAATTCGGCGTAATTATATGTATGTTCGTCAGCATAATCAGGTCCAGTAAGAACAATCTTTAATTCTTTTGTTTGATATCGCTAAGTGTATTCCAGTCTCAAGATAAATAACTCCTTTGATTTACAACGGTTTGCGAAGTTGACATACTTTCGATGCCAAATTCATATTGAATATGCTCACATATTTATATCCAGGAGCAATGAATCAAACTGAAAATATAGCCAACAGTAATATCTTTGAATCCAAGCTGGCTCTTGAGGACGATATCTGGTATTTTTCCACTAGTTATAAATCGATACCAAAACCCAAAATAAAGTGTCCCAGAAAGAGTGGATAATTAATCCTAAGATCAACTAATATATTCGTGTTATTGGTAACCAGCATTCGGGGCACCGCCATATACATCAGGTGACTAGAGTAATAATTTAGTTATTATTAAATTTTCAGTTCTGTAATAATTCCAAAGGATACGATATTTAATAGTGTTCACTGAGACAATTTATTACGAGAAGTTTAATCATTGGACTACAAATTGAAAGCTAAGAGGTACCTTCTCATGGTCTATAGCTGAAACCCATTTGTAGGGTTTAATCAAAGTTTAATGGCCCAAATTGGCGATAGGAATTGAAACTTTACGAAATATTAGACTGGCGTAGTCTGCTGTACATGCAGATATTGTTTTTGTTATAGTAGAATTCAATGTAACGCATTAAATAATGATTGCTAAACTAGAATGCATTTGAATGTTATTGTGAACTAGCTGATTTCCCAATTATCACGAGAACACATTATTGGGATAAAAAGTAGCTTATAGCTCTCAAGGGTAATTAAGGTGCCTATTTTCAAAATTGGTTCCATAGTTACGGACTCGGCGCCTATTAAATTCAAACAGACAATCAAATATGATTTTCTTTATTAAATTAGTTTTGATTGGCTCTAAGACTTTAGTGGAACTCCTATACACTTACCACTTTATTCATAATAAAACACAAATATTAGCTAAAATCGGCTATTGAACGATAATGTCATTTTAAAACAATTTAAACCTCTGATAACTCATTATGAATAACAGCGCTAGGGTTTAAAATATAATTTGTCACGGACGAAGCCGCGGGTGTCCGCTAGAGCTTATAAAGTCATTATTGTCAATATCCATCTTTCGCCGTTTAGGTTGTGAGTAAGAAGAAAAATCTAAGAAGAAAAAGAAAGAAAGAAAGTAAAAATATTTATTATTCCACGACTTTACATAGAAGGAACACATAAAAATAAAAAATAAAAACATTTAAAAAATACAGAAGTTAAATTAAAGGTAGAAACAATAAGAAGTGGAATAAATGGCCTTGTCTCAGCTTAATGCTGTCTGCGAAGTGGTTCAGGCATCACCTCTAGATGTTTATGGTTGCTTAATGAAGACATCAATGAGCCATTATAAAGAATGTATTTGCAAAATATTTCCTTCATTTTTATTTATTTCGTTTTTAATTTTGTGATGCTATCTTGCAACAGCATTGTTAGTATGATGACTTTCTCCATAGATACACCACATATCACTGAAATTATCTTGTAACCAGTACTTTTCGAAGTATGTTAATAATTGTTTTCGTTGCGTATGAAATTCCCCGATTTTACCCTTCATATAGTCCCATCCCACCTTTATTTTTTTCTATTGGTAAGAAAGAGAGCTTGCTGCATAAGGGTATAAACCGAATCGAATTTATCTTTGTGTTGCTTTGCTTCACAGACTATTTGAAAAATGATACAGGCAACCCTTTACTGTAACGTTCATTTTATATACTGCTCTCATTTTAGCGTCTTCAAAATCTATTATTTTATTAGGTTGACAGTCTGGATTCGTAACTTAGCGAAAATGAAACTGAGTATGCTTCTTTTGTCTGTTTCGACATAAATGCATATAGTAATGGAATTATATTAGTTTAGTTACAATTACTGCCAATTTCGTTATGAATACTTAAATACTTAAATATGTTTAAATGGACATTTTTTCAAGTTTTCTCTGGCATCATCTTCAAAACAAAATAATATGATTCTAAGCGGTTCATTAAAGTAATCGGCAAGTAAAAATAATTTAAACTGTCTAGGCAATTCTATATCTCTAACAGCATTTGTACAAGTTGTTTTGACCCCAGCAATTTTATTACTTTTAATTCTGTATACCTATGGAAAACTTTTATAAAGCAGGCACAGGTTTATTTGCAGCAAGATCCAGTTCTTTGTTCTTTTTACTTTCAAGACCTCACTTAAAGATTCGTGGTGCTGGCTCCTTTCCACTTGCTACTTCTTCGCAACTATTAATAACCATGAAATCAATCATAGTCTGATTTTCATTGGGGTGACATTCGGGCGTACCTACATAAGCGCGGTTGCTGAGCACAAGTTATCGGTTCGATTCCCGTGTTGGAAAAGTGCTTGTTTATTTTTAACTAATAACTGACGGAAATTTTGTGTAAAGTACTTCTGCCTAGCCCCTAAAGCTAGCTCTACACGTCGGCAGAGGTGCCAGCGGACGAGAGGTGCTAGTATATTTTGTAGCTAATTTTTTTGTGCAAAACTTCTTGGAAGTAAAGTTTCGCTAGTTCTACTATTCTAAAACCTAGGTATAGCCAGTGGGAAGAGAGATTGCCACTAGTTCTTTTATTTTGTTACACATTATATCGTACTAGGTACTAGTGGGAACAAAATCTGACATTAGTTCCGATGGCACATGTAGAACAAGTGTGAATAAAGACTCCTTCATCAAACAGCGCAGAACTAGTGAGAAAAAACCTTCCCATTTGATCTATCGTATAGAACTGTTCAGTAGAACAAATGGGATCAAACGGAAAATACCGTTGAAAATCGCAAATAAAATTCAATTCATAAAAACAATACGAATACGATGGGCTTGCATCGATAGCTCTATTTTTTTGTACACTTTTTAATAAAAAAATACGCAATATCCGAACCGGTTTAACAATGCAATACTCTACAATCTACTCGTATCAATGGTATGCGCATGTAATCTGAGATAACTCACCAATAGTTGCATAGGCTAGTTAGTAACGATGAAAAAGTTGAACTGGAAAATAATATTTACTCGGAAGCTAGTATGCTAACCTAAGTTCCTTATAGTTCACATCTTTAAGGGTCACCGACATCCATGAAAAAACAGCAATTATCATAAAACAAGCAAACAATTGTAGTCTGAGAGCTGATAAATTCGTTATTCCTCTCCAAGGAGACATACATCTTCAAAGGGCCGTGAAATAAATCTTAGGGGCCTTCTCGACCACTAAAGAGAAGTTGCACGTTGATATTTTTGACACTTTCAGTGACAAATGGCGGTAAAATCCCAAGTTTGTCATATTTTTTCTCAAAGTGTAACAGGTAGGCCGTTGGGAGAATCAATATAGTGAGCCGATGGGTTTCGATAGTTGGATCGTTCCAATTAGCGTCTTTTTTGTGTTGTTTTGTTATCCTGAAAAATAACAGTGTTGTTGATTTAACGAGAAAAATACAACCAATTATATTTGATGTGTTTTATAGAGTACTGTTAGGTACTGATTTTTAATAAAATTATATTTTGTATAGTTTTATTGTTCACTAGCTAATACCCCAAGGAAATAGGGGACTATATAAAATAGCATTGGGTAAATAATGAATACTATATATATATATATATACTATATCATTAACTCATTAGCTAAACAAGTTACAGTGTAAATGACCATGTCAGCTAAAATCATATTTACAGTAAGAGAAAATAATATTCACAATGACCTAAACGGTGTCTTGATCAGTCTATAAATGACCAGAGTATAAATGGTGCAAGAAAGTGTAAGCTGATCGCGTACAACAAATATATTGAATCCGAGTCAACTCGTAATGCAATATCGATTATTATCTACTTTATCACAAGCATTAAATAACCAAGTAAAAGTGTTTAAACATTTTAGAATCCATTAAATTTATTCGGAGCACTCTCAATCGATAGGGTATAAATTGTTTTTAGTGAAAGGTCGCCAAATCGAAGGGTTAACAATGAATCGCCATTATTTCGTGTGAATTGAATTGGCATAGACGATTTAACTTGCTTAAGCTTCGCGGATTTGTCGCTTCAATGGCCTTCGGTCGATTCGACCCTCGGCTAAACGAAGCTGACTGGAATTTGTACAGCCTTTATGAGGGTTAGATGATTTTACGTCTAGCAAAACTGTTTGATCCCTTTTTTACTTGATTTAGTTTTGTTAGTAAGACGAAATAATAAAGTGTTACAAATTTTATTGATAAATGAACAAAAAACATTATAAAGAAACACTCTTCTGGAAAAAATAACGTAGGTATAGGAAAACAGGATCCAGAATGTCATTGTGTATACACCAACAAAGTTAGTGACGAAAAGTGGACACTTAATGTGCCTCTGCCTGTTTCTTTTAAGAAATAGCCGTTATTATATGTGTTATGCACTTAAACTTCAAGATAACAATTTTAAACCACATTTCAGGCCGTATCACATGTTGAAGGCAATAACGACAAGCTTAATAAAGAGTAATTATTTGATTGTTTGTTTACATTTAAAATTCCTTAAATCGATTTTGAAAATTATTTAATTAATATATGTAGCTCAATTATTACTGAGTGTTATTGGCTACCCTTTATCCCGGTAATGTGCTCCTGTGGGAATTGAGAATAAAAAAAATCCATTACACGCGGACGGAGCCAAAGCCGCGATTGTCAGACTAATAAGCTAGTCCTTCTTTTTTAAAAACGTGTCTCCATCGATGATTTCGCCAATGTCAAGGTAATGCTTGATTAGTTGATAGTCCCGCACAGAAGAACTAGTTATTCCGAACTAGCTCCAGGTGCAGGACAAGGAACGTTGTTTGGTATGTGAGTGTCTGGGAACCAGATTTTCGCGGAGCGCCAGAGGTAGCCTAAAAAGCCACCAGCCACGCGCTCAGCAAAGATCGGACTCAAGCTAGTCAAAGTATTATACTTAATTATTTTCCGATGGGGACAAAATCAATGCACATTCAAGTTCGGTAACATTGTTGGGAAAGTAATGATACGTGGAATGTTGCAGGTTATTAGCACACGTGTGTGGCCCGAACAAAATGGCGACCCTTCTAATTCTCGACTCTATTGGCTCACCAACAATTGTCACACAATTTTGTACGCTTCTATGACAGTGTATAACGTAATTGTGGCTATACTACATAATTAATTGCATGAGGGAACTCAACCAAGTTGTCTGCAGTACAAGGTAACCCTGTTTCAGGTGCACGCGACACGTGATTGCTTATAATTGGAGTTTAGTGCGTCATAAGTAAGATATCGATTATGATTGTTCTGATCTGCTATAAGCAGAAGTGGAAGGTTCTAGAAGAGGCGGCTAGATTAAATATATATAAATAAATATGTTAGGACAATTCACACAACGCCACCTAGTCTCAAACTCAGCAGAGCTTGTGATATGAGTACTGGATTAACAGATACAAGTGAGTAAATTTTAAATACTATTTTCATCTCTAACCCGAATTGCCTGTAGTGCCCATCAAGGTGACGCACAAATTGTCTTGTTGTTGCAATACCTGCCAATGAATGGATTTATGTTCTTTCAATCATATACAATGTTCACGGTTAGCGGCTATTACGTATATCGAAGCAATGGTAAGTAAAATGTTTTTAAAAAATGTTTTAAAGTTTTTAAATTTGTAATAGCATTGTTTTCCGCAGAATTAAAAAAGACAACAAAACGTCGACAATTGTTTCGCCTCTAAACGAGGCATTATCAAGACTGTCTCAGAGAGAACAGCAAAATTTGTGGTTAGAACATATTTGCTTATAAGTAAACGTGTGCAAATTTCATTATCGCATGTAGGATTTTTCACAATAACTAACGTGGGTAGAAACCTCAGATCATGCTAACTAAGTTCCAAAAATAGGTAATCACCAATACAAGACTTTATCTTCTTAATTTTCAATAAATTGTGTAGAAATGCCAAATGACACATACAAACCAACAACCAACTAATGTGTCTGTCTGTTCACAAACAGATTAAGTAAGGGAGACGTGTGAAAATCTATTTGTTCATTGAGTAAGGTGTCCGCATCTCTTCTAACTATTTCTAGCCTTTTCCCAAACACTCAGCTTGAACCCTTTCTCACATAAGCGTAAAACTTTAAAGGTGTTACTATTGTTCAAGGAATGACCAGTGTCAAGGAGGTGCTTCGCGAAGAGGGACTTCTCAGGACAACCGTTGCGGAACGCCGCCATATGCTCCTTGTATCTGATCTCAAAGGACCTGCCAGTCTGCCCCACATACTGCATATCACATCCATCACAACTCAACAAATAAACACCCGATCTACGTGAAACCGACGCCGAGTCCTTGCCATTACACAGCTCCCTCAAGGTGTTCTGTGTTCTAAAAGCTGCGAATATCCTATTTTCCCTCATGATCTTAACATTTTTTTAAAACATTTTACTTACCATTGGTTTGTCATGGATTTTTGCCAAGTAACGCCTGTTTCTATCCAATATTTATTACGTATATATTATAACGTACATTACTAGCTGATCGCCGTAGCTCCGCCCGCGTGATTTAGTTTACTCGTTCCCGGTTCCCGTGCGAACACATTACCGGGATAAAAAGTAGCCTATGTTACTCAGGGTGAATGTAGCTTTCCAATGGTGAAAGAATTTTTGAAATCGGCACAGTATTGTTTGAGTTAATTTATTACAAACATACACACAAAGATTTAATTAAAATAAAAACCCCCGACTCACAAAAAAATATAAGATGTAAAAGTTATGACCTTTCATTTGATACCCAACACGGGTATATTTGAACCAATTCAATTTTTCATCACCACTTTCACCCCTCATATCTTTGAAATGACCCGATTTTTATAAAACATAGCTAAGAACACTCTTTCACCCATCTTTCAAACAAAAGAAACAGAATCAAAATCGGTTCATCCGTTTGGGAGCTACGATGCCACAGACAGACTTACAAACACACACACACACATACAAACACACACACCCACACACACGTCAAACTTATAACACCCCGTTCGGGTTTCCGTCGGGGGTTAAAAATACTATAAATTAAGGTTACAGTTTGTGACAAATTCTAACAAATGTAACGTCACAGGTGCAAATGTTACATACACTGTGACGTTAATGAAACTGGACTTGCAGCGAACAGTGGACACACATCTTATTTGTATGCAAATACGAGGTACTGTGTGTATATTACGCCTGTTCTATGAGCCAGTGCAAAGAATTAGTACAGTGGAGACGACATTCAAATCAGTTGCAGCTCTAATGTTATACTTTTGTATCGTAGTCGGTATAAGGAACATATTTACGTCTTCAGGCCCGTATGCATGTGAGAATATCTTGGACCCTACATATGGTGATAGGCGCTCTTAGTACCCCCTAATCGTTGTTACATAATAGCGGTGCACCTTCATACAACAAAGTACGCGGCGCGCGGCTCGGGTGGGTTCGACACGACAGCGAGCCAGAGCGCACTCGTTCACTTCGCCGCACGACGCGCTTGAACATGGGCACTATGTGTTAATACAGTCCACTTCATTCTTTCATTTCATGGAGTAACAATTACGGCCGCTCCACATAATGATTTGTTTAGGGGAGTCGATAAGAAAATGAATAAATCGAATGCCAAATATGTCAACACATGCCACATCTAGCGTTTCTGTGTCATTTCCAGGAGCACTTCGTACGCAATGCAGCCAGATAATTACTTAGTATCTATTTCATGAGCTTGTGCACTAAGCGAACGGACAGTCTCGCTTAATAATTTACAACGTTGCTTTAACGCATATTAATAACCAAGGTAGGCACTGTACCGTGCTTTTGTCTGCTTTATCTTAGTACCAGTAGGTATTAGGTATAAGGCCTCGATTAAAGTTCTATAAGATAATAATAAGTCCATTTTAATTACTACGCTTAGAAACTATACTTTAATGTTTAAAAAAACATGAGAAACTATCACTTGTCTACTGTTCCGCTGATTTAATATCCAGGATTTAACCTGTCCGGTTTAGCTTTGTAGCATTATCAGAGGTTTTTATACTTTACATATTAAACAAGTATTTTACTACACTGTCTGACATAGCTTCCAGTCATGGAACAGGGTACAAGGGTTTGTAAGTACCGAAAATCGAAACGATAAACTAAAAAAAAACTATGATCTTTAATAACAATTCTCCTCTACATTGTGGTCGCTGTAAAAATATATGCAGATGTCAGAAGTATATAAATAAAGCTACACGCCTGATCGATGCTCCTCAGAACCCGGAGGCTGGTTATTTTCTGGTTCAGAGAATTGGTATTACTATTCACGTGGCAATGCCGTCAGCGTTTCCAGTCAGCAATGACACAGTGGAATTTTTGCACGAATCTCTATAAATATTGAACGTTTTTACTTTTTACAGAAATAGTTATATGAAAGTATAAGGTATAATATAAGCTGTGTTTACAGCAAGTTGATACTTTGGACGGTCTTCACAGACTGTAGTGATGATACTTATCGCAGTCATTACTTTTTATTTAACTACACGGCCGTCAGCTGAGATAGCACATAAACATACTGGAACTAAAACTATACCGGAACGCCACGACTGGGAACAAAGACTATATCTACAATATCTATCTCTTGTATTATTGTCTATTGAAGACAATCCACGTCTCTGTCTCTGCCCACGTGAAATAGATTTCTCCTTTTCAATTATCACGGAAACATATTACCTTGATTATTCATGGGGCACACTAAAAGTTTTGCACTTCTAGCTAATCGGAACTATTTGAATTTCGAATGTTATATTTTTTAAACGTTGCAATTTTCTTAGTACTAAAAAAAAACAATTGGCGGGAAATCATTTGTTATTTGTTATTTGTATGCAACGAAAATGGAATAAGTCGAAAAGATTTTAGAGCTATGATTTTTATGATTTTAAAAGTTCTCCCTCTCCGCAAGACTGTTCCGCTCGTCTTCAAAATGCTTTTGGGAGAGAAGCACCTTGTTTGAGCACCGTGAGTCGATGGTTTGCTGAATTTGAGAGAGGTCGAGTTTCTTTACATGACGAATTTCGTGAAGGGCGGCCTTCAACTGCCGTCAACAAAAATAATGTGGCTACTGTTAAGCGGTTAATTGAAGAAAACCTGCGGATTACCTATGAGACAATTCGAGGACTATTGGGGATTGGTATGAGTCAAATCCAGAAATTTTTACACGAAGAATTGAAAGTTCGGGAACTTTGTTGTCGTTGGATCCCTCATGAACTGACAGCGGAGCAGAAGCGGGCTCGCGTGGAATGGTGCTCACAGATGCTACTGAAGTACGACCACGGACATTCTAATGCTGTTTATGACATTGTCACAGGAGACGAAACGTGGATTTATTGTTTTGAACCCGAAAAAAAACAGCAATCTTGTGAATGGGTGTTTGAAAATGAGAACAAGCCAACAAAAGTGAGGCAGGCGAGAAACGTTGGTAAAAAAATTATCGCGTTTTTTTCTCAGCTACGGGTCCCATCTGTACAATTCCACTTGAAGATCAAAAGAGTGTTAATGCTGAGTGGTATTCTACCATTTGTTTACCCAGGGTGTTAGAAAAAGTTCGCGAAAGACGACCCAAAAGCCGCGTTCTCCTAGATCATGACAACGCTTCTTCACACACGGTCAACAAAACAAATTCATTTTTAGCTTCCGAAAAAGTACAACTCGTCACCCATCCTGCGCAAAGCCCCGACCAAGCACCCTGTGATTTCTGTATTTTCCCCAAAATCCAAGATTTGATGAGAGGTTTCACTTTTACCAACTCCGAAGAGGCAGTGATAGCGTTCAATCAGCACGTAGAAAACATGCCTTCAGATCTGTGGTCCTCCTGTTTTAAAAAATGGTTCGATCGCATGAAAAACTGTTTAAAATGTAAAGAAGAGTATTTTGAAAAGCAATAATCATAATATTTTGGTTTTAACATGTTGTTTTTTTAAGTTACGCAAAACTTGTAGTGTGACCTACGTAATGTAGGTATCCCACGAGTTAATCCAAGAAATTTTAATCCAAATCTGTTCAACGAATTAAACTTGATTGACTATCAAACATATACACATCTTCGCAGACTTTCACTATTGTAATTTTGTAGGACAATTAATGGGGTGTAATGTTGAGGACAGCTAATTATAAGTGCGAACTTTCAATCAGATAAATATACTGTGTCTCCGCGGTAAACAGAGGTACCTACTCGTATATTATACGCCCATTAATATTGTAGATCCCACCTAATAGAGGACGAGCTTGTTGCCGCTAACCGGGAACATGTTTGACAGAGCCTCCTTTATTGATTGGCTGGTGGGCTTGGCTCAGGTTCTGTACACAATAGTCACCCGTATATTCCGTCAGCGTCACCACGGTTGTCCAACTGTCGTTATATTAAGCAGTAACTACAAATAGCGCCGGTGCTTAGCCATTTGAATATAAAGAGACTTTAATGTTGGTACAGACTCTCTTGTGAATAGATGCTGTTATATTTGGAGTAATATAAAGGTTGAAACGTGCACTTACATTTCATACAATACAAATGAATAATATTTGTCTTTATGAGTTTCGGAGTGACGTATACTGAAATTCTAAACTTCGCACACAGAAATAAAGTGATGATTCTATGTGACATAACGCTGTGTAAATCTATTGCTACACTTACACAACGACATAATATAATAACTCTATCCCCGAGGAGGTGGGTATTCAGAGGTGAATACCCACCATAGGTGAACACACCTACCATTTTCCAGTAGTTCGGTTGGACCCAC
This sequence comes from Nudaria mundana, assembly GCA_963556515.1. Lineage (NCBI taxonomy): Eukaryota > Metazoa > Arthropoda > Insecta > Lepidoptera > Erebidae > Nudaria > Nudaria mundana. The sequence goes on along the minus strand of OY748302.1, from coordinate 16,830,733 downwards.
ATAGATAATAGTGTAAGGTATAATAAAACCTTTATGGTGGGTTTTCATAAATTGACAATTGTCGTTGAAAAATATGTTTAGGAAAATTTCATTCATAATTTAGATAATGGTTTGATTGGGTTTACTTGGATAAATAGTTAGAAAGTGAGGGGCTCGTGGTCTAGTGGTAACCGACAATGTTAACACATTGCAAAAGTTAAGCAACATCGACTCAGGCCGGGCTTAGGATGGGTGACCATTTCTTAAGACATTGAGACCCCTCCGTGCCTCGGAGAGCACGTTAAGCCGCCGGTCCCGGTTGTCATACTAACATCTATGGCAGTCGTTAAAGGGTAGTTGGAGCCCTAAATCAAAAATCCGACCGGTCTAACTACAGAACTTCGATATCGCCCATGGGTTGTGGAGGTCAGATGGCAGTCGCTTCACGGAAAATATCGAATTTCAGCCGAATTGCAGTTAGACTGGAAAGCCGACCCCAACTGAGTTGGGAAAAGGCTCGGTGAATGATGACTTGGATAAATACTGTTCATTAACCATGAGGATCGTCGTCAGATAAGTTGAATAAAAAAAATCTGTAATGAAAACCTAAATTCTAATTGCCAGCACCAATATCACATACCTAGTCTCTGCAAGCAGCCTTTATGGTTCCGTCTGTCCTATCATATAATAAGCTTACATCTAGCATTATGACTACGGTGAAGACCGTACAATAAGATATTTCTGACATAACACGGCATCATGCCTTTATAAACATTGGCCGCACAGAAAACAAAACATCCAAATCTTTTAATGTGTCATTGTGTTCACTAACTGAAATATATCATGTCAAATCAAATCACTTTATTGTCAGAATACCGAATACAGCGTACTTAGATGGTAATGGTACAGCGTAGATGGTAAGGTTGTTGTTACAGTTCCATACATTCTACCATAGTTATGGTGTGCAAAATTAAGTTACTACACTAGTTACATAACAGTCTGAATGCCGGTGCTGTATAGTAATAACAATAGTGTAGTGTCACAATAGGCGAAACTATCGTCAACTACAGCCATTTACTCGGCAATGTGGTCAAGATACTGGACCGTAGCCGCTAAGACTTTATCCCAGCTTACAGCAGCCTTACGTAACAGTTCACATGCAAGACAAACAATTTTCAAGGCAAAGTGTAAAGTTACTGAGCTCTTTAAGTTAATTATTACGAAACATTTGTCTAGAACGCTAAAATTCTGTAACCCTGTCCAATTTTAGGGTTATATTTTTATGTTTTATAAAAGTTTGTGTCTTGCAGAAAATTCTGCATAATTTGCGGCGTCAATTTTTTCTCATTAGATGTTAGACGTCGATGTCGGTGGTAAACTTAAATGTTAATTGTATGAATAATGGACCTAAATATTTTTTATATCACAATCAGGTTGACCAAGTTCTTTTTAGCTACACAAATAGTATAAAGAAAAGATGCTGTGGTACCTACATATTCATCATGTAAAAAACTTATATTCACGTCCTGACGATTTGAATTGAAATGCTGTTACTTCCCACACGCGCTCATAGTGTGAGCCAAAATAGCTGTAATCATTCACAGAAATTGGCTTCGGCACTTTTTTTCGCCGCGACCCGCATACTTTGGGCGAAATTGGAAAACACAAAGATGTATAGCCGACAAGCTAGCACGAAGTGTCAAGATTTTTTAATTTACGAGTTCACAGTCACAGAGAAATGTATCTCACGCGTATATATATATATGTGATTTATTATAACTCATCTAAACAAAGAAATAAACCTATAAGAGTCAGATTCTCTCCCTAACGGAAACAGAAGCAGAGGACTAGCTTTGGGCCGGGAAATTTGTCTTTCCAATAACATATACACAAGATACTGCACTGTGTCGGTGCTGTAATCGTTAGTGTACTCGTATATGATGTATAAATATGCTTGCTTGATGTAAAAACACAAATATATTTAAAAATATAAAAAATAGTGACCCACCGGCATCGGGTACAAGGATCAAGCTACCGGTGGTTAGGGCTCCAAAGAGAGGAATTTCCTAACGATGCGTGGCATATCGAGTAACACTGCCGTCTGCATCAGGCCCTTAATCCAATTGTCTAACGAGAGCCTCTGTAGGTGTTGGTCGAGGCTCTTGGCGATCAGTCCATGCACGGAAATGACTATCGGTACAATAACAGCTGAGCTAACATGCCACATGTCGACGACCTCGTGGGCCAAATCCAAGTACTTTACTTGCTTGTCTTTTTCGGCTTTCACGAGATTGCCGTCATGCGGTAGTAATAGTAATATTTATTTATTTTATTATTAAACTATTTATTTCAGATTTGAGTCCATATTGTGTTAGTAACAATATTAAATACTAAACATTTATTTAATTAGTAAATTATATTAAATATACATTATTATTTAGTAGGTAATTACAAGCAATATTGTTTGCTAATTTTTTCTCAAATAATTTTACAATATGAATCGCAAAACCTAAGGTCTTAGGCCAGGCTTTAACCCGGAGACTGTCCAGGAGAAGCGTTCTGCCAACTGACAAAGACACCACTAGCCCAAGACCTTAAATATTACGATCAAACTGATCTGACTTTAGTTTTTAAAATTCTTTAACTTTTTGATAAAATTTAATTGTCGCTTCCAGCAATTGCGTACACGTTCTAATCTCAGCCATAGCCAAAATCCGTTCGAACGAGTTGGTAAGAAGCAAAATCTATTTATCAAAGTATCGGCCTGCATCCCAGCCGCCATTTCTCAAACAAGATTAATTATCGGGACACGACAAAAGTGAAGGCCCTATATTTATGGTTTTGGCTGCTTTAAAAACCGCTCAGCTCTTTACGGTTCATTGGTTAAATGAGTTTGATATTTTTACTTGAAAACAATTTTAATGAAAAATTTATCTATCACAGTTTGTCATCATATCGTTAAAAATAAGTAAGTTTTGTAATTTTTTTGGGTCATAAATAAATCACAAGAAACTCCCCATCGTAGCTCAGTGGCCAGAGCAATCCCCCTGTTAGGGAAAAGCCTGGGTCCGAGTCCTGCCGATGACATTAGGTTTTGTGATTTATTTATAATTTATATCTTAATATTTTAAGTATAGTTTAAGTAAACTCATTGCTTAGAAATACAAAAATATATTTTTGGGTCACATCAGTTTCTATTCCAGGAACTTTGAACATGTTCATTTTTACAAAAGGGCAGCAAGACTTGATTGATCCAACGCTAACCTTAATAGCGCGATGTAGAAATTATGAATATGATATGAAGCAAAAATTCGATGTCGTCGGTAGTGGTCATCGTAGGTCAGTTGGTCAGAGCACTCCCTCTGTTAGGGAAAGGCCGTGGGTTCGAGTCCCGCCGATGACATCAGTTTTTGTGATCTATTTATAATTTCTTTCTTAATATTTTAAGAATAGTTTAAGCAAACTCATTGCTTTGAAATACAAAAAAAATATATTGATTGAGAAGACTGAATTATAGACCTCCTCAACATCATTTGGTAACCGACTTAATATACCTACCCACAACAGAAACTCAAGATCTAGGGAGTGCTTCGAGAGTAATTGGCATTAATTTAAAATAAGAACAGCGAAACAAATTGTGTTCTTAGTGTAATGAAGAAAAACTGAACGAGCTGTCGCCATTGGTTTAATTAATTAACGACAACAACACTGTTGGACGCAAAGTAAAATAAAGTAAATGAAATCGTTTGATTTCTTGTTCTTTGTACTATTGTAGCAGGATGGGTGCTTTATAAGTGTCTACACTCGTAAACGACAAAGTGGGCAACATCATGTAGCTATTCTGATGATGGATGCCAAACTTCTATTTAATGTTTTACGCTGGGGATTTATGGTATACGCACAAAATAAGAAATCACGTGAACGAAGTAACGAACGTGTGCTAGTGTCTTCTAATTTAATAGGTACGTAATTTTTGTGCCCCGACTCCAAAGATTGTAAGATCGGTACTACCAGTTAGGATTTTAGTTCGTATTACAGTATTTTTATTGATTTTGTAAAGTATATTGTGCCCGGTAAGCCATGTTACGTAGGACCGACGCGGCGACGCCGACGGGCAAATAAATAACCGGCAAAATGTGAGTGTGTAATGTACCTCTGCCTACCCCTCGGAGATATAGGCGCGGTTATATTATAAACTTGTTATTACTTACCTAGTAACTGCTGTGATAGCGTAGTCGTCAGTGCATCGGCTTTCGACTCCGGAGTCTTGGGCTCGATTCCCGGGTGGAATCAAATATTTGTATGACCCACAAAATGTTCGTTTCGGAGTTTGGGTGTTTTCTATGTATATTATGTACTTAAATATAAATATATAAGTATATTTATCAGTTGATCCTATAGCACAAGCTTAAAGCTTAGTTTGGGCCACTTAGATGACGTTGTGTGAGAATTTCGTGAGACTAAAAAAAATACTGGTGAATTGTGGGTGTATTATTTGGAAAAGTATGTGGCAATTCGAAATCACTGCAATAAGGTATGTAGAAACGCACAACGCCAACATATCCACAAATCTATTGAAAATGGTGATTCTTCTAGTGTATGGAAATTTTTAAGAACAATAGGAGTTGGAAAGGCTAAACAAAATCCTACCTCAAATTCCGTTGACCTCGAAGCACTCAATGTGCATTTCTCCTCTTCGTCCAATTTTGCTGGGACCACCAAGTATAGTACACTTGATTATCTCTCATCACTTCCAACTCCTGACTATTCTCCTTTTTTCTTTGATCAATTTACTGACTGTGGTGTTAAGAAGAGCATTATGTCTATTTCATCAAATGCCGTTGGCAGTGACAGTATTAGCCGAAATATGATACTACCTATTTTGGACCAAATCCTTCCTACTATTACTCATATCCTTAATTTTTCCATAACTTGTGGCTCCTTCCCATCTACCTGGAAAGAAGCTCAAGTTATTCCTTTGCCCAAGAAACGTAATCCATCAACTTATTCTCACTATCGTCCTATCTCCATACTGCCTTTCCTGTCTAAAGTACTTGAGCGTCTTGTTCACTCCCAGATCAATTCTTTCCTTTGTAAAAACACTCTTCTAAATCCTTTCCAATCTGGTTTCCGTCCAGGGCATAGTACTGTCACTGCTCTTGTGAATGTAACAGAGGATATTAGACTGGGCATGGAGAGGGGAAACCTCACCGTCTTGGCCTTGCTGGATTTCAGCAATGCTTTTAATACGGTGGATTTCGAAATCCTTCTCGGCATACTTCGCTCTATTAACATATCTCCAACGCATCTGGAGGAAACCTTTTCCTCTTGGTGTGATGTTACAGCTGGTGTGCCGCAGGGTGGCGTTCTATATTTTTATTAATTCTATTACAAAACAACTAGTTTCAAACTACCACCTTTACGCAGATGATCTTCAAATTTACACACAAGCATCATTGGATCAACTGCCTGAGGCGATTTCCACCTTAAATCTGGATCTTGATCGTATTTGCCAATGGAGTGTCAATTATGGGCTTCGGGTGAACCCGGCCAAGTCGCAAGCCATCATTGTCGGTAGCCCCTGGATGGTGTCGCGAATTGAATTTGAACAACTCCCTCAGGTTATTTTTAACGGTTTTCCCATCGAATTAAGTGATAACATCAAGAACCTGGGTATATATGTCGACAGAACTCTTTCATGGGATTTTCAGATGAAAGAGGTTGGACGCAAGTTGTATGCATCCATGGGATCACTACGCAGTTTGCGAAATCTTCTACCGATAACCACTAAGATTGCGCTCGAACAGTCACTTTTGCTGCCGATCCTTGATTATGCCGATGTCAGCTATCTCGATCTCACTGAGGAGCACCTAAATAAGCTTGAGCGCCTTCAAAATGTCTGTATTAGATTTATATTTGGCCTACGCAAATATGATCACGTGTCTGAATTTCGGCAGAGGCTCGAGTGGCTCCCGATTCGCCTTCGAAGGAATACTCACATCCTATCTTTGTTATACAGTATACTGTTTAATCCACGTACTCCCAGATACCTCAAAGAACGGTTTACGTTCCTGCATGACACACATTCGAGGTCCTTACGGTCATCAGAGAATCTGAGACTAAAGATGCCAGCGCACTCCACAACTTTTGCGGATAAGTCTTTTTCTGTGCAAGCAGTTCGCCTACGGAACGCCCTACCACTGGAAATAAGGCGTGCCCAATCAATCACAACTTTTAAAAAAAGGGTCAAGGCACACTATCTGTCTAGTTCTAATTAGATAATGTTATTATATTTCTGTTTTTTACATTTTATTTCCATATTTATTTAATATCACAATAATAATATTTAATACGTCTCTATATAGAATTATTATATAAGGTATATGTGTAGTATGTTAATTAAGTTATTATGTATGTATGTGTATGTATTTTGACTGCTCTTGAGTTACTTATCAAGTTATAGAAGCTTCCATGGCTTGGTGATTGATTTAAGAGTTATAGATAGGTCATTGGACTTTCTTTTTGTACACTACCCCTCTATATTTCATATTATTTCTTCTATCCATCCTAAGGTTGCCTGGAAGAAATCGCTCTACGCGATAAGGCCGCCCTTTGTACATAGTTTTTTTTATTTAAACTAATTGTACTTAATATTAAAATTTGTATTTAAAATGTACAATAAAGAATATTTATTATTATTATTATTATAATGCACCTCTGCCTACTATGCGTGATATATATGTGTGTGTGTGTGTGTGAGAGAGAGAGAGAAAGAGAGAGAGAGAGAGAGAGAGAGATAACCGAATAAAGAAAATACATTTAACGCATAATAATAATAATTTGATTATTTTGATCAAGCTCTGAGAGGACAAAAAGTTAAGTTGTATTTGTAGGACAGTGCGAATAAAAGCTTACCCGGTAGTTGTCAGCCGTCAGTTGATTAATTTTAAAAACTTTTCAACTAAAATATATAAAATACCTATCCGAGCGGCAACACGACTCAACGAGGAAAATAACGAGCAGAATAGCGAGTAACATCGTGTGGCCCCTCACTTGTCTCGCTGCTCGCATCGTCATTCACCTCGCCACTCGTAGCACGTGAAGTACTACTCGTACGTGATAAGATAAGACTTGCGCTCGAAGCAAGATCACAGCGATTAGATCTCAATTTATCACACACGAGTTATACTAGGGGCGCGAGTAGGGGTGCGTGTGGCCACTAGGGAAATATTTGCAGCAACGCGAGGAGCAACACGAGGTGTCATCGTTTGGTCGCAGCATAACACGTGCAGCTTATAGACGCTTTTGTTTATTTATTACATGAACAACCTGATGCCCGCGGCTTAAATCGCGTACTATCATTCCCAATCCCATTACTGGGATAATAGTAGCTTAGCATTCAGGGATAATGATAGACAGACATACATCACGCCTATATCCCGAAGGGGTTGTCAGAGGTGCATTACACACCCCCACTCTGACAGTAATTTCATTTATAAATAATTCATTTATTGTGATGTAAAAATTAATATAAGAACTATTGCATCGGCTGAAGGCCTTAAACGGCGTAAATATGCTAACCTAGCAGGTGATTACATATTTGAGCCGTTTGGGGTTGAGACACTGGGGTCATGGGGTCCGAGTGCTCGCCGCCTTTATAGAGACATTGCTAAACGCCTAATCGATGCTTCTCAGGACCAGAAGGCTGGCTATTTTCTGGCCAAAAGAATAAGTATCGCCATCCAACGTGGCAACACAGCCAGCATTCTGGGAACCTTCCCAGTCGGCAATGACGCGGAGGATTTTTTAAACGATATTTTGTAATGTAAATATTTTTAGTCTATAATTATGTTTATTTTGTATATTGTAATTCTTATTGTAAATAAAGACTTGATTCATTTATTAATATAGAAAATCCATACAGATGTAGTTTAAAACAAAGTTCTAACAATGATGACAGATGTTAAATACCACTAAATGGGATCTCAGCAGTCCGAGCATAATAGTTTTGCGCTCTGTACATAGGAAGGTGAGGTTTTACATCACAATAATTACAAACTGCAATAAACTTTCGTAACAAATAGCTCCAATATAATTACTATATTAAAAGCTCGTTTAATAAAATTCATTAAAACTTCGAGTGATCAAATTTTCATATTCAATTTTGAACTTATTTCTCATCTGACCGCAATGTCCTGTAGTTTATTATTAATTCTAACTCGTATAAAAGCTTTCAGTTTATTTATGCAAATTTTGCTGGCGAGGCGTTTCGCCAGAGAGGTGGCTAATCCCGGAGATTCTAACGCGATTAATGGCACCAACCACTACGGTAAAAGTACCTACAGTTACCTTAATTTGTGCATTCTACCTTCATCCGTGAGGTTATATTAATTTTCAACTTTGTGAAATTGTGTCAGCTTGACTCATCTTTTTATAGTCCTCGGGATATAGGACTCGATTTACTTTTTTAAACGGTATTAACTAGGTTGCTTGGGCATGTGACACCGGCAGCCCTGGTTTCACGTTTCACGTTTTGGACACATTTGTAAGCATTTGCATTATATTGTTAGTGTGTGATTTTTTTTAAATAAACGGTTAGTTTCTGCGATCAGGTGACCCGACGCGCGGTCGGGTCACCTGATCGCAGAAACTCAACTATATTTTGGACTTTGTGCACAATTAATTCAAAATTGCGTTGCACGCCTTGAGAAGAGGAAGGACCTTGATCTAGTTACAATTCAGTTATTTCTTATAGCCTCTGTTTCAAAGTCAAGTTGTATAGCCTTTTTTTTAATGTGGCGGGAAACCGGCCGGAATGGAACCCTAACGGTCTAACGGACAGAACGGGTGACGTAGCCTCATCATCTATACTTATAATAAATCGGATATAAATATATCGGACATAAAGTGAAAATTCTGTACATTGAAAATATCAAAAAAATAAATGGCAGGGGGCGTTACTAGACCGACACTGAACCCAAATATGTGATTAAAAAATTTTTGTCTGTCTGTCTGTCTGTCTGTTCAGGCATCACGCAAAAACTACCGGTTCGATTACGATGAAACTTGGTACAATTATTCTTTAATATCCTGGGCACCACATTTGGTACTTTTTATCCCGGAAAAGTATATACAATAAAAAACAAACTTAATTTTGCGGTTCAATCCCTAGACCCAAGTACTGTACCAACCGCAAATAATAAGTTTGTCGTAGGTTTTAGGTGATTTTTTTAATATTTCATATTTTCGTAACTTAATGTGATTTTTTATGGTATAATAGAAAATATAATAGAAGATATAATAGATAAAATGGTGTAGGGGGCTATATGAACGCAATAAAACAAAAAAAAATGGGTTTTAGAACTTTTGTCTGTTTGTCTGAATGTTTGAACACGCTAATCTCAGAAACGATTTGATTTTTTAATAAAAAAGATATGTAGATCTAAAGTAACACGCAGGCGGAGCTGCGGGCAACAGCTAGTTTATACTAATATTATAAAAAATATAGTTGATGGTTTCGTTTGTCGGCACTTGGTGAAACTAATAGTAATACACGTTAACAAAAACCACTTGTACACCGTTTCACTTTTATTTTATGTACAGGATTTAGTTCAACAATGGCTTGAAGATATGTTAGACAGTGTAGTAAAATACTTGTTTAATAAATATGTAACGTGAACAACAACCTTTGGTAATGTTATAAAGCGAAACCGGTCAGGTTAAATCCTGTACATTAAATAAAAGTGAAACGGTGTAGAAGTGTTTTTTGTTAACATGTATAAAAATAATACTTTTAATCCCGGTATGTGTTCTGACGGGTATCGGGAACAAGAAAACTTTACACTTAGTTAACAATCAGTTCCGTAATTCTGTCTTGGCTAACACAGTATTAACATAAATTAATGACTTTTAAAAAGACGATATATGTAAATAAATCTGAATAATTAAAAGTTGTGAATTTTTTAAGCCTTGTATAACGCCCGTCAAGATTTTGACAAGGGTCCACAACCGGCTCAACCTCACCCTGTAAACATTACTACGCGTAGGAATTCTCAAATCCCGGGATCATTTAGTGGTAGAATTTCATAATTAGGAATGTTAACTATTAGACATGTTATAATAGTTTGTTAGTTGTGCGGACAACACGTAAAATTACAATTACAGGTAGGTACGAAGATAGACCGACCCTAAAAAGGTTAGACTACTTTTTTATCCGGATAATAGGTTCCCTTGGGACTCGGGAACGATAAATTTATTGTAAGCGTGCGTAAATATATTCAAGAAAGTTTCACACAAGACCGTTAAAGGACCTTAAAACGCAGCGTCCTATATTAACTTCTAAAACACAGTTACGAGCAATGAGTACCCTTTCAATGACATCGTAGCCTCATCTCAACTGTATTTAATATTTATCCACCCCGGGGGCGCCAGTAAAATTGGATATTTCCCTAAATTAAGCTATAAACGAATGTATACGAGTGCATTGAGGCTTTTTCTTTTTACAACCAATACAGTGGATTTGTCACTCGTGGAGTGTTCTATAATGTCTGGGAAAGTCGATTCTATAGGTATTTCGAGGTTTGGGTTCTGCGTTCAATATTTTTCTGGTTCTTTATGTTAAGTGACATGCGTTTTATGTGATGCGGGCGTGTTTTAAGCCACTCAGCCTATCAACTGCGGCCAAATAACATTTCCAGTTTCGCCGCATATTCGACAAGCAGCCAGTGTTCATGCACTCAATTTATTGCAACTGAGTACAATGTCATCGGCAAATAGCATACACCAGGGGGTCTCTTCCTGTATCTCCGATGTCAAAGCATCCATTATCAACAGGAAGAGATATGGACTTAGCGCCGAGCCCTGATGCAAGCCTACCGCCACACTGAACTCGTCGGTGTTGCCAGCAGCGGTTCCTACGTAGGTTTTCGATCGACAATACATCGCACAGATTAACTCTATATACTTCCCAGGCACACCTTTCTCTTTCAAGGCCCACCACAAAACCGTTCTGGATACCCAGTCGTATGCCTTCTCGAGATCTACAAACACCATGTGCAAGTTTTTATGTGCACGCCTATATTTTTCACACAGCTGGCGGAGTGCAAATATGGCGTCTGTAGTCCCGCGACCAGGCATAAACCCGAACTGGTTTTGGGTAATCTCGCTTTCCTCTTGCACTCGTTTCTCTATCATTTTCTCCCAAATTTTCATGCTGTGCGACATGAGCTTAATTCGTCGATAATTGCCGCAGTATTGCACATCAACCTAATTAAAAAAAATGGGCACTAGAGAACTATTGCACCATTCATCGGGGATCGTCACTTCGTACAAAAACTTATTGAAGAATAAGGTCAGCCACGCATATCCATCTTCTTCCAATATCTTCCACGTTTCCACTGGAATACCGTCGGGCCCTACGGCTTTCCCATTCTTCATATTTCGTACCGCTTTTCTTATTTCATCTCTATCAATCTCTTTCACTAAACCTAAATTCAATCGTCTCTCTTCTAAATTTCCACTCCATGCATTCTCTTCATTCATAAGTTTTTCGAAATACACCTTCCATCGATTTCTTACTTCATCTTCTATTTTATACATCTTACATGTCTTACGTCCTTTGTTCTATCATCTCTGTCTTTCGCTAAGCGGTAGATTTCTTTTTGGCCCTTAGTTCCATCAAGAGCATTGTATAGTTGCTCTTGGACCTGAGATTTAGCTATTGCTACCGCTTTTTTCGCCATTTTGCTCCATTCCTTATACTTCTCCTGTTTTCTTCTTTTTCACTTTCATTCCCTTTTTCTTTCTGCCATTCCTTAAAAACATTTTTTTTTCTTTAATTACGTTTTGTACTTCTCTGTTCCACCACCATGTATCCTTATCAAGTACCTTTCGTTTCTCCAAACACTTCTTTTGCTATTTTCCTGATGCAACTCGCCATTTCATTCCAACATTCATTCACTGGTTTATCCACCATATCTCTCATTTCTATCATTTTATTCACCACTCGTTCTTTAAACTTACTTGCATATTCTTTCTTCTCTATCAACCACCACTTAATTCGAGGAGGGGGGCGTTTTTTGCCTTTCTGTGAGTCTACTTTGGTCTTTAAGTCCATTATTAATAGCTTATGTTGCTTCACTACCCCTTCTCCCGGCAGCACCTTGCAGTCCTTGACACAGACCAACCTACTCCCCCGGATTAGGAAGTAGTCAATCTGTGTCAAATGAACACCCCTTTTATAGGTGATTAGGTGTGAGTCCTGTTTACGAAACCACGTGTTCACTATGGCCAGGAGGGAGGAAGCAACCTGCAGTAGTGTTTCACCGTCGCCGTTACGGGTTCCGTATCCCCATTCACTCTTCCTACATGTCCATTAAAATCTCCTCCTATACATATATCTTCACTTTCTGGTATACTAATCATGACTTTATCAAATTCCTCCCAAAAATTGTCTTTCTCTCTGTCATCACACCCGCTCTGTGGTACATACACGCTGATCACATTTAACACCATACTCTCCCATACTACTTTCACAACTATTATCCTGTCGTTTACTCTTTTCACATCCGTCACACATTCTTTCAAGTTACCATCCAGTACTACACCACTAAGTAAGTTTAAGTTTATTATTTGATATTGTTTCTCCTTTTACTGCCTCGGTGGCGCAGTGGTATGAGTATGCGACTGTCGTCCGTGAGATTCCATATTCGATTCCGGGTCAAATCAAATTATTTGTACGATCCACAAATGTTTGTTTCAGATTTGGGTATTTGCTATGTATAATATGTATGTACTCGTATTTAGAAATATATAATTTCAGTTTATCAGTCGTCTAGATCCCATAGCACAAGCTTATATTAGCTTAATTTGGGAAGATGACGTAGTCTGAGAATTTTCAAAAATATATAAAATATTTTAATATTTTCCACCTTAAGGTTGCCTGGAAGAAATCGCTGACAGCGATAAGGCCGCGCTTTGTACATGTAGCTGTATTTTTTTTCAATGTTGTTTTGTATTGTGGTGTAATAAAGAATTTTTAAGTTTATGTTTAATTGCTTAAACAGATGATTATCATTGTTTCTCAGGATGAGCTTCTGCTACCCCTTCCTCTCCACAAGATTAACCCTCGGTTTTATCATTTACCATTAGACAAAAAATGTTAATTGACTGATAAATAAATATGAAGAATAATAGTACATTTTATTTCCAAATACTCGTTCATTCACCGAGCCTTTTCCCAACGCAGTTCGGGTCGACTTTCCAGTCTAACTGCGATTCGGCTGAATTTCCATATTTTGTCGTGAAGCGACTGCTATCTGACCTCTGGGATATCACTGGGATATTATACCCACGGGAATATCGAAGTTTCGTAGTTAGACCGGTCGGCTTTTTGATTTAGGACTCCAACTACCCCTAACGACTGCCATAGATGTTGGTATGGCAACTGGGACCGACGGCTTAATGGGCTCTCCGAGGCACGGAGGGGTCTAAGTTTCTTAAGAAGTGGTCACCCATCCTAAGACCGGCCTGACTAGATGTTGCTTAACCTTTGCAATGTGTTAACATTATCGGTTACCACAAGACCACGAGCAGGGGCTCGATATGGAGTTCGCATATTTTGAAATAAAGAGGGCTTTATTTCAAAATACTAATTGCTTAAATAAACTACATTCGTCTTAGATACTTATGAATCAGACCATTCTGTAATTATTGTTTTTGTGATCTCGTTCTACCAGAATGTTAACCATAACAATATACAAGACCTATATCACACAGTATTCAAAAAAGGTCCTTTACCGTTTCAAACGTCTCTTTTTTTTCAAACAGAACTCGATCATAGCGCTCATAAAAATGCCATCAAAATTCAGTCCATCGCCTAACGGATCACTGAAAAATATAATATAATGCATACCAATTTTACAGCAATTTATCAATACGTGGCAACAAACGAGTGCCAAGTTTGGTCAGTGGACGCTTTTGTGGAACCCTTTTCAAAGAATTTATTATACAGTGTCCCTAAAGGAATTCTGGAGATTGTTATACAAAGAAAAAGTCTAACGACTCTCAATTTCGTACGGAATACGTTAAATGTAATAGAAATATTTTTAGTAAATTTGTTTGAGACTAGGACAGATGTGTCTTTGATTTATTTTCGTATTGTTGTTCACGTAATTGTACGAGTATGTAGCATAATGTGATTATAATGTTATTTCAAGATTATACAGCTAACACTGTCGAGTATGGTAAACTACTACCTACTCTTTTAGTTGTACGCATTTCAGTAGGTTAGTTACGACTAAAATGAAACTATATACCGAAACAGGTCGACATACTAGATTTGCCCATTATTCACATAACACGGCTCACTCTGTTGTTGTTGTGAATCAGCAGCCAGCCTACTGCAGTTTCTATTAATTATAATTCAAAACTGGGGACCTCCTTATACTAAGTAAATTCAGTTTTCTAGAAGAAATATGTCAGCAAGAAAATGTTATTTTATCGGTAATGTAAAGTAGACAAATTATAGGTTATACAGTGAACGGCGACAAACGAAGGCGAATAATATTGTAAATTCATTCTAGTAGATGGAACTTTGTCTTAGTGATAGATATACATCGAGAGTTTGCAGAATGAATGCTTGTGGAATCTGGTGGTACTCAAGTATTTATAAGGCGTCCCATTGAAGTTTTAGAAGAGTTCCAAATGATCTCAGTTCAATACTGCATGAAGCGAAACTACCATGTTAAAATATGAGAGTGTCTGTTAAGGAGCGTTGAGTTGTTGGCCGTCAACCGCGCCGCCCATACGCGAGCCCCGTATAGGGCCATACTCCGCACGATCCCCAGGTACAGTCTCCTGCAGGAAGCGTTGGGTCCCTTTAGGTTGGGCATCAGTCGCGAAAGCGCGACCGATGCCTGTGTCACCTTGGGGACCAAACTTCGGAAATGTGGTCCGAAGTTCCATCGGCTATCAAGTACGATCCCTAGATACTTTATCGAGGGCTTGATGCCGATGCTAACGCCTCCTACATTTATGCTGGAACCTTCAGGTGGACCGTTCCAAGGTCTGTGAAAACACAGAACCTCGGACTTGTGCAAGGCCACCTCCAGTCCCAGCCGCGCTATCCGACCCACGACTTGAGCAACACCCGTCGTGACCTTGAGTGCTGCCTCCTGGTACGTTGCACCCTGCGCCGTGACGAGGGTATCGTCGGCGTAGCACGTTACGCCGACGCCCTCAGGCAACGCACCCCGCAGCACCCAGTCGTAGCCGATGTTCCACAGAAGCGGCCTCAGGACCGACCCCTGCGGAACACCGCACGACACATCTCGCCGAGCTGGCCCGAGCCAGCTGGGGAAAGCTATGGCCCTCTCCGAGAGATAGGCCCCGACAATACGACGGAGGTAGAGAGGCGTTTCGTGATACACGAGCGTCTCCCTAACGCAGCTCCATGGCAAGGTGTTGAACGCGTTGGCGATGTCAAGAGACACCGCCACCACCACCTTGCCCTGCGAGACTGCTTCCTCCGTCAGGCTCTTGACGCGCATGATCGCGCTCACGGTGGAGCGTCCCCGACGGAAACCGTACTGGTTGTCCGCCAGGTCTGGCCCCACCGTCGAGAGATGCTCGACGAGGTGTTCCGCGATAATTCGCTCAAAGAGCTTACACACCCCGTCGAGCAACACGATCGGCCGGTATCCGGACGGTGAGTCCACCGGCCACCCCGCCTTACGAATCAGGACCAGTTTCCCCGTCCTCCACACCTTGGGAAACTGGCCCCTTTCGAGGCATGCGCTAAAGAGCCTCATCAGTCGAGACCCGAGTTCTTCGAGGGCCAGGACCCATGCACGGCCAGGAATGCCGTCGGGTCCGGGGGCAGTGATTTTCCGGCGTTTAAGCCGGAGTACTGCCGCACCTAGCTCCCTCACCCTGACTTCGGGTACGTCGTCTTCGCTGGTGCTATTCGCGTCGGGCAGAGACGGAGCCATGCGCAGAGGGACGTGCTCCTCCGCGCTCGTCGGAAACAAGGAGCCCATGACCCGCTCCAGCTGCTGCGGCTGGAGACTCTGGGTCAGTGGGGGCGCCCTAGGTCGGAGTTTCTCCCTGACCTGTAGGTACGGGCGCCCCCATGGGTTCTGCTGCAGGGTCTCCAGGAGCTCCTCGCGGGCCGCCGTCTTGGCCCGCTTTATTGTCTCCTGGAGATTACCTTTAGCCTCCCTGTAAGCCTGATAAAGCTCCGCCTCTCAGGTTGCCGCGGCGATAGTTGGAGCAACCTAACAAAAACTTCGTAAACAAAGTATCGTACCGTTCTTTCGATCAAGATTAACTCTCGTTTAGATAATAGTTATGAGTTAGAAAGAAAATCTTAAAAGTTTAACAAAATGTATTATTCAACAATTCCAACATGAATAGTACGCTTTATCGAACCGCACTTAACCGACGACAAACACGATTGACAATGCGCCATACGAGAATCGAGTGCCAACGACTAGTGATAAAATAGTTTCTTTTACTTTCCATTATTTATTACTTCAAGAAACTTAAGTAGATAATGTATTTCTGCACAAACAAACCTAAACTCTTTTCAAAGTATGTATTGATACAGGATGGGTATAACTTACAATTGCTTTGTATATAGCCCCTCTAATTTCTTGTAATATAATCTCCATAGCTGGCGAGATGTGGGTGTGTTTGCACACCTCTGCCTACCCTACTTCGGGGGAAAAGGCGTGATGCTATGTATGTATAATCTCCATCCAAAGGCTGTCTGGAAAAGATTGCCTATAGCGATAAGTTTGCATTAGGTATGTGTAAGGTATTTGTTGCTTTATTGAAAACAATCGAGGTCCACTTTTGAGTTGCTGTTTCCAGCTCAAAACTGAATATGTCCAGTTTTGATCTAGATCATCACGTTTTGACCAGAGAATCAAAGATGTGAAATAATCAAGAAAGTAGTATAGTGTTTTTTCTCTGTGATGCGCACCAGCCCGTAATACGAGCGGCGAGGGCAGAAGTCGCTAACGATACGTCCACGACCGAGCTGCCCCCCCGCCGCCAGAAGGTGACGACATTCCCCCGGTTGAGGACCTGCAAACCACGTCTTCTGGTCCAGTCCTCAGGAAGCCTCCCCTTAAAGTAAGCAAATTACAGGTTATATTTTGAACGGCGTACAAGGATTAAATAAATCCACACTCACACATAAAATCACGTCTTGTCCCCGGAGTGGTTGACAGAGGCGTTTAACGCCGCCATTTCACCGCGTACTAATTTGTCAAACCTCATCCAGATGTGAGGGTATATGTACTGGGAAATGTTTTCAACCAGTTTACTCATAGGTAATAAGCTGATGTTTACATGTACCTATCAAATGTTATTGCTTTTTATTTTTTGCTGTGTACTTAGTTTGACTGACATAATGTTGTAGATTACTGTAGCATTTAGTGCAAACCTTAGTGGTTTATTAATGCTATTTATAACCTAACTACTTATCCTATATTTTAAGATGGTAATAAATAAATAAAAAAATAAAAAATATGTTGATAGAGCCTCATAAAACGACTTACCACAGAATATGACTAGGTACATTATAACCGCAACTGATGGATTTTTGTGCGATTATTACACACACACACACATATCACGCCTATATCCCCGAAGGGGTAGGCAGAGGCGCATTACACACCCACAATTTGTCGGTATTTTTAGTCCCACGTAATAGGGGGCAAGCCTATTGCCGTCACCGAGGACTCTAGAAAGTGGGTTATGTCCAAAATGGCCGAATTAATTTAATAAAATAAGCAGCTATATTATATTTTTGAAAACTAAATTTGAAACCCGTTGCCTTGCGATGAATTGTTGATGAAAGGCAACAAAATCTTACGCTGTGGCACAGCCAATTAAAGTCCTGGCGGTCTCGGACTCAATTATTACAGATAGATTAAAAGCTCAACATAGGCTTTGTTTTATCAAAATCTGTCCTTATATTACTCAAAGATATAACTCTGTACATGTTTACCTTTTTGTTAACTGCGATATTCTCCAAGATAATTTAAAATGACTGTGAACTTTAAATTGAAGTCACAACACGCCGACAAAACTTTTGCTGTACTTCAAACACAATAGAAGCCATTAATTAATATGAAATGGTCGTAAAACTTGGCCCCAGTATTAAATGTCATTGTTCAAGTTATTAAAAACAATTTTTGCATCGCACTACGATGGAAAACGCTTCATACAGAAGAATTTTATTCTTTACTCATCCACTTAAAAGCTAATAGCCCAAAGGCGGTTTTACTGTCAATATTGCACCAATTGTGAGCTAGCATATTATTATGACTGTTTCTGGAAAATTTGGATAGATCACAATTTCACAACCAATATTGAGCACCTACCTGAATGTTATTTCTGCATCACCTCAAGTTCGACTAGAAGAAAATGCCTAATAGCATTAAGTCCGTATATACACCGTTGTGCATAAAGATTTAAATAAATAAATAAATAAATGAACAGATTGAAGTCTGGTCTGGTCTGGTCATCTATCCAAAATTTCCCAGAAACAGTCAGTCAGCATCTGCTATTGTAGATTACTTGGTTTTGGAAGTTTTTGGTGGACCCTCTTAAGCTGGGTTTACACGTGTTAAGTTGTCAAGCAGTAACAAATGTTAACTAAATTTTAAGTAAGTGTTTACACGAAGCCAATAAGTTAAGTTCTTTAGTAGTCTTTAGCTAGCCCGAGAAGGAAGCTCCATAGCTGCACGTTCAAGTAGTTATATAAAATTTGTCTGGATAATTTCTAGTACACGAAACTACGAATGCAAAGGCTCCGTCAAACTTCAAACTAATTACAACTACTATTAAAAATTCGACGATCAACAAATATTTTTGCCGCGCTACAGAATACACAAGTTTCTCCGGCCGACCGTTTCGTCCATTGGTATACATATATACACAAATAATAAGCTTTTATTAGTAACGGAAATACTTTTAATCAATGGTTCCGAAACCGTATATATAAGGCGCTCCACGAAATCAGCTGACATCAAAGCAATTATTTTGTTCAACATGATTGATTAGTTTCCATCAAGGCATGATTCCTTGTCCTTCAAACCCTTTGAATACAATCCCTTTGATATTTACCATTGCGTTAGTATGTAGAGCATACGCACGTATAACCGGAGTTACAAGTTACGACAGATCTAAGTACATTAACTACATATAAAGTTAAGGCGAGCGTACACTGTTTGCGTGTGAGCGTAAATATGATTTACTGAACTGATTGAGGATCTGAGATACTATTATACTCGTATCATCATCATTCACCGAGCCTTTTCCCAACTCAGTTGGGGTCGGCTTTCCAGTCTAACTGCGATTCGGCTGAACTTCGATATTTTCCGTGAATGATCCCATGGGCAATATCGAAGTTCTGTAGTTAGACCGGTCGGATTTTTGATTTAGGGCTCCAACTACCCCTAACGACTGCCATAGATGTTAGTATGACAACCGGGACCAACGGCTTAACGTGCTCTCCGAGGCACGGAGGGGTCTCAATGTCTTAAGAAATGGTCACCCATCCTAAGACCGGCCTGAGTCGATGTTGCTTAACCTTTGCAATGTGTTAACATTGTCGGTTACCACTAGACCACGAGCCGTATTACTATTACTAATACTATTATACTCGTATGTATGTATGTATTAGTTCGCTCTATTAACCGACTTCACAAAAAAGGAGGTTTACCGTTCATATCTTAGTTAGGTTTTCTGTTTTATTTTTCTAAATTTGATACCAGTCTTATGGCTGATGCTGACGTTCAAAAATAGATAATGAAATATCCATGTCTTCTGTTCCATAACCTTTCCCTTTCAAGACTAGCTCCCTGCTGCTGCGTTTTCAAGTATAAACTGGTTCTCATGTGAAACACGCCTAAGTAACCTCCATTACAATACCAATTTGTAGATAGTGAAGAGAGAGAAACAACAAAAATCCATCTCGCCTTTACTTGTATCATTACGACCGTACGTGTCCAATATTTCAGCCTATATTTTATCTTATGTAACATTCAGTAGTCGTATACGACATACTTTACTCATACATATAATCACGCCTACATCCTCCAGGGGGTACACGGTAGAAGAGGAGTCGATGCTAAATGTGTAGTTACGACAGAAAGAATAAATGGTATTATTTTGTTTCCACTTTTATTGGTGGGGTAAGCAGATCAGATACAAACTTTTTTTTTCCAAATTGCAAAATAAAAACAATGACATCGAAATACTTAAGCGCGTCACATAATGGAGATTTTCCAATCGTTTAATCTGACGCGATCGAGTTACTGCCGAAATTCCTTCCACGCGTACATTACCATTTTACTTATGACCGAACTCCAGTTCCCTTTTTACCTTGCTCTTCTTCTCGGCAGTAAATATTATTTTAATTACGAAAGGGCGGTCTTTAATAGACGGTAAAAGCATTCATAATCTTACAAATTAATTCAGTGGAATACACTACAATGGTTCTTGCTTTTAACAACAAGTAATGCTTTTGAAATGGCGGCAACAGAGCTTGTCCTTAAAATACTGTTTAAAATTACACTGATTTAATACTTGGACTGTGAATAATGTGTATGGAAGTATACACAATTTTTGGTAGTGGCAGGATTATTAATTTATTTCAGGAAACTTTAAACAGTTACACGTATGGGTGAATTTTAACAGGTTCATTAAAATCTTTGTTTCCGTGGATTTTTTATATCTTAACATTTATTAAAAATAATTCGTAAATTTAAGTCTTTGATAATCTATGTATTAATATCTAGTAGATAACTAAAAAAACTAACGAGATTTACATGATTAAAAATTACGCGCCACGACAATGAAACATTCGTATACGGCAATGAAAGAAATATGTCAAGGGAATGAAAGAATCAACCACGGAAATGAAACTCCATACAAAACATAATAATATTGTATATCCTACTTACATGAGTATCATACTTACATGCAATGGATACACATAAAATTTTGTAATTAAACATCTGAAAAAGGAGAAATTCAACAAAAAGTAGAATAGAATCACACCATTAGTACGATCATCTATTTAAATTCTTTCACCCGAAAACGTAAAATCTTATCTATTTCTTTGTTCCATTCATGGTCTTGCTATCGTGTCCATTTTGTCTGGACACATGCTTAAATTTTTGTCGTCTTAATGATATTTTAGTGCCATTTTGCGTTTGAGTTTGTTTTGGGTTACTTGTATCGCTGTTATTATTTAATTTTATTCTGTTGTGTCTGTTGTGTGTTATTATTTAAATTTATTTATTTTATTTATTCTAATAAGTATATGCCATTATTGTATCGTCCTATAAATATTGCATGCTCGGTGAGGCAGACTTGAGTGCGGAGTTCGATTTTTGCAGAGCGCGACACTGGTGGCTTTTTAGATTACCTCTGGCGCTCCGCAAAAATCGGGTTCCCAGACCCTCACTTATACCGAACAACGGTTCTTATATTGTCCTGCACCTCGAGCTAGTTCGGAATAACTAGTTATTCTGTGTGTGGGACTATCAAGCATTGCCTTGACATTGGCGAATTCATCGATGATAACGATGGAGCCACGTTTTTAAAAAAAGAAAACCTTGGGTTCATTTTTTTTGTAACGCAGCGGACAGTGAGTCTAGATTTTTGGTATCTACGGATTTTTTGTTGCAAATCACGTTGAAATTCTTATGTATTGGTCTTTTATTGTAGGTATAGTAAGTATTTACTTGTATTCTCTACCCTTTCTTAACTTTTCTTCTCTCCTATGTATGATATTTATCCTGTAAAACTATAAGGTCTGCTGGAAGAGAAGTCATTTTTGACTTAAGTACCTTACCTAGCCTTTGTGCAAGTTGTAAATATATTAATGTGATGTTTGTTTTCTTCGATGTACAAAAAGTATAAATAAATTTAAAAGTTGCAATAGTAGGTAGAGTTCAATGCCAGACTATCAGCACGTGATGTAGAATCTATGATGTTTGGTGCTAGTTGAGGTGAACCTTGAGGTGTCTGTGTTGGCTACTTGTGGTCAGAAAATTTGGGCTACTTACTTACTGCGTCAATCCGAAAATTGTTACAGTTACATTTTGATTTTGTAGATTCAAGACGCAAGCTACTTTTTGTTATAGGAGTCATCGGCATATTATCAGTAAAAACTACTTGAAATACCACCCATAAGTCACATTTGGATGTGAAGTCTTACGAAAAATTGCTGTCTTTTTTTATAAGAAGCAATTGCTATCACCAAGTTTTTCTTGCGAAGAGCCTGCAGTTTTTGCTAACTCATTGCACTTCGAGGAACAACTACTCCTGCAGCCTACTTTTTATTAACATACAGGGTCGCTTCTTAATTTTTGGCGTCGCTTTTAGTTAGCAATTTTTTTATGTTTAAATTATGTTTCATGGCTTCTGCTGTGGATTCACTTCAACCCATTGCAAGTGGCAAGCTCAAAATTGACGGATTGGTACCGACTAAACTGCATAGTGTCTGTTTTACGGTTTTACGGGTTTCTGTTAAAAACCGTATGCTCAAGCCACGTTCGCCAGGCCATGTTTCTCCAGTATAGACCAAAAATTCCATCTACCTTACATACTTACTTATAGCTCCACAATTTAAAACGTATTAAGTAAAGCGCTAAATACAGATAAAAGGACGCCGAGGCGCACATTTAATTAAAAAGAAACACCATTTATTTTTCAGAGGCTTGCAATTAATAAACGGTTACTTGAATTTTTAAGTCAAGGGAATGCCTTAATGGAACAATTTGGGGCCGTTCGCCCATCGTACGCACCACATTTCCTGAGAACAGAGCCATTTAAATTATAATATTGTTCATAACGAAACATATTTTTTTCTAAAAAAACAGCCTTGTATCTTGAATGTGTTTCAGTAAAGATGATTTACTGAGGACCCTCATTACGTGGCTCTTGGTAACAACTGTTGTAAATTTTATTTACTTAAAAGAGATAAAATATTTAACAACTAACGCCCGTGGCTCCGGCCGCGTTCTTTTCCCCAAACCTATTCCTACGAAAATATATGACTGAGATAAAAAAAGAAATTATTTAAATCAGACACTTAATTTTATAGAAGAATTTAAGTTTATGAAACTAAAAAGTATTTTAATTCCAAATTAACAGCATTCTCAGTTTATTAGTAATTACTATACACAATTTTATTTATTAGTTATTTAATCACCCCATTTTTGAGTAATCTTTAAGGCCGATACCTCACCGAGACGCCATGGCGACGTGGCCAGCGACGTCGCCAACTAGTTCTCATTGAGATATATGACGGCTAACTCACTTGGCGACCGACTGGCAACGTCGCCAGTCGGTCGCCAAGTGTCATATATCTCAATGAGAACTAGTTGGCGACGTCGCTGGCCACGTCGCCATGGCGTCTCGGTGAGGTATCGGCCTAATGCACGGATATCAGCATTTTATACTAAACATTTACATTTTAAACTACCTAAGCTATTAATTTGTGTTAAGTACTTACGTAATTAACATTAATAATTCTTTAAATTCCCACAGCCGCACTACCTATGTTACGACGTCGCTGGCCACGTCGCCATGGCGTCTCGGTGAGGTATCGGCCTTAAGCAGGCAATTTGTTTTATAATTTAACGTAGAGATAGAAAATGTACTAGTATTTTGCTACTGAAATTTCAAACTTAACGTCATTTTCCCTGTGACGCTGTTGGAAGATAATTTTCACAGTAATTACCCGTTTTTGCTTCGACCGTGTCACCTGGTGGGTGAGGGTGGTCTCTTAGCAACCTAGGTTTTATTTTATTACCTACATAGAGGCTAGAGCATAGCTTTTATTATTTTTAATCGTTCGGTAATACCATACTTGCAGGCGAGGTTTGCATGGCCAGAGGGCCATATCTCCTCTTTTATCCGTATTCCAGAGGGAACACGGATAAAAGAGGAGATAGTTACTATCTCGATGGAAAAGTACTAAGCTGGACGTTGTGAAATGCTTTGCAGTAGCTACGCCGTATACGTACGCGTCGTAGCCTTTATGTGCGTAGACTACGATCTGTCTACGAGACGAGAGAGGTTTTTATATGCTACCTTTCGCTGATATTCAAAGTCAACACTTCATTGGGAAAATAGGTGTACCATATTTGGTGATTATATAATACTCGTAATTTTTTTGTGGCCAACCAAATGGGGTTCGACCATATCATATATATTTGTAAAAGTGGATCTTGATAGTTCTTACGACGATTAATTATTTTGATGTATTTTTTTTTATTAAATCTATGTTGACTTCTGGATACTTGGTTGAAAAGCTTATTAGCTTTTAGGCATCCAGGCCCGAATTGTTTTTCTCACCGTGATAGTCAAGGTGTTTGACTTTCCACGAACTTTGAGAAGTTTTAAATGTTTCAATTACTTCCAACACGAAGTCACGTGCGAACGTGAATATTATTAAAATATTATTATTAAGTACCTTAATTAGTGTTTAAGGCCTCTGTGCTGTAGCAACAACTCACACATTATAGATATTACTGTGTGCAATAGTGGCAGCAACTGGAGTTGCTGTTAACTTGCCAATGACCAATATGGTGAAAATATATTTTCGAATATTGTATGCTATTGACATGGCTTTAGAGGCCCATACAAATCACATCTACCGCCACGGACATACCAAGCTGTTTATAATTATATTTCCATAGACGTAGTATATTATCTACTAAAGTAAGATCACCGAGACGAAATAAAACCAAATACGAAGTTCAATTATACGATTCCCTATTCTTCTAATCCTTGTCAATCAATCCTAATCAATACAAAGACAAAGTGTTTAGACCGAGATGATTCGTCGGAAGAGTCCGAATTATGACTATTAGCCGCATTCCTTTTCTCACTGTTGTGATAGTCAGGGTGTGACCTTCCATAAACAAGGAGAAGTTTTAATTACTTCCAACACGAAGTCAACACGTAGTCATACGCAATTATAAATACCATCCTTGTAATTATATTTTAAGTCGTCATAGTACAAAGGAATTTGAAGAAATAAAGAGATGTGTTATTTCGCCACACTTATGTAAATACACGATAACAGTATCACTCTATTTTCCAGTCGGGTAATACACAAAACATTCGTAATTTAGCCGCCACTCTCAACGAATAACAATTGGCTGGTGGGAACGAATGCTCGCGTTATTATAAATGTTTATTTTTAATTAAATTCCCTGAGGCAAGGTGCGCGGTTACATTTTGTACGGCACACGCGTAGACAGATGCGGGAACGCCGCATTTCTAAATACATTTATTATGCGAATATTATTTACTCTGAGCACACATATATACTAACTGTTGTCCGCAGCTCCACACACGTAGATAATTAATATCATGATAACTTTTCTTATTGGTATCCAATTTTGTAAACACAAAGCCTATGTTTTACTCAAGTGCAATCCAACCAAAATAGCGAGGAACCTATCTATCGTCCCTTTGATTAATATCTAATATTTTCAGAAATCGTGTTAATACACGATTTCTGAAAATATTAGAAAAGCATATCAACATGCGAATATCGATTGGATCAGAAAAAGCAATGGTAAGTAAAATATTTTTAAAAAAACACTTTAAACTTATTTTAAATTTATTAATAGCACTATTTTTCGCAGGATTAAAAAGACAACAAAACGTCGACAATTGTTTCGCCTCTAAACGAAGCATTATCAAGACTGTCTCAGAGAGAACAGCAAAATTTGTGGTTAGAACATATTTGCTTATAAGTAAACGTGTGCAAATTTCATTATCGCGATGTAGGATTTTTTCACAATAGGTAACTAACGTGGGTAGAAACCTCAGATCTTGCTAACTAAGTACCCAAAAATTGGTATTCACCAATACAAGACTTCATCTTATTAATTTTCAACAAATTGTGTAGAAATGCCAAATGACACATACAAATAATCCTGCGAAAAATAGTGCTATTAAGAAATTTAAAATAAGTTTAAAGTGTTTTTTTTTTAATATTTTACTTACCATTGCTTTGTCATGGATTTTCGCCGAGTAACGCCTGGTTCCATCCAATATTTGGATCAGAAAAGCCAAAGATCATTGGAAAGTTATCAAATTTAATAACACCCTTATTGTTTTCTTACGGAAGTAGGTCAGGAGGGTGGCATATTGTGGGGATTCTAATCATGCACGTCGTCACCGACGCAGAGAAAAACCCAACTCTATAGAAGCAAAATGGCATTCTACCTCTTGGGAGAGACCGCAATGGTGGCCAAAGTCCACCGGCACCCTGGAGTTATCGAACCGAGGGCGACAAAGTACGGTGGTGCGCGAAGTTAAAAAACCTGGCTGTAAAAAAATAAAAAAACAATGCTTTCCTTTTTATTTATTCTGTAAACATTACTATAAAAACATACCGTCCGAAATTCAGTAATTTCACGTCGATATCAAATAAGGGGGATGTTTAGGTTAATGACATACTATAATCAAATACTGTAACCCCTACTGCCCATAAATAATACATATCTGTACTTAATTAGACTCCCAAAGATAAACATTGAAACCCCTCATCAATATCCATATTAATCCGATAACCGAGCGACAGAGTTACGTGTGTACATATTATATTACGTCATATGTGTACATTAATACATCTTGCAAGTGACAATATTAGGTTAATCGGTGCTACGAGCTCATCAAGTCTGTTATCGTGTGCTTTTAATACTTACTAGTAATTAAGATGGTACAAATATTTAATGACTCCACGAGTTTTGATCGACACAACCCAACGCAAACTTTGGCTGCCAAACGTCGAAAAGTGGATCCCACAGCTTATAGGTCGAATGCCACCGTCTTTCTTTGTAAGTGCTATCAGGTTAGCACCAATTAAATAAGAGAAGTTCGACCATCTCCCAAGAGCATTATATTCACTGACTTTGTCAACGGTGAGGTAAGACGCTCGCCAGCAATCCCAGTACCATAACATGTTAAGTCTAAAATGTGCTGTGGGAAGATGCCGTCGAGGCCGGAAGCGGAACCTTTAGGGAAAGATGCCAAAGCTGACAGCACATCTTTTTCTGTCGCTTTAACGCAGATTGCGGGATCTGCCGGTGGATCCACAAAAAAGGGAATAGAAGGCCCTGGGGAGTTTTTGGATAAAAGCGCCGTAAATATCTCTGCAGTTTCAGGCGCCAAGATGTCGTCAGAGAAAAGGAGCCGTGTAGCACCTTTAATGGTCCGCATTTTTATTTTTTTCCGAAGAATTCATGAAGACCTAAATATTTATCAAAAGAAACCACTGTTGTTTATAATTTTTTTTTTTTTCACATTGACACTGAATGTATAAATCTATGGAATGTCATTCGGGCGCAGTTGCGCAAATGATTTGGTCGACGTCGGCGTAGCTTCTCAAACTTCCGTGCTTCTGTTTATATTATCTATGTCTCCGCCAGGGACGTTGTGCATATATCTGTCTGGGTCCCCGTATACGTAATATCTTTGGTGTCAGCAAATTTCTATCAAGAGATTTTTCATATCCAATAATTACTGAAGTTGGTAATTTTATTGCACTTCGTCGGGGTAGTAAATAAAGTTTCATATTTCTAGCCGGTAAGTGCTAGAAATATGCTATCTTTGAGAGAAAAGCCGTGGACGGACGGACAGACATGACGAAGCTATAAGGATTCCGGGACTTAAGCTACAGAACCATGTATTATTTTTTTATATATCAGCTATATTAATGTTTCGACGTGAAAGTGTCAAAACAGTATCCTTTTTGTTGACGTGTTGACAATTCTTAAAAATAAAATACTCTCTAAACACCAACTTGATATAAAGCGTGTTAAAAATATTCATCATATTTTATATTTAAACGCCATTTTAAAAGAAAGAAATCGAAACAGTTAAGGCCTGATCCAATCAATCTCGTCGGCATTATAAAGTAAAATAAAATTACTGGCAGACGGAGAAAATGAAACAATTATATTTTACGAGAGAACTGGAGCTCAGTGCGGGAGCACCTGCTTTGAAGAATAATGATTGAGCAGGCGGGTGCAGACGTTTTATTAAAAGGTGCAGTGTTTTGTTTACACAAAGCTTTCCTCTACTTCGTTTGCTAATGAACTGAGAAGTGTTGTCCCATAATTGAAACTGTACTGAGCTTATTATATTACAAACAATATCTTGAGTTTATTTAGATTCTAATCTAATCTCGAAAAATAACGTCTGCTGAGTGCGTGGCTGGCCACGCACAGAATACGGTTCCGTAGTCAAATATCCGTTACAGTTTTCCTTCAAAGTTCATTACATGGACTACCATCATGAAGTTTTGCAGCCCTGTTTTGACAAAAACATGTCTTTTAAAGTTGAATAATCTCGCAAACTGATACCTAAATAAAAAGACATATCTAATGATACTTCACATTCTTTTACTTTTGTCACTCACTCTTTATAGAAGTCGTAGCTTTATATGTAATTATATTTGTGTATCTATTTTATGTAAATTGTATGTACTATGTAGGTATGTTTTAGTATTATGTAGGTTTATTGACGTCATATACGTATATATATTAATATTAGTTATATAAGTAGTTATTAGGATTTAAGTTTATTATTTACCATAATAATTATTGTGTGTCATAGCAACCTCTGAGCACCTACTACTAGTTCTCTCTGCATCACCCAAAGGTTGACTGGTAGATAATGCCTGTGGCATTAAGTCCGCCTTTGTACAGTTTTGTGCATAAGTTTAAAAATAAATAAATAAATAAATATGGGGACACGTGAAAAAATTCATCCCCACTTCTCATTCTGGCGAGGTGGGTACAGTCGCGTGGTGCACAGATAGCACGTGCGCAGGATCGTATCTACTGGAATAAAAAACTTCGTTTTCCCCGTATCTAAATATATTTCACAATAATATTATTTTTACAATAATATTATTTTTACAATTCTTTGCATTAAGTGTCAGCCACCTCGGCTCTCGACCGATTTGACATCCCCTTTCTCAATTTTTTTATTTGACTTTATTTTCTATAATATTGAAATTCTCAGATCTGTAACCTGCCAATACAAGTTTACAATATACTGAGGTCGTATTTTTTCACACACTCTGGACTCTGTACAGCTCTGGAACGCGGTGGAACAGCGCTGAACGCGGCGGAACAGCGCTGAACGCGGCGGAATTAGTATTGTGCCGTCAACATCATCCCTAAGCTGTTCCGCCGCGTTCGACGGTGAATGCGGCGGAACAGCGCTGAACGCGGCGGAACAGCGCTGAACGCTCCCTATAGCATTCGCATGATAAAAACACATTTATCCTCATTTTATACTGGTTTGCCGCGAAAGGAGAATAGACGCGGAAAACTGAATGGATGCGTACACGTCTCCATACAAAATCGTTGTTTTCTATGGACAAAGGCTGAATAGAGCTGAATAAGTGTGCGTAGTCCCTTAAGTTGACGGTCCAATTACGTGCTTCTTCACGCTCCGCGTGAAAAACCCAGGGTTGCAAGCATAACACACATAATGTATGTAAAACGAATCGAAACGAGGTCGTTAGTTATACACACGAAATTGGCAAGCTTAGTTATTACTCGGATAAATGTTAAAACAGCATTATCGATGGTAACGTTGGGTAAACAATCTGAGTTTAGTTTCATTTCACTATAACGGTGCAAATCCCCGCAAATTTCCAACTATTATCCCGAGATACGAGATTGGCCTTGAATAAATCCCGGGTATTTCGGGGATTGTCTGATAACAAATAACGTAGTGACGTGTCTTAATATCTGTTAATATCCGCGTTATTTGGTAACTGATATTGAAGTTACTATAATCCTAAAATTTGTATATTAGCTTATATTGGGATACCGTTATAATTATAATTATATAGTTTATTGGCACAAATAAATAGCTATAGGGGACCACGTGGGTGCATTATAAACTCTCCTACTACTTTCTAGGAACTCGCCAGAACCTCGTTCGTTGTCTCGGCCAAAGTATTTTACTTACGGGAGAAGTTGGCTTGCGTGGCCAAGATCTTGGTGGAGAAGCAGTAACTACCTTTATAATATCAATAAATCTCGTTTCAATATTATTTTTAAACAGATACGTCCACGAATATGCGAAAGACGAGCTTAAACTTTAAATGAAGTGACATCGCACACACAAAAGTTGAGAAAACAATTTGAAAGATTCCAAAATGTAAACAGAAAAGTCCAACACACAGGGCGATTTAGATAAAAAGTAAAATTATATTCAATGTTTGTCTTTGATTTCTCGTTTGGAATTTATGAATAATTCAGTACATACACCCTTCGGCTCTGGTTTTTATTGAAATCATTACTTTTCTGCAGTAGCTATTTGGGTGCTTTGTGTTAACATATTAGTCACGCCTTTTTGCCATTGTAGTAGGCAGAGACCATGAATTTTCACTTGCTACGAAAAGCATATCCTTTCACTTTTTCCCAATTCATAATGTTTTTTATGCTGACTAATCGGTTATACGTAGGTCACACTATAAGTTTTGCGTAACTTAAAAAAACAACACGTTAAAACCAAAATATTATGTTTATTGCTTTTCAAAATACTCTCCTTGACATTTTAAACATTTTTTCATGCGATCGAACCATTTTTCAAAACAGGAGGACCACAGATCTGAAGGCATGTTTTCTACGTGCTGATTGAACGCTATCACTGCCTCTTCGGAGTTGGAAAAAGTGAAACCTCTCATCAAATCTTTGATTTTGGGGAAAATACAGAAATCACAGGATGCTCGGTCGTGGCTATGCGAAGGATGGGTGACGAGTTTTAGTTTTTCGGAAGATAAATGACTTATTTTGTTGGCCGTGTGTGAAGAAGCGTTGTCATGATGTAGGAGAACGCGGCTTTTGGGTCGTCTTTCGCGAACTTTTTCTAACACCCTGGGTAAACAAATGGTAGAATACCACTCGGCAATAACACTCTTTTGATCTTCAAGTGGAATTATACAGATGGGACCCATAGCTGAGAAAAAAATGCGATCATTTTTTTACCAACGTTTCTCGCCTGCCTCACCTTTGTTGGCTCGTTCTCATTTTCAAACACCCATTCACAAGATTGCTGTTTTTTTCGGATACAAAACAATAAATCCACGTTTTGTCTCCTGTGACAATGTCATAAAAAGCATTAGAATGTCTGTGGTCGTACTTCAGTAGCATCTGTGAGTCCGCTGTCAGTTCATGAGGGATCCAACGACAACAAAGTTTCCGAACTTTCAATTCTTCGTGTAAATTTCTCTGGATTTGACTCATACCAATCCCTAATAGTCCTCGAATAGTCTCATAGGTAATCCGCGGATTTTCTTCAATTAACTGCTTAACAGTAGCCACATTATTTTCGTTGACGGCAGTTGAAGGCCGCCCTTCACGAAATTCGTCATGTAAAGAAACTCGACCTCTCTCAAATTCAGCAAACCATCGCCTCACGGTGCTCAAACAAGGTGCTTCTCTCCCAAAAGCATTTTGAAGACGAGCGGCACAGTATTGCGGAGAGAGAACTTTTAAAATCATAAAAAATCATCGCTCTAAAATCTTTTCGACTTAATTCCATTTTCGATGCATACGTAGAACTTTGATGTGTGATAAAAAACAATTGACAAATGATTTCCAACCAATTGTTTTTTTTATTACTAAGAAGGTTGCAACGTTTAAAAAAATATAACATTCGAAATTCAAATAGTTCCGATTAGCTAGAAGTGCAAAACTTTTAGTGTGCCTCATGTATATACTCTTAAGGCACGGGGAAACTCTTCCTTCAATACGACGTATACCACGCATTATGACATCTGAACAGGATCCTGGCGTATATACAATTTGTATGATAGCAAACACACTGGTCATTCACCACGCTGTCTTACGCATCACCGCGCCAGATTCCCGTGTTCCCATGCTATTCCACCCGTACGACGCTGTCACACACGTTTAAAGTGTCATAGCGCGTAAGATAACGTATACGTCAAACGTTGTAAGACGTCGTAAGATGTCGTACCAGTGTGTCGCTGTATCCCACGTCGCGTGGTATACGTCGTATGAAGGACCAGTGTGTTTTAAGCTTTAACCTGCGTTTTCTTTTTTCAAAAGGTTTCTAATTTCATCGAATTTAATATATAAATCATGAACATTCGTTAGTTGAAATTTAAATTGAAAATATAATTTAAGTTGAACATGTTTTACGAATTTATTTTATTACAACATTATTTACTAAACAAATAAGAAAATGTTGGGATGTTATATACGTTTTTGTGAAACAAGCGGTATATCTGACGGTAACTAATTACTACCAGGTGGGCTAAGTATGAGCTCGCGTGGCGTGACATGAGTTCCCCAAAATAATTTATTTTGGTCTTATTCCAAGCTCGGTCTGGTATTTGAATGTTATCATAATAATATCGACATGGAGTTCCTCAAAACTATTTAAAAGTTGTAAAACTGTTCTCTCAAAACTATTTTCGTAATATGATAAGTATGATGATGTAATAAGTCTTTTATGGACTTAGAAATACTCTTCGACTTTTCAGAACTCATATATCTTTACACTATATTTATCTATCGCTGTATGAGGATAAGTACCTATTTAGTTTTGTTCCATAAATTCTAATATTAGTTAAAGAAAGTGCTATAGCACCTTCAAGAATTCCGCGGTAAGATGTAAGATGGATTAGACTCTAGTCAATGCTACTCGTAATTTCACGGCGCGTCATCTTTTATAAAGCACCCAAACAAACTATTTTACGTGTAGATAGAATAACGGAAATGTTTCGATAACAAAAATAAAACATCGCGACGCATAAACAAACACATTGCCCCGATTTACATTAATCAGTGCCTGCATTTATTTACCCTGTATAAAAGTATAAACAAATATACAAGTACGTATTATACTAGTTGATGCTTTGGGGTCCACTTGCGTAGCACATTTCTGTTGGATCCTATCATGCTAGCAAATCATACCAAAAAACAAAGATATGCTTCTGCAAAAGATAGACAAATGGAAATTATAAACTTAAAAAAACAATGGTAAGTAAAATGTTTTAAGAAAAAACTTTTTAAAAAACTTTTTAAAATTATATAATAGCATTAATTTTTCGCAGAATTAAAAAGACAACAAAACGTCGACAATTGTTTCGCCTCTAAACGAGGCATTATCAAGACTGTCTCAGAGAGAACAGCTATAAACTTAAGTTATAAACTTAAGACAAAGGGGCTTTTACGCGATTAATGAGATATATACTTACCTCTTTATTAGCCGACGTTTCGACCCTGTTACAAGAGCCGTGGTCACAGGTGGTCAGTCCACCCGTGACCCAGACACCACTAGCCCAATTACTATATTGTATCAATATTAAACTTACGTCGTCGTCATCTTTTTGACATGTTGTCATACGTTTAACGTACAGACACATTCCCACTTAATTGTATTGTAGTTAATAGTAACGTGGTACAGGCTCTGTGTGGCCACAGCCCGCATAGTGCCGCATTAAAATGCCATTATGGTGTCGATATTTTAATCGATATATATCGCAGTACGACACTAGTGCCTGAATATGTTCATTGGATGCCAGTTTATTTTGCTTTTAAAGGAAATTGAGAACCGTTTCCCGATCATAAAATTCAATTGATGATAGTACCTACTCGTAATTACATTTTCTGATAATATTAAAAATGCATTGCCTCTCGTAAATTGAATGGTATATTTTGTAATCTAAAGGACTGATGGAATACATTCATTTTCTACTTCCTCAATCAAACTCACTGTTCGAGCAGACATACCTCTTTAAATAAATAACTGTTAATTTGTTTGTTTTCATGAAAGTTTCAAAATAAATATGTAAAACAATCTAGTTTGTACGAACCCTGTACTTTTTACTATTTAGCGAAGGACTTCAAAATGGTCGGGGTTTTCAGTGCGTGTATTTAGAAATTCTTTTTAATAAAGTACATCATAACTCTTGCACAAATATAAAGGTACATTAAAAAGGTGTGTCGTTATTTACATTTTCAACCGCCATTAGCACAGGGCCGAATTTGGGCTCAAGTCATTCAACACATTGATTTATTCATACTACGCCCCCACGTAATGGAGTTTGTTATTCATAATTTTTTTTAACTCGCACTAAAATAGGTGAGATCCTAACTTTTAGACTTTCGTATTTTTATACAACAATATTATAAAAACACGTCAAAAAACGACACAAAAACCGACTTCAAATTACTGAAATTGGACCAAATAATTGTCGGAATGGGACCAAATTGAAATGGGGGCACTTGGGAAATAGTATAGCTTTCAAATTCGGTTCACACAGTTCAAAGATAATGAGGTAACAAACATAAAAAAACATACAGAAGAGAACCTCCCTTTGGAAGTCGGTTGAAAAGGAATTTTTTTATTGTTTGTATGATTGAATTGAATAGGCTCCGTAACCAATTTTGGAAATTCTTTCACTGATATGTTACATCATACCTTAGTAACTTTAAGTTTTTAACCCGTAAATGTGTTCCCACGGGAATCGGGAACGAGTAAACTAAGTCACGTGGGGGGCGGGGCGCGGTGGAGGGAGCCGCGGTAATCAGCTAATTGTCTATATTTTAAATATATTACGGACACTGGCAGTCATCACAGTGACTGGTTTCAGGCTATGACCACGGCCGGTGCAACCTGATCGAAACATACACAAATATTAACGATAAGTTTTATACATTTTTGTTTAAGCTAGAAAATAAACTTGAAAGGACCTAAGATAGAGAGATTATTCCACAGTTGGCCAACAGTTCCGTCCCAATATTGTTGTATTGTTCTAAATAGCGAGTATAGGCATTGTCCTAAAAGTATAACGAAATTTTGTAGTATACCGCCAACTTTAATCATGCTTAGTTGTCGGGGCTTGAAAGCCATTCCATTTTCTTTCAACTTTAAAACAAATCTAAACTAAAATATTACCTATACTGTCACACCTGTTTCTTCAAAGTCATCAATTTTATTCTCAATCAATTTTATTCTTCTCACGTAATAATTATGTCCGTAATACCTTGTAAATATGGCAGTAAATGTAACTTTAGAAGCAATCTTGACTTTAATTTTAAACTTCTTAACTGACTAACTTTCTTAAGTGTACAAGGTAACACTTAAGAAAGTTAGTTCAACGAAACCTTATTGAATAAACGTTTTCTTTTTATTTTCGTAGATCACTTGGTTCAAATCCAACTCGAAGGACCATGAACAAGACCTTGATAGCCTAGTGAAATAAAAGACTGTATTTCCGAGGACACAAAAAAACATATATTTTCTCTGACTATAATATGTCGTTTAGCAAGACAAACCATACCTTGAATTTAAATCAATCGCCGCGCCGCCCGCCATCTCATAATCGGTATTTCTTTTTATCTAATTTCTTACTTTGTAAAAACAAATTACACCGTCGTACGTCCTTTTATATAAACTGACTGACACTCCATCTGCGAGTTGTCATACTCCTTATTTAAAAATAAAAATAAACTATAATGAGGTTTAATATACCAAACACCACATTTTTATGACTTTTTGTACGAGTACCATGGCGTATATACGAAAAGTCAAAGTACTTGTAACATTATAATAATACTGAAATATTGGATGGAACCAGGCGTTACTCGGCGAAAAAATAATAATACTGCTTTAAGATATGGTAGTAAGCCACCAGTGCTTCGTCTGTTGATGGGCAGGTGTACCAATTGCAGGCATGGTCGGATCGGAAATCTAAGATTGTCACTTTATCTCTATCATTTTATAAAAATATTAGGTTCGGCCTCTGTCCATCGCCGTCCTACTTATATATTTATATAGATATTACATTTTTAAAACATATCACGTAAATAATATCTGTAACATTTATATCATTCTGTAACACCGGTATACATGTATATTAGAGTGTAACTACGCCTAAGTTGCACGTACATAGCACAGCTTTGCCGCAATATTCGGGCCCCGCTCAACAAGCATGATTAACGGCCACCACGCTCGCGGGAGTTACAAAGACCTCTATTTCACTTCCTTGGAAATCTTATTAAATATTGTATTTTAGATTTTATTTCTAACAGACTCGTTTCTGATCTTGTTACAGAAACCTTTGATGGTATAAAGTATAATAGAAACTAGTTACTTAAGTACATACTACTATTTCATCAGAAACGACTATTTTTAAACATATTTTATTTAAAAAGTACGTAACATGCAGGTGAACAGTGGTTTTGAATGCTTAAAACTACAGAGTTCACTGCTACCACGTAATTCCTATATTTATGTAAAACGTTTCGCTTTACAGTGTGTCTAGAACCAGAGCCTTACGTTAATTTGCTCGAAACACGTTTTCGTATTCCTCCATACATTTCACACCAGCGCCCCTTGTGGTAACGTCAGGGAACTGTGTGAAATGAAGGAATACGAAAACGTATTTCGAGGAACTTAACGCAAGGAACTGGTACTAGACACACTGGAACGAAAATGAACTGATGACCGACTGAAGTTTGGTATATGGGTGCTGATAACCTGGAGACACAGGATCCTTTTTATCCCCTCTATCGGACTAAGTTGCTGTACAAAACGGGGATTGATGTGAGGATACTATTCTGCGTAACTGGAGTCCGGGATAATTTCTAAATTACAACTCTTCGTAGACAGGCATGTTATACGCTTACTTATCTATCGCCAGAACTTTGTTGCTCTCACGTAATAGGTGGCAAGCCTACCTCCATTTTC
The DNA here is from genome assembly GCA_963556515.1 of Nudaria mundana. Classification (NCBI taxonomy): domain Eukaryota; kingdom Metazoa; phylum Arthropoda; class Insecta; order Lepidoptera; family Erebidae; genus Nudaria; species Nudaria mundana. The sequence continues at coordinate 16,793,959 of OY748302.1, read as the reverse complement.
TGCCTATATCGAGAACTTTTATATGTGTCAGAGCCTCGATCGACAGGTGCACCACTTGCATGTAAAGTTGACTTGGGACCCTAAAATCTTAGTATCAACCCCTTTATATCAACTCTTCATATTATACAATGGTAATTCAACATCTTACGTGTTCTTCCTAATGGATAATTAATATTTCAGTTTAACTAGACTCCGTGGTGACAATCTCCTTAACCGTCTCTGTCATAACCATGTATATTAAATATGATAAACTAACATGTATATTATCTAATCTCAGGAAGTTTCGTGCATCCTAGTCAAGCCGTAAGTGGCTGAACTCACCAACTTTGTATTTAATTGAATAAGATAATTTAATGCCGGCCCACTAACCTTTGATGCCGGCTGGAGACCGCTATATCTTCACGGTTATGTGCTCATGTGAGAACGGGATTCTAATTACGCTTTGTCCTTTACATATACCTACATACTACATAATAAACTGGCGAACATCCTCGGCTCTTGCGTTAAACCGACGTCGTCGTTCATTCGTTTAATCAGATTTCAAAAAGTTTTCGTGTTTATACCTACCAGATATATTTCGTTTCAAGTACTACGTGAAATGAAAAATTACCGCGTATTTTCAAACAACGTTGAATATGTCGTATGAAGAGTTTGCTGTGAATATTTGATTACACCCGTGCACTACATCTAAATTCACAATGCTTTTAAAGCTTTCTCACCATTTATAGTACAGAGTTTTATCAACATGTTTTAAATAATGAGGCTTTGAAGTCGTCGGAAAAATTCGGTGTAACCACGTAAAAGTAACTCGCAATACCTGTTCCCCGGAGCACATAACTGGGATTTACACGAACAAAGTTAGACGGAATAGTCTGCTACGGTACTTTGATAACTAAATACGGTAATAGGAATTGTTTAGATTGCTCACATCGATTGTAATGTTAGTACTACGGATTATCCCAGTAGCGGGCCGCTCAGGTAGTTAATTATTCAGTGCACCTTCTAGAAACTGTTTTCGTATACTTATAGTGGATTTTTCTTATTAGAAACCATTGCAAACTAATGTACCTACCTACATACTAGTACCGTTCTCTATTCTGTGCTACTGGTAGATACCTCGCATGAACCGTACAACGAATTAACTATGCAGGATACTACAAATATACGCTTAAACACGTGTTCCTATGACTAAATTAGCAATATATAATTTAACTAAAGCGTTTCTATACACTCATATAATATTTGAAGGGCTAAATTAGTCGTCCACGTAGCTTAGGTTTGTAAAATAGAAACTATCTTTCTCAATGGCGAAGGACCAAGTTCGTGGAATTCTTAGTTAGTGTTCTCTGGATACTTATTTCTTTTGATCACTACTCGTATACGTGTGCTATGTAGATCCGAATCGCGCTAACGTCAAAAGTGCAGCTTTCAACGAAATTTTAGGTAGTGTGCATTCTCGAGTGAGTTATATCCTGGCACTAACGCGATTAGTCAGTGCCCGTCAGTTGTGCCCCGAGAGATCTGCGATTAATCGCCACGTTTTGTCCTGTTCGTTCGCACCAGGTGCAATCCAACTAATCCTACGCAAGGTTGAACGCCAGCTAACATTTGCCGACTATGTGAACTACATCTTTACTAATATTATAAAGAGCAATGATAAACTAAACGGATTTTGAAAATTATTTTACTATAATTGTACACATCAGCTATATACATTATCCCTGAGTGCTGTACACTACTTCTTATGTCATATATAAAAACATTCACTACGCATACATTAGTACGGTCATCGACCAAGGTATGCCAGTGATGATGACTTACGGAATTGACGGTACACCTCATGCAGAAACTCAGTGTCGGCCAAAGAGCTATGGAAAGGGCTATGCTCGGGAGTGTCACTTCGCAATCGAATTCGTAACGATGAGATCCGAAGGAGGACCATACTCACCGACATAGCCCAAAGAGGCACCAGAGGCTTAAGTGGCAGTGGGCAGTGCACATCAATTGTAGGACGAATGGCCGATGGGGCCAAAAAGTCCTCGAGTAGCGACCGAGCACTGGAAGGTGTGGATCTGCCACAAGGAGGACTGACGAAATGTTAAAGGTCGCGGGAAGCTCAGGGCTGAAAGTTGTGGCGTGCGCATCAATTGACTGAAATGATGATGACGCATAAATTAATTTACATCTGTATTATATTGGATGTGCCTTCCAATAACCAGTAAACTCTATTAACGATTTTAAAATGGGAATACCCAATATTCTGATTAACTTAATCGAGATGTTTGATTTCATATTTAATTAAATTATTTTGATATAGGTAAATGATGAAGGTACGTAATTTGTACATAATATAATATAACTGACACAAGATATTGATAAACTTTTTATGCGGGTAGAGTTGCGTCATCGATTGACAGTTGGCCAACCTTTGCACCAGGAAAGTTCTGGAGCGGGAGTCATCACTCAGATCCCTAATCCCGAATAAAAACCTTTTATATTGGTTTCATACCTTGATTGTATCAACATTAGCATAATTAACTTGGAAATAAATAAACTAAGGAAATAAATACCTACATAATATAGCTGCCCTTGTATTTTGCCGGAGCCATACATACATTTTAATTGCCGTAAATACATACCTACCACCATGACAGATCAGTATCCTACTGCAGTCAGTATGCTCAGTGAAACGTAGAAAAGAAATCGAAAGTCAATATGTATTTTAGTTTGCTAATGTTTCCTGTTATGGGTGTGAGCATTCGTGTCACCCTGATTCTATTAATTCATTATACAACAAGCGACTTCAAATTACCGAAATGGGACCAAAGAATTGTCGGAATGGGACCTGACCAAATTGAATTGGAAGTCGGTTGATAAAATAACGACATGCGTGTCCTGACATGCGGGCTGCACGCACGCGGGTTGCGAATAATTTGATATTGACATAACATGCTAACCATACCTTTACGCGGGTGGAATGATGCATGACAAGAAAAGCATCCTTAGATACAGACTTTTATCAGACCAAGAAACGATGAATGTTAATTAACTGAATGATATTAGCTACTAAATGGTGCGAATCTGTACAATGTGGTACATATTAAACCTGTAATTAATTTGTTTCCAGTAAACAATAGTGTTAAGTTGCCAGTTGTGTCTCCTCACATTATTATTAACATGTAATAAACGTGTTTGAATACGTCGTATCTCACGCCGCTGCTCCAGAAACAAGGCTTATTAATTATATTTCCTATACTGTATAACTTTAGGGAATGGGTGTAATTTGGAGCAAGATTGTGTGCTAAATAAATTTTGTTAATTACATAACACTATTTATTTTGTTTGATAATAATAAGAGTATAATCACCATGACTACTTTATTGTACATTATATTTTGAATGACATGTGGGAATCAGGATACATCACTAAGTTTCTGAGAAAATCCTGCAATTTTTGGCAAGTATCATCTTTATTATACGGTTTGGATCGGTGAATATGCATGTTCATAGACGAGTGTATAGGTATACTCATATTTCTAAATCTGTTAAAAATTGGCTACATTTGAAATTTCTGAAAGTCTTTTATTTCTTCTGTGATTTTAACGGCAATTTCTCCAAGCCTTATCTTATCGAAATACATTATTCTTTTTGCAACACTTATGTTATGACCTCAGCTGCGTCTAGTACACTTTTTGTATATCTAAGTGCTTTGAACTAAATGTCTGGTAAATTACATTCACTACGAGCAATTACTTAACGTCTATAGCCGCCATTTGTTATTCTAGATTTTTATTCTACGCATTTATTTTAAATACCTCGATTCTTGCTGCATTTTCAGTTTCAACGAGAAAAATAAAGTAAATAGCTTTTATTACACTCTTAGAGAGATCACTGACACCGTCTGAATTTATCTTTTTATCTTAAAGAAAAAAAGACGCATGTGGTATCACCTGCATGAAATGAATGACTGATGTAGGTACTCATCCACATTTTTAATAATAATAAAATAATGAATACCTATTTTGCACATTCTCACACGACGACATCTAGCCCAAACTAAGCTTAAAGCTTGTGCTGTGAGTTCTAGACAACTGATAAACATACCTATATAATTTACACTACCATTTTATAGAAAACACCCAAACTCCGAAACAAACATTTGTGGATCACATAAATATACATTTGATTCGACAAGGAAATCAAACCCGAAATTTCGTAGTCGAAAGCCGATACACTACCGACCACGCCACCGAAGCATTCGCAGTAGCAGTTTCCAATATAAACGCGATTCTGGGATGAAAAGTATCTGATTATATATTATGAAAATACTCACTTGTACATATTATATTCGACAAATAAATTAAAACTAATGATTCGTAGAGAAGAGAGTTGTTTGCATAGTGTCTTATAAGTTCCACTAAGTGCCAACAATCGAAAGCATAAATTATATCTGATTATATTCTTACATTTTTCATTATCTGGCATTTACCTCTGCCCTTCGAGGTTACAGGTGTGACTGCTTGTATTTATATTTGCCATTTAGTGAAGAATTCACATCAATAAAAGTTTTTAAGAACCAACTATATATTTTACTACAAAGGTTCTCGTTCCTTGTAAAAAATACTCGAAAACGTTACAAATGAATTCCTTTCTGAGAGGCTCGTGACCTGCATGAACCAGCCAAATAGACTATTGTAGGAGTTTCTACAATGTATAGGGACCCTTACCACTGTATTGTGTGAGCTACCATTTTTATACAAGCAATTTTGACTCTTACACAGCTTATTTGGGAGACATTGTTGTTGTACATTTTTGTACGAAACTATTATTTGCATCGTGGGTTGAAAAATTTATAATGTATAGCATGTTCGTCCGTAATGATTCTGATTATGTTGAATGTTTGAAGCATTGTTATGTAATAATTAACTTGATTAAATACTTGAAATTATGAAGCATGCTCTAATATTTCGGATTTGTTATTGACTAGCAGCCGCCCGCGAATCCGCGAATGACGAAAACGTTTCTGGCGAAGATGCTCACTCTGCACGACACGAGCTTTACTGGATCGAAATGGAGAAGGTGGGATTAGGTTGAAGAGCTCTTCAGGACATTCACTTATGGTCAATATGATTGTATTTTTTATTATTATTTGATCTATTTAAGAAAATAGTTCAGATATTTATCGACTTGGATAGCGATATTGTTCACAATAGTCTAAATAAGATTAGTCCGCACCATGAGCTTGCATTTTCTAAGTAAACAGTACAAACATTTCTAGAAAATCTTCTGGTAAGTAGAACTTAACCGTCATAACCGCTCACGTGTCCAGGCTCAAAGGTAAACCCTATCGATCTTGACAGCTGCGGCACTATGTCGCTTTTCTTACACCTTGCTATTGATAGAATTATATATTTCCAAGAAGCAATTTTTAAAATGTTACTTCAATGTGCTTTATTGCATTTTTGTTTGAGCATTCGTTCCGAGATAGTAAATGTGTTGTGTACAAATTGAAAATGTATGAAAAAAAGTATTTGAAAGGTGGAACGGTTTTAGCTAAATGAAAGTTTTATCAAATTATGTATATCGTCATCAATGTTTTGCCGTCGAACTCTTGATGGTCCAGAAACTTGCTTTTAGAAGTATTTTTTTCTTTTATACATTACATTTCTATACCTACAGTTAATAACGCCTGTTTAGTAACATTTTAGTTAGCAGATTTCACTGCTAATTTAAAGAAGTATATAACCCTTTCTCATTTATAAAGCATCGGTAGTTAGTGCAGACACAGAGTGACTGCTCCGAGGGAAAGAATGCATCGGGGTCGATGCAGATGCAAGAAGGCCGAATTGGGAAATATTTTAGATTATCTGTCGTCTTTGGAAATTAGCTCAATAGCAGTTACGCATTGTTGTCGGTTCGCTAATAGAGATAAATTATCAATATAGAAAAGTTGAGACTACGAATGAATTAATATACATGTTGATTATTAGATCTATTATCAAGTTGTGAGTTAATGTGTGTAAATCTGTAAGTAACGTGTTGCTAAATGGTGTTACACCTGGCGTTGTTCATGTAGGTATGTCAGATTGAGATTAAATTAATCATTTCAATAAATGATTTCACCTCTCGATAGCATTTTAGGTATTTTGTGATATAACGAAAGATTTGACTCACTATTAGTATTCTCTACACACATACTATGCGAGTAAGTGCGTATATACACTCCTAATAGAAGATAAACGTATAGATATATTAGAGTGTCTACCCACTGTATCGTAACAAGTTTAATCTATCAATTGATCCAAGCTCGAGGTTACATACGCCTATACCATCACTGACACATTCTTGGTTAATGTCTACAATTGCACTCTGAGGTCAGGAGACGTCACTATATAATATACGAGTACATTATATACTGACACTATGTACCTCTGTATATGTCTATACGTCATTTCAACAAGCTAAACAATTAAAACTGGTTAATTCACGGCCAAGGCTATCTGATAGAAATTTATTAGTGAATATTGTGTTACAAGTTTTTTTATACTACGTTCATTATAATGGCTGCCTTTCCCCGAAATGGAGCCAGAGTAATTTATGCCCACTTTACCTACAAGATAATGCCCCCTACAAGATAATGCCCTCAGATGGCAATCGCGTCATGTAAAATAGCCGCTTCCCAGTTAGACTGGTAAGCCGATCCCAACTGGATTGGACAAGACTCAGTGGAATGATATAACCGGCAAACGTTGTTTTGCTTTAGGGGTGGACTACCCTTAACATTTAGGGGGATGAAAAATAGATGTTGTCCGATTCTCCGATTCAGACCTACCCAATATGCACACAAAATTTCATGAGAATCGGTCAAGCCGTTTCGGAGGAGTTTAACTACAAAGTTTGGGTGCAAAGGGGCTCAACCAACATCTTTAGGGCCCCAGCGACCTCACCTGCTAGTGGCGCACCTGCTGATAAACGGACGAGGCTCGTTAATTTACGGTACCTATGGAGTGGCTTCGGCCCCTACGTGGGTGTCAGGTGGTACAACAGTGTTGGTCCGGGGGGGTACCACCGTGCAGCTGTGCTAAAGCCCCCCAAGTAACCCAGCCCAGGCTGGGTTGCGTTAGGGGTTCAGCAGCTGCACCGCCGGGCCCGGGGCGATGTATGGTGCAGCAGGCATGGGACCAGTGGGGGCGAAACGGAGTCTAGTGTGGGTCGATTCGCCGGCCAGAGAGACCCTTAGCCACGGCGTTGCCGCGGCCGCCCGCAACACAGTCATGGGGCCCGCCTGGGGCCAACGACCCCAGGAGGCTGCCCCACATGTTGCACATAATCCTGATGTGGGATCGCCGCTCCGGGTAGTAACCGGTGTGGGGTAGCGGTGGCCTTGCATCAGGGGGGTTTGGGAGCCCTTCCGTCCGGCGAGTCGGCTCCGACCTAACCACACGGTTCTAGACAAAGCTAGCCCCTGCGCTTTGTCACTTACTGCTGCACCAAATGTCGCCCTGTCTTCACGCTTCTTCTTCAAAATCTTCAATGGCAGTGCAACAAAAAAGAAATAAACGTTACACAGCGGCCCTAGGAAACCCCACAACTTCACATTTCGAGGTGGAGTTCACTAACGTCCGTGGACTCCATGCGAACCTCGATACCGTCCACCACCACCTTGAGACGGCACGGCCCGCTGTGATGTTCCTCACGGAGACACAAATACGCCGCCCTGACGACACGTCTTACCTGTGTTACCCCGGCTATGTCATCGAAGTACAATTTCGAGACAAAGCCGGGGTGTGCGTGTTCGTTAGGGCGGATGTTTGCTGCCGCCGGTTGCGTTGCCTAGAGAACCCCTCCAATTCCGTCCTTTGGCTGCACGTAGACCATGGCTCTATGAGCCAGATCTACGTGTGCGACTACCGATCCCACACAGGGGATTCTGAGACAACAAAGCTCTTCCAGTACCTCAGCGAGACGGCTGATGAAGCGCAGGTGCGGTTCCCGAACGCTGACCTAGTATTTCTGGGGTACTTCAATGGCCATCACATTGAATGGCTGGGGTCCCTCAAGACTGATCATGCGGGTAGAGCCGCCCATGCGTTCGCTCTCTCCCACGGTCTGACCCAGATGGTATGCGGGATCACCCGGATACCAGACAGGTCAGATCACGCGCCCGCTCTGCTGGATCTACTGCTGACGAGTCGCCCAGCCCAGTACAGTGTTTTGGTAGGAGCCCCACTGGGTAGTTCCGACCACTGTGTTGTTCACGCTGGCATGGAGGTGTCACCTCCTGCACGTCCTGTACAAACGTCACGACGACTATGGCACTACTCGTCAGCGGATTGGGACGGTCTACGCGATTATTATGCGTCCGTCCCCTGGAGCCAGCGCTGCTTTGTAGGAAAGGCTCCTTCGGATAGTGGTTCTGCTATTGCTGGCGAGATCAGTTTAGGGATGGATTATTACATCCCTTTCACTGATGTCGCCAGTATCCGCAGAGCCCGTCCCTGGTTCGGGCGAGATTGTGCCAAAGCTGTTCGACAAAAACAGTCGGCATATCGCGCCTGGATCAGGGCCCGGGCTGTGCGCGACCCAAACGTGGGCCACCTCAAAGCAGCGTACAACCGGGCCACAAAGTCGAGTAAGAGGGCCTTTAAGAGAGCGGATGCCCAGTGCGTCGCGCGGCTTGGTCAGGAGCTCACTTCCCATCCCACGGGCAGCCGTGGATTCTGGCAACTGGCCAAAGCCGTGCAATCTAACTTTTGTCAGCCCTCGCTGCCACCGCTGCGTTACCCAGATGGAACACTGGCTCACAAAGCCCAAGAGAAAGCGGATATGCTCGCAGACCTCTTTGCGGCTAATTCCCGAGTCGACGACCGTGGCCTGCAGCCCCCCGCCATCGCCAACTGTGGCCACACAATGCCTGATATTGTTATCAGGCAATGTGATGTACGGGCAGTGCTGCGGTCACTCGACACGCGGAAAGCCAGTGGCCCTGACGGCATTCCGGCGGTGGTGCTACGAAAATGTGCAGCTGAGTTGTCTCCAGTATTAACACGTCTGTACCGCCTGTCATACTCTTCAGGGCTCGTGCCGGAGGTCTGGAAGGAGGCGAACGTACAACCGATCCCCAAGAAAGGGGATCGGTCCGATCCAGGCAACTATCGACCCATAGCTGTCACCTCAGTCATTTGCAAGGTGCTTGAGCTCCTTATAAATAAGCAGCTCATGCAATTCCTAGAGGATCACTCGCTAATCAATGATCGACAATACGGCTTCAGGCCAAAGCGATCAACGGGTGATCTTCTGGCATTCGTAACGCATGTCTGGGGTGGGGCTATGGAAAGGCACGGCGAGTCCTTGGCTATTAGCCTGGACATCGCCAAAGCCTTCGATAGGGTCTGGCATGCTTCGCTCCTTTCCAAGCTTCCGGCATGTGGTCTACCGCCTCAACTGTGCAGCTGGATTGCCAGCTTTTTAAACGAGCGCTGAGTGCGGGTCCTCTGCGATGGCCAGGCTTCTCGCTTCTTGCAAGTGAATGCCGGGGTACCGCAGGGGTCCGTACTATCACCAACTCTCTTTCTTCTGCATATCAATGATATGCTATCCCTCGGGAACATTCATTGCTATGCAGATGACAGCACACTGCACGGGAGTTACTCGGTTCGTCCGACGGCGGGGCGATCTGAGATTGAGGAGGAGAGACGACGACTCGTGGCTGATCTCGACCGTAACCTCGACAGTATCTCTCAATGGGGTACCGAGAACCTGGTCGAGTTCAATGCCCGCAAAACACAGGCGTGTGCATTTACTGCGAAGAAATCCCCTTTCCTTCCCCTACCCTCTCTTCAGAATGCATTATTACCAATGAAGGACAACCTTGATATCCTTGGCATAGACGTTCGTCGAGAGCTCAATAATAAAAACTACATCGAAAGATGTATAGGGCTAGCTTCGCGGAAACTAGGAATACTGAATAAGGTAAAGAGATTCTTTACACCGGACCAGAGGTGTCTGCTGTACAAGACGCAGATTAGACCCTGCGTCGAATACTGCTCTCACCTCTGGGACGGCTCCGCGAAGTATCTGCTGGACGCTCTCGACGCTATGCAGTGACGGGCTATCCGTATTATAGATTGTCCGGAGGTAACGGGAAGCCTTGAGCCGCTAGTTCAGCGCCGAACAATAGCTTCCTTGGCCGCATTCTACCGTATTTACCACGGCGAGTGTTCTGAAGAGCTCTTCAATCTGATCCCACCCTCTTCCTTCCGATCCCGAACGACTCGTGTCGGGCAGAGATGCCACCTCCACACAGTGGATAGCATGTTCGCGAGAACCGAACGTTTTAAACGTTCGTTTCTCTGCCGAACGATAGTGGCCTGGAACGCCCTGCCTGTGCACGTGTTTCCTCCCACATATAATCCTGGGTTCTTTAAGCGGAGCGTGAAGAGGCACATCAGTAGGTCGTCAAGTTGAGGGCCACTCTCTATAGTATTGTGTGCTGTGAGAGTGGCCCACAATCGCTAGACGTCGTCACGACTTACCACCAGGCGGGCGGCGTCAATTTGGCGAACCAAATATAAAAAAAAAAAAAAAAAAAAAAAAACACCGCGAAACGAGAATTTTATATATTAGATGACTCATTTGACATGAATAATATATATTAATATACGTGTTCTTTACACATCATTCAGGTAATCGGTCAGTAGCGACATGTACCTAATCAAGTGTTGCCTTTTACTCGACTGCTACAGCGAGTTGTTTCTTTGTTCCCCTCTACAAGCCAAACGGCTGGATGAATTTCGATGAATGTGGTCTCAAATGAAAGGTATTTATCTCCTGAGTGTCATAGGGTACTTAGTTAAAACTGAAAAGCTGCAAAAAACAAAATTATAACAAATAAATTCGAATATCAGTTCAAACCTAGATGCAAACCGACTCCCGCATGCTTATAGTTAAATATCTGGTTAAGTGCAGTTGGGTTTTCTTATTGTTTATTTATTTTTAATATAACAAGAAATTTGAAGCCACCATCATCGACCTCAATGACATTGTATGTATATTATTTTGAATTTAAATACATACATAAAAATATAATTTAATGTTTTATCATATAATTTCATTCACTGAAATAAATCTGTTGGCAGCGCAAAGGAATAAATTTCTCTATCACAAGATCTTTTAGCATCGCCAACATTACTACAAATTTTGCTGCAACATAAAAATACAAAGCAAACTCATTTAAATATTATGCATCACTAACAATATTATACAAACTAAATTAACTAATTACTACTAAGTAAGTCCACAGGGTGCTCCTGTTTGTTTCATTATGTACAAAGATTTATCCATTGTAAAAAGTATATTGTTATCGTTATCAAAAGTCATTGCACCTATGCCAGGTAACTTAGCAACTCTAGCTAACTTGGAATGTGTCAAATTCCTATCAATAACTACTTTGTAGATTCCATCTATCCACCAAGTATAAACTGTCCCTTCTAAATCAACTGTTATTCCTCTGAAAAATGCATTGTCAGAAATTTTATGTTCCAAACTACCTTTCCCTACATATAAGCCTGTATAATGTAAGAATACAAATACATCATATTTGGTGACTACGAAGTTCTTGAATGGTATGTTTTCAAACAATGTTCTGAAGCTATCGCCATTTTTAATTATTACACCCTTGTCCATATACTTGGTAAAGAAGACTTTGTTTTTGTAGAATATATTTGTTATTGTATCTCCTCGACTGCTGTAAGATGACATTTTGTGTGTAGTTGCATCTAAAACAAATATTCCGTCACTTCCACCTAAGTATATGCAATTATTTTCTTGATCTATATCAAAAGTCCCAAAATTAAGTATCTGTCCATCTAATAGATTCATTACTCCTCCAGTCGTCTTATCTTCTAGACTAACAAAGCCAACTTTGTAATATTCTTCATCTTCAAAAACTGGTTCGAAAGTGTAGAATAGAATGTTTTCCGACCTTAACAGGCCCATTTTTGGAATGACCACTTGTTTTCTAAAGTTGGCTTGAAGATCTAAGACGTAGGAGACATTGTAGCATGTCGTATTCACCATAATACAAGATGCACATTCTGAAGTTTCAGCACCAACGGTCCAGACCGCTACTATACCCAAAAGTATAGCGTGGAGAATCATAGTTCCGTCTGAAACGAGGAAATAAAACATTATAAACATCAAACAATACCAGACTTATCTCACCTCTTTGATAAAGCTTGAGGTGTTACTTGATACTTGTGCTCACACAATAAACCATTAGCCCACTTAACTTGCCTGTGGACTGTAAAAATAAATCGTTTCTAGGTCTAATATATATATGCGTAGAACTTACTACCTAACCTGTGCTGCTGTATTAAAGGCTTAGTCGTGTACTGCATATAAGAGACTAGCTGATCGCCGCAGCTCCGCCCGCGTGATTTAGTTTACTCGTTGCCGGTTCCCGTGGGAACACATTACCGGGATAAAAAGTAGCCTATGTTACTCAGGGTGAATTTAGCTTTCCAATGGTTTGAGAATATTTTGAAATCGGCACAGTAGTTTTTGAGTTTATTCATTACAAACATACACACAAAAATACAAATCTTTCCTCTTTATAATAGTATTGTAGATTGTAGATTTTAGGTTGTAGATTGTAGATTGTAGATTGTAGATATCATGAAATAGTTTTCTCGTGCTCGAATTCTCACAGGAACACATTACATGTATTTCAATTTAACAATAAATAGTCTATCTATCTATAATTCTATATCTATAGTCTAATTGGGCAATGGTTTACTCGTGATTAAGTAAGAAATATTACTCCCAAATCTCATTCACTAGTAGGTACCATTTAACAATATTACCGGATTGAAGATCTCTTATCTTTCGAAAATACAACATTGTATTAGCTAATACCCGCTAGGGCACAGAATAGGGAATAGTGCTAGCGACGGTTACATTATATTTTACCAAAACTTGTATAGTCGGGAGTGTTGAGGAACAAACAATAACCAACAAACACGTAAACTTTTGCATACATATTAGTAGGATAATAATTACTATTACAATTAAGAACTTCTTCATTACATAAGTTGTCTGGAATAATCTAGAATGTATGAAGCTAACGTTAATATTAGTATAACATAACAGCTAATATAGACCACGTAATGCGAAGCAAGAGAGCGACGTTGTTGATGCGGGAAAATATAAGAATTCTAGATTGTAATCTTGTAATATGTTATTCAAGTTTTATTTGCAAAACGAGAATAAATAAATAAGAAAGTTATGAAACAAGCACAACATCCCGAGAGGTCTGCCCTTGTGTGAACATAATTTAAAGTTGGTGGCAGTTCATTATAATTAGCGTCTGTGTCCACTAACTCGTCACCTCCCTTTGGGAACAAATTGGACCTCAAGCGAATCAACAGCAAAAGTTACGGATTTCCAAATCATATTTAACTTGACAGATAGACAGATTAAAGGCGAAGTTTGGACCTCATTTGTCACAAAACAAAACGATAAAGCTCGGTAATGAAAACAATTTTCAGTCATAGGTTTTTCTTTTTATATATTGGGTTCGTCAAATTGACGCCGCCCGCCTGGTGGTAAGTCGTGACGACGTCTAGCGATTGTGGGCCACTCTCACAGCGCACAATACTATAGAGAGTGGCCCTCAACTTGACGACCTACTGATGTGCCTCTTCACGCTCCGCTTAAAGAACCAGGGTTATATGTTGGAGGAAACAAGTGCACAGACAGTGCGTTCCAGGCCACTATCGTTCGGCAGAGAAACGAACGTTTAAAACGTTCGGTTCTCGCGAACATGCTATCCACTGTGTGGGGGTGGAATCTCTGCCCGGCACGCGTTGTTCGGGATCGGAAGGAAGAGGGTGGGATCAGATTGAAGAGCTCTTCAGAACACTCGCCGTGGTAAATACGGTAGAATGCGGCCAAGGAAGCTATTGTTCGGCGCTGAGCTAGCGGCTCAATGCTTCCCGTTACCTCCGGACAATCTATAATACGGATAGCCCGTCGCTGCATAGCGTCGAGAGCGTCCAGCAAATACTTCGCGGAGCCGTCCCAGAGGTGAGAGCAGTATTCGACGTATAGCAGAGGAATAAAATCACAATAACATTATTTTTTATTTTAGAAACTTTTTTGAATTTATTTATTCGTTCTACAGAAAATATGAATTTAGAATCCTCTTTCCAATAACATATTCCGTGGAATTTTGACAATCGTGATCATGAGGAACTATACGTAAATGGGTGGACAGTCTTTGGTTTCGATATCAGTATTTTATGGTAAACATTTGGTATAATTTCCTCCTAATCTATACATATAAATAAAATAGAAGTGTCTGTTTGTATTTCCAAATTAACAGCTTTTAAAAAATTGTTAATATTGGTATATTGTCAATTGTCAATTTGGAATTGCAAACAGATTCTACTTCTATTTTATTTATGTATCTTTATCGATTTAAACATGCAAGTATTCCAAATAAAATAAATCTAACTACTTTGCAATATTCCGCCACATGTGGCGGAATATTGCAAAGTAGTTAGATTTATTTTATTTAACTATGGACTTCCGAAAAGTAACGCCTGATAGTATTAACTTTGCAAGTATTCCTGCTAATACTTACAAGAATAATTCCCACTGTAGTGTTATAAAAGGCTTGATTTATAATAGAAGTTTTAGTGCCAGTCAGTAGTGATTTTTTTGTGATTGTGATTATATTTAGTAATATGTATAGTGCCCAGTAATGACAATACGCTTGCCCCCTATTACGTGGGACCAACAAAGTTACTGTCAAATTGTGGGTGTGTAATATACCTTTGCCTTTTCACCTTTTCATCACCTTTCGGGGATGCGTGATGTATGATATGTCAGTAGACATACTAAAAGTAGAATATCTTCTAAATTTCATGGCTTTTAGTGTTATCTACCACAAAAAGCAACCAAACTTCTGAGTCCTGAAGGCTCTGGCCGTTATCTGACGTATTTGGGATAGGTGCAGATTCAATTTGTTGCAAGCCATGTCCTTAGCGGATTTTATATACGAGTATGTATCGATGTCATGAAGAAATGACTATGGGACCTATATTATTAGTTCTATACTAATGTACGACCTCGGATTTATCCCGAATATTAAAAATTTGTCACCACATTCTTGTCTATAGAGAACTCCGATTGGGGAATGTGTATGTGATAAATAGATATTAGACAACCAACAAGATATTAGAATTCTAGAGTCTAGATTTACAGACAATTTCACTACATTTCACAAATAATCTCAAAAAGATCTTTGACCGCAAAAGAAATTGGTCATCGTCGAAGTCATATTTCGAAAAGTTGTATTTAAGCAAGATAAAGACTGCGATGCTCAGGTCTATACCCATCCAACTTTACAAACTATACTGGCCTTCAAAGAGCTGTCTCAAAGTAAATTTAAACCCATCAAATGGAAATAAACTAAACTAACCTTTTAAATTTCACATTGCAGGCACTTTGTAAATAAAATTTTCAGTAAAAATGTACCGAGCAAGGCTTGGCTGCAGGGCTTATGAACTAAAGTGGGACATGTTAGCTGGAGGGTCGATAATGTCACGTAAGCCGTACATTAAATATTAAACACTATCAGTGGAATTAGAAGGGCACGAATCGCACTGGGTCCTATTCATTTTTGTTTACTTTGTAATTAACTTTTGCAATGTTTTATTTAAAATACACAATAATGAAGTATATTCCCCTACGGGGCATAGGCAGACCCTCGGGTTATCCTTACAAGGGCGTACCCGAGGCGCCCGGCAATGGACGTTAAGGTAGCCAAAAAAAGAGGTAGGCAGAGATAGAAAGAAATTGGTCCTACATAATACGAGTACGTAACCCATTAATATTACTGGAAAATATACAGTGTCCGGACACGGCACCATTGAGTTTCTATATTATATAGAGGGCGAGTGTCACCCGTTTCTTCGTGGCGAATACTAAGCGGATCTGATATAGGTTGCCCAATATATGTTTGCGTTCCACTAGGGGCGCACATTACATTGAAACACGTCAAAAACAAGATCTCAGAACAATAACTACGAACAATAATTAGTTCCATTTTTTGCCACACGCAAACTTAACATGGTAAGCTGTAGTGAGTAGTGACGTTACGTCATCGTCGACTGTTTGACTGTTACCACTCCAAAATATTTTTTGTAAAGAAGAAGAAGAAGAAGATAGACTATAGATAGATAGATGTAGATGAAAGACAGAATAGATGTTTAGCATACACGTTAGGTAGGTACTTTAGAGACAACATCCAAGTTCGGTCGGTTGGAGAGAAGATAAGTTAATAGAAAGAAATACAGTCAGTGTCAGTAAAGAAGATATTGTATAGTGTATAAATGTTTTTTTATATTTCCCATCGCTGTGTTTACTGGACCGTATAGGTGTAGTTATAGGGTTCACTGTGGAGTTCACAATTTTAACACAATAGCGTCTATTGTCAATGGCAGCGATTAAAAAAGATCTTTTGATAATAATCTGTGGAGCGGAAAGCACCAAACTCAAAACCGGAAACATATCCATTACGCAGAAAAATAATTGCAAGCCTTTCTGTAGTTAGACCTGTCTGTATGAAACCATCCACCGAGCCTTTTTCCCAACTCAGTTAGGGTCGAATTTCCAGTCCAGTCCTGTAAATGAAATATAGAAGCAATCCCTTTATTTTTGTAACTTGCTGATGTTCATAAACGTCATTTGATGACCGAACGGAATAAATGATTTGATTGACTGATTAAGTCTAACTGTAATTTGGCTGAAATTCGATATTTTCCGTAAAGCGACCGCCATCTGACGACCTCCACAACCCATGGACGATATCGAAGTTCTGTAGTTAGACCGGTTGGATTTATGATTTAAGGCTCCAGTTGGAGCCTTAAATCATCCGCCATAAACATCAATGGCAGTCGTTAGGGGTAGTTACCCCTAACCGTATGTATGACAACCGACGCCGACGGCTTAACGTGCTCTCCGAGGCACGGAGGGGTCTCAATGTCATAAGAAATGGTCACCCATCCTAAGACCGGCCTGAGTCGATGTTGTTTAACCTTCGCAATGTATTAACATTGTCGGTTTTTACTAGTTCTTGTTATTCCGATTGACTATTTTTTGACCGAGTGAGAGTAGCGAACGAAGCGTCTAATTTCGAGATTGGACCATTTTGCTTTCGTCCGTCTTTCTGTCTGTATGTGTGTTCCGAGCTAGCAGCCACAGTTCTTAAACGATCCCCACGAAACTTGACACGATTATTCCTTAATTTAAAACAATTTGGTCGTCGTAAGTTTTTTGATTAGCGGGTATTTTGCGGGGATTTTTAAGGTTTACTGTACTACCATAATAGGCATGTGTCCCAAATTTCAAAAGTTGATTAAATCTGTAGTTTTGAATCTATATAGTCAAAAAAATGTATTATTTTGATTTAAAACAATCATTTACATAGTTTATTTTGCGATTTAAAAAATGTATTTAAATTGCTAACGAAAACGCTCCAATCTGTCATGGCGCCTAGGGTGATGACACAGGTTGCGAAACAAATCAAAATGTGTTTGACAAAGCTATCCTGAACAAAAAACGGACGAAGTTCGCTGCAGCGATTAAACCATAAATTAGTCATCTAATCGTAATATAAATATTCTAGCGCAAGATCGCTTATTAGTTATAGTTTATTCACGACCAAAAAGTCAAAAGCGCCGAGAAGACATGGGACACACTAAAAGTTTTGCACTTCTAGCTAATCGGAACTATTTGAATTTCGAATGTTATATTTTTTTAAACGTTGCAACCTTCTTAGTAATAAAAAAAAACAATTGGCGGGAAATCATTTGTCAATTGTTTTTTATCACACATCAAAGTTCTACGTATGCAACGAAAATTTTTTTTTTTTTTTTTAATTTTTTTAAAAGATTTTAAAAGTTCTCTCTCTCCGTAAGACTGTGCCGCTCGTCTTCAAAATGCTTTTGGGAGAGAAGCACCTTGTTTGAGCACCGTGAGGCGATGGTTTGCTGAATTTGAGAGAGGTCGAGTTTCTTTACATGACGAATTTCGTGAAGGGCGGCCTTCAACTGCCGTCAACGAAAATAATGTGGCTACTGGTTAATTTAAGAAAACCCGCGGATTACCTATGAGACAATTCGAGGACTATTGGGGTTTGGTATGAGTCAAATGCAGAAAATTTTACACGAAGAATTAAAAGTTCGGAAACTTTGTTGTCGTTGGATCCCTCATGAACTGATAGCGGAGCAGAAGCGGGCTCGCGTGGAATGGTGCTCACAGATGCTACTGAAGTACGACTACGGACATTCTAATACTGCTTATGACATTGTCACAGGAGACGAAATGTGGATTTATTGTTTTGAAACCGAAAAAAAACAGCCAACAAAAGTGAGGTAGGCGAGAAACGTTCTTCAACATCTTCTCTTGTAGCTGAGAAAAAAAACGCGATCATTTTTTTACAATGATCGCGTTTTTTTTCTCAGCTACGGGTCCCATCTGTACAATTCCACTTGAAGATCAAAAGAGTGTTAATGCCGAGTGGTATTCTACCATTTGTTTACCCAGGGTTTTAGAAAAAGTTCGCGAAAGACGACCCAAAAGTCGCGTTCTCTTACATCATGACAACGCTTCTTCACACACGGCCAACAAAACAAAGTAATTTTTAGCTTCCGGAAAAGTACAACTCGGCACCCATTCTGCGCACCTAGCACCCTGTGATTTCTGTATTTTCCCCAAAGTCAAAGATTTATGAGAGGTTTCACTTTTATCAACTCCGAAGAGGCAGTGATAGCGTTCAATCAGCACGTAAAAAACATGCCTTCAGATCTGTGGTCCTCCTGTTTTAAAAAATGGTTCGATCGCATGAAAAAATTTTTAAAATGTAAAGGAGAGTATTTTGAAAAGCAATAACCATAATATTTTGGTTTTTAACATGTTGTTTTTTTAAGTTACGCAAAACTTACAGTGTGACCTACGTATCATGGCGCTTACGCGTTTCCTTCAACGTATTCCAAGAACATATCACTTGTAAGGATTATACACTATAGACTGGACACGCATAGCTTTTTACCTCAACGGAACGGAGATGGTATATGCGTTTGGGGTGAGAGGATGTTTGTGCAAATACATGTTGCCATTTTTCTCCAAAACTACTGGTCCGATTTTGATGCAGTTTTTAGTTATGGGTTCAGGTTTGATTGGTGCATGTTCTTAGATAAATGTTACGATGACAACTCACCAGGGGGCGCTGCAGTGAACATTATTTGTGAAAAGCAATGTTGCCAATTTTCTCAAAAACTACTAGTCCGATTTTGATGCAGTTTTCAGTTATGGGTTTATGTTAGATTAGTTAGATTGGTACATGTTTCTAGATAGATTTGACGGTGACAACTCATCAGGGGGCGCTACAGCTAACATTATTTGTGATGAAAATCAATTTTGACGCGGCTTTTTTTAGGAATGGATTTGTAGTTGATTAGTGAGGGTTCTTAAATAGGTGTAACGACAGCAACTTACTAGATGGCGCTGCATATCTATGCTCTTTAAGAAGTTTATAATAAAAATCAAATTATAAATTTTGTAAAAACCCACGATGATGAAAAAGCAATTGAAAAAAGGATAAAATAATTTAAAAACCTCCAAAAAGTTAAAAATAAATTGTGTTGGTTAACCCTTTAACTTTGATATAGGTGCCTAGCAATATTTTGATTCAAGCGTTGTCTCGAAATGCACATCAAAATAATGCGCCAAAACTGCGTTTTGTTCAATCTACTTTTGTTAGATTTATAATAATTTAACTTTAAAATAAACAAAAATTCGTAAAATAATAAAAACGTGCGAACAATTAAATTACACAAAATCACAGACACAACTTGACACAAGAAGTCAGCTCTTCATACATACGTAATCTGTAGTGTGAGAGTGCAACCTGTGACGTCATATTTTCTGATTGGTGTTTGATGTCACGTGACTGAATGCCTAATTTTTTCAAACTTATTTTCTAAAAATAATAGTAATCTTTATTCTGTGTACCAATTTATATTACTTTTTGTTGTCTATTCATTGGAAATAGTCATAAGAAACATACATCAATCCGATTTATTCTTAGTGGACACAAGCCTATTATGGGCGACCACTAGTTTATTTTTAACTTATGGTATCATAACCATGAACCATGAATGGTACCCCAGAGATGGAAAAAGGAGCATAGGGCGACAACCAAAACGCTGGGAAGAGGACTTAAAGAGAACTGGTGGACCAGAATGGATGAGAATTGCGAGAGACAGGGATAAGTGGAAATTGAGAGGAGGCCTTTGTCGAAGGACAAGCTGGAGAAAAAATACCGATCCATAATAATACTTAAGAATTAGGTAAGTACCTAACTGTTGTAAATACAGCAATAAAGGCTTATTTTATTTTATTTATTTATTTTATCATAACCATATAGTTGATGGATCATTCAGTGTTTCGTCCTACGAGCGTTCGTCCCATTAGGATAAATTACTAAATTACAACGCCTGAACTTGGCCTTATCGACAATCAAATGAGTATAGAGTCTAAGGTCTCTAAAGGATAATATTTCCGACTGAGATTAGCACACACTGATATTCATGGTAGAAGCTCTTTTAGCATTTGCAATATTTCATTTTTCGCCACGAAACAACAATGCAGTAATGATACTTACATATTTAGTAAGTGCTTACACTTAAATATTAAAATAATTGCTGTTGCTCGCGACTTCACCCACATAAAATAGTTTGCTCGTTCCCGATTCCCAAGGGAACACATAACCGAGATATAAGTAGCCTATAGCACTCAGGAATAATTTAGTTACAATATGAGTGAAGTAATGTCTACCAAACTGCACCACATTGAACGCAAATAATAGAGTAAAATATACTACTACTAAATAATTACAACGAAACAAACATTATTTATCATAGTTAAAGTTTGTACTTATGAATATAAAGCTGTAGCTTCAGATTAAAAAGTTTAAAAAAGTCAAATTTCACAACCGTTACGACAATTAAAAAAAGAGAATCTCACCTTTTAGAATTCAAAAAAAAGAAAATCCAATGTCAATGTCACATCGTCGCTGGCGGCAAACATTAAAAAATAAACAACACACGACGCCGTTCGCTCTCTGTACAATCACGTATAACAATGCGACGCCTCACGTATTGTTACGTTTTAAATACAAATTACCACATATTACTTACCGTTTAGTCCACAGTTTTTTTAACCGAACAAGGTTTTCTATTTCGTGCCGCACAGCAGAATATATTTATGTTATACAAGTATTATGGCTATGTATTTGTGTTGTCGTCCGGCCCAATTTATTCAGACTTAACAAATAAACTTATTACCTGAAATTAACTGAATTTGTAGAGCAACAGAGACCCAAGCTTGTGCATTATACACTGCACACCTATGCATATAATAATAGTGAAGGTTTGGTACCTATAAAGGTAATGGGTTCCGAGAGGATCAAGTCACTTGACTCAATCACATAGATTGAATAAATATATTGATCGTTTACGTGGACACCTTACGTAAGTGTATGTACGCGGTACCTTATTTGCTCCCAGACGCGGCGTTTGAAAACGGTCGGTGCAATCCAACCGAAACGTCAGGAAGGTATCGTAACCTTTAAATTATTACGATTATACTTATTTTATTCTGTTGAGATATAATAGGGCTCGTGGTCTAGTTGGTAACCGACAATGTTAACACATTGCAAAGGATAAGCAACATCTAGTCAGGCCGGTCTTAGGATGGGTGACATGTTAAGACATGTTAAGACACCGAGACCCCTCCGTGTCTCGGAGAGCACGTTTAGCCGTCGGTCCCGGTTGTCATACGAACATCTATGGCAGTCGTTAGGAGTAGTTGGAGCCCTAAATCAAAAATCCGACCGGTCTAACTACAGAACTTCGATATCGCCCATGGGTTGTGGAGATCAGATGGCAGTCGCTTCACGGAAAATGTCGAAGTTCAGCCGAATCGCAGTTAGACTGGAAAGCCGACCGAATTGGGAAAAGGCTCGGTGAATGATGATATATTAGGGTATTAACGACTAGTGATGAACGTATGACGGCAATAAGGTGGGCTTACTATAACAAGGGACTACAAGTGACAGAGTGTGGGTGTTACATGACGGTGTGTACTATATCCGAATTATTAAGACGTGAGCACCACTATAAATATCTATGTCATCATCAGTTAATCCCGGTTGCTTAAGGTTCTCTTCGGCTACTGAAATATAAAATAAAATAAATACATATAAAAGCGTAGTGTTGTTTCAATGACCCGGATCAACGTCTCCTGCCAGCTTCCAAAAAGACAAGCCGTGCACGACTTTGAAAATCTCTCTTTTGGTGTTAAACTTAGTTAAACAAACTTAGTTAATCTCTTACTTTTCGTCGTCGCCGTTGCTATGAGCTCTCCCTCATCTTTCGCCCACTTAGTATATTAGAACGACATAATTAGCTATTTAGTTTTGACACCCAACGATAGAATTTATACTTGCTGGTACTTCTTTTAAAATAATCCTTAATAAAACACCGCAGATCCATTAAACATAAAACCTTGGCTAGCGGACGCGGGCTCTGATCAATTTGATTAGATACCATACCATACCATAGATACACGCACGCGCACACATAAAGGCATACCTCTCTCATTCACTGTCGGATCGATGGGACTGTAACAAGGTAGTCTTCTCTCTGTCCCGTTGCTGTAGTTAGGTCTTAGTGAATGTATTTGTATAGCGAATCAAGTGGTGGTGGGAGACCTGGTAATCTGCGACACAGGGCTCCCCTAGTGCAGATTACCACGAAGGGGCTGTGTATTGCATTGTTATGAAACCTTTACACTTTAGACTAGACTGGAATACATGTATAATACCTTTGTGGAAGAGAGAAATAAATATTTACTTTACTTTACTTTATATTGGTAGGTTTCGGGGTGCGGAACTTGACAACGAAACCTTGTTGAACATTATATAACATGGAGTAAAAACACTTCACTCGCTACATCTGGAGTTCATTAAGGGAATGTTTTCTTCCGCAATGTAAACGCGTTAATTTAATATAATTGTGTTTGACTGCCAACAATTGGCTGAGTGTTGCGTGCTGAGGCGGTTTTACTCGCAATTATAAAGGTTCTACACTGACGGGGTAGCAGATGTTTTGTCTGGCTTTATGAAGATTAAACTTTTTGCGGGTAATACGAGACTAAGATGGGCAATTTGTCCTCATCATTCTGTCTCTCGTTGATGTATTGGAATAAAAATATTGTGTCGTGACGGAAAAGTGTTTATAATCACTCAAGTTAAGTGTGAAGTTGAAAATTATTGAGCTCATGAACAATCATAATATTCTACTAGAATTCAGTTGTTTGTGACGTCATATCATGAACTCCCAAATTTTATACTTGTCTCCAAATTTTATACCTACCTACCAGGGCAACACAGCAATCCCTAATGTCAATTCGAGATAATACTTGCATACAACATTTCAACCAACTGCATTCAATAGTGAGGGTCATATAGCAATAAACACACTTGGAAACATTTGACTTTAATGTTAGAAATTAGAGTGATAGGCACTAAACGTCATTTCAATTCTGCGGTCCGTCTGTCCCCCGGACGTGAATCGTAGCTAATCGTAGCTACAAATAATATGCCTGACATGGACAGAACAGCGTGCAACTGCACCGGACAATGGATATGTGAGAGTGGGACGCAATATAACGTGCGTGTCATGGTTCACACGTCACGTCCACACTCCTCATTGACATAAATAATAAGTACGTAATTGACGTTTATAACCGTCAATCTGCGAGGTAATAATTGGTATCGAGGTAGTCGTATCGTGATATCTAGGTTGAGTGCATCTATCAGAACTAAAGTCGCGTGTCATATTTATACTCTTTAAATACAGACACACATACACACACATATCACGCGTATATATCCTTTATCTTTATTTGTTTATATATTTTTAGTCCCACTTAATAGGGGGCAAGCCTATTGCCGTCACCGGGCACTCTAGAAAGTAGGTTATGTTCAAAATGTCCAAATTAATTTAATAAAATAAGCAGCTATATTATAATTTTGAAAACTAAATTTGAAACCCATTGCCTTGCGATGAAATGTTGATGAAAGGCAACAAAATCTTACGTGCCAGCCGCTGTGACACAGCCAATTAAAGTTCTGGGTGTCTCGGACTCACTTAAATACAGACAGCGACACAAATCACGTCTTTATCCCCGAAGGGATAGACAGAGATGCTCATTACGCCCACATTCCGCCAATTCGTTACCCCGACGTAGGTGGCGAGCCTATTGCCGTTTCCGGGGAGTATATTTGCCAGAGCCTCGGTTTGTGTCGCAGGTGAGGATGACTTGGACCCTGGAGATGTTGTTTAGGCTCTTAGCACCCATTCTTTAAGCTCAATTCACTGAGGCATATATTATAAGTAATATAAATTATACGTTCACTATTCGCCAGTAACTTTGTTCTTCCGACATAATAGAGAGAGAGGAGCGAGCTTCGACCAAAATACAGTTTATTTAATGGAAGGGAACGAGCCTATTACCGCCAACGTACTGATTGGCAGGTGCACCACTTGGACTCCAACGCAGTCATTCATTTCTTGACCAGTAAATAGTTTTCTAATCTATTGCAGTAAGTGAGTAAGATTAGCGAGTAAGAGGTTAACAGCAATGCAATTAATGCTAATAACCACATTTTTTTTTAAATTCCGCGGCCTCTCTACTTTCCTCACTCTACTGCCGTTGGTATGTCTATGGCTTAGCGATAGTCAAGAAAAAAGCAGAAAATATATGGATCATTAAAGAAATCCGGTATTTACAGATGTAAAGACGTACACGTTTAATGGTACAGTATTGTACCATTACAGTATAGACGTAAAGACAGGATTGCTTTTCTACCCCATAGCAATAAAACAATTGACAAGCTAACACGAGCAAAAAAGAAGGTTACGAACTTTTACTTCAAAACTCTAAAAAGCATTTTAATCCTATTGATGTTCGCCCGTTTCAAAGGCCAGCTACTTGAGAGACAAACGCGCTCGTCCCACTACCGTTCTCATAAAGGCTCAGTGTCGCCCTCTGTATGCCATTTAAGCTCTTTGACAAGCGACCCTGTTCCACTTTTTGCTAAGATTAGCAATACGAATGCAAAAGGAGCCTACAGGTTTTGGAAATGGCAGCGAATGGTACATATTTAAGAATTTATCTGTACTTATAGGTAGGTATCTACTAGTATCTATTATAAAGAGGTAGATAAGGTTTGTATATTTTGTAGAATTTATTGGACCGATTTTAAAAATTCTACACTATGTCTTCACTACTGCTTGCTACGTTTATGCAATACTTATGAAAGTGGAAGAAGCGAATTAAGTAAGTACCTATAAGATCAAAAGCAAGTGGATTTCCATAGACTATGCCTACCCCAATGGGAAAGAAGCGTGAATTTATGTATCTAGGTATATAAGAATAGGCACAATCAGTAATATTCTTTGACTAAAGTAAACGAAACGGATTGAACATCAAACGTCCATCGTGATTCGTAAACCTTTAACCTCTGCAGACGTGCGCCGTATAACTTGGGACAAAACCCCCGACATTCTCATTGAAAAGCTTACCTGCTCACGTGCGTACAAACAACTTGGCCAAAGTTACACCAACGTTACTTAGATTAAATAACTTGGATACTAACGGAGGTAATATCTGTCTCATACTTAACGGAGGGGGAGAGCCTCGAAAATTTATGACATTTGTTCCGCTCAAATTTTGCTCGGAACGAGCGAGCTCGGATATATTTTTGCGTCTTTTACTTACCGACATCAACTTGTTGGCATTATTTAGGAAATTGCTTTAGCAATTTACATGTATAGGCTAGCTTATTCGTCTTCTCTATCTTGAAATTAAAACAGAATATGTGTCTAAAACTTAAGCGGTCATAATTTCACAACTGACTTTAATGATTGAAAGTGAAACCAGTATAATATTCTTATATCTATGCAGGTACATATACCTAGTACCTACATATCTGATCAAGCAGGCAGAGAAAATCAAAACCAAAGGAAAATTAAAAATATTTATTCTTCTATTATTAATATTATGATTTTTTTAAACTATAGTTATTTTTTAAACATTTGATTTGTTTCTTTATTTATTAAAAAACATTATTAAAAAAATAATTATGTAGAACTTGAATATCGAGCCTCAAAGGACTTGAAGATCGGATTTTTAAACGCATAGCAGTAGGGTCAGCTCGGTAGTTGGGAAATAATGTTCTGCTCCTCAATCGCTCGAGAAATCCCTGTATTTAATTTCCTTCGTCAACTCCCTTCTTATCACCTTGGAATTATTTTGCTTACAATGCGAGTTACAAAGTCGTTACTGTACCGTACAACAACCAGTACTACCGAGACCCTGCCTCGAGGCATGATCTCCAGCGGGAGTAGGTGGTCCTTCAGCCAGCAGGCCATGCTCGCAAAGGAGGCGGCCGAGAGGGAGAGGGACCGTACCTTTGCAATGGACGTTGGGGCGGACATTGGGCCGGAGACTTTAAAGAAAAGAGGGCCTCGCAATGGGTAAGGCCGCCGCTGGCCACGCCTTTTCAGAATACAATCAGAGTGGTGAGGATTGACTGTACAAGTATTTATACTATTCATATTTTAAAAAGGTAGCCGGATAAGGATAACCCCTATATATTATGTTACCAGTGCAAATAACTCTATGCTAATTAATAATACAAAGTCACAAAGGCACGGCCGTAATTTATAGGTTTTGTTTGCCATTAAAACATTATTCCGTGGGAACTCAAATATACCTTAATGCGGTTCATGCGCGTGTCCATTACAACAAGGTCACAGGATTTGCGAAATGAATTAATATTATTGCTACATGTTGTTATCATCATAATTTCGTTGCTCCCATGTTTTAGGGGGAAACCTAAGTGAAATTTAATCTAGCAAATATACCGCAGGTGCTCGGAAACGGCGATCCCTTTATAACGTGGGACTCGGTGGGACCACAAGTAGATAGGTAGGTACCGACTTAGCAAAATTTGAACGTAATAAACGCCTCTATCTACCCTTTCGGATATTAAGCACGTCACTTCTGTTTCTGTGTGTGTGCCAAAAGCATTCTTGATGCAATCACAAATACCTATTAGATATTTATAATATACTTAGGTAGTTTCTCCTACGTCCGTTGTCGGGCGTCTCTTACCAGAAGGTATTTCCAGTGGCGCCCAGCGGACTATGGCCTCTTCGGGGATTTGGTCGGGATAAAAATCCCGCGCGGTTGTGGTAGGGTTTTATACTGCGTCGGTGAGTGAATGACGCAAGGGGAGAGTCCCAGGTCCCATGGAGACATAATTGTCCTTGAAAACCATGACAAGGAACTCACAGATGCAGACTGAAATTACCGTGGATAACCCATAACTATATCGCATGTTGTTTCATCATAGTGCGCGGTGCGGCGTCGATTGATGTACACACGCTCAATCTAATAGTTCCAGAGGTCAGACTTCGTAGACTTTATAGTTAAATACTTGTGCCTACAATTTTTTACAACTTGATTGAAACAATATCTTGTTGGCTTTGTTATTGTTATAGTATGATTACTTGCATTGTAACGACATTGAAACAATTCTATCTGGCACTTCAATGTGGACTGGGTAGATAACTATATCAGTAATGTTAAATTTAAAGGTTTCCTACAAATGAGCTCGTGGTTTAGTAGTAACCGAACCGAGTTGACACATTGCAAAGGTTTAGCAGCATCTAGCCAGGCCGGTCTTGGGATAGGAGGAACATATGTTAAGACACAGAGACCTCTCCGTGCCTCGGAGAGCACATTGTCATACGAACATCTATGGCAGTGGTATTTGGAGATCTAAAACAAAATCCGACTGGTCTAACCACAGAGCTTAGATATCACCCACAGGTTATGGAGGTCAGATGGCAGTCGCTCCACGGAAAATATTGAAGTTCAGCCGCAATGTAGTTGGACTGGAAAGCCGACCCCAACTAGGTTGGGAATAGGCTCAGTGGATGATGACATTACCTTTTAAATATGTAGTCGGTAGGTGCTCCATTTAAAGGTCTGACCTAAGTCCGTAAAGCCTTGTTGGAATCTCGGTGCACCCACATTTTGCAAATCATCTATCTATCAAATAAATACCAATTTAAGTAATCCTACAGAAGTCCCTATTGCCATTCAAGTCTCAGAACAGCTACAGAATTTGTTTAACTGATTAAACAACTCAGCACAATACAGTCAGTGACTAAACACTGATACATACCTACATCTCTTTCCTAAGCTGACAAATGACCTGTTCCATCTGTCTTGCTGCGACAGTGACAAAGGTGTATTACGAGTTTATTAAGAATTGCAATTCAATATTATTTCCTTTACCTACTAGGTACATTGAGACCCTCGACAGACATAGGTACTTTTAAACCGTAGAAAAACATAAAACCATTTTTAGGGTTCCGTAGAAAAAGTTTCGGAACCCTTAAAGGTCCGTCTGTCCGTCCTCTGTTTTCTCCCAAACGGTTAGTGCTAGAAACAAAAAACTTTGCATGGATATGTGTATTTACTACGCCGACAAAGTGCTAAAATAAAAAATTATGATTTTTTTTTTGGGGTAACTTCCCCCTTTTCTCGCGTCTATCCCATCTTATGGGGTATCATTAGATAGGTCTTTTAAAAACATTGAGAGGTTGCTAGGACATATTTTTGCTTAAAGCATCAATTTGCGAGATTATCTAACTTTAAAGAGCATACTTTTTTTAAACTTTTGCGTTTTGTACACATTATGAACTTAAAACTAACGGGTCTTTTACGCGATTATTGAGATATATACATACCTATACCTCTTTATTACCCGACGTTTCGGCCCTGTTACAAGAGCCGTGGTCACGGGTGGACTGGCTTCAGCTCAACTCAGCTTTAAAGAGCATCTTTTTGTCAAAACAGGGTGAGTGTCCCTCCCTCTAAAATCTAAACGGCTGGCTATATCATGATTGTAGGCCATCATGAACTTTGAATGAAAACTATAAAGGTTTGGATAACTTTGTTAGTTCAAGAGTCATAGAGGCTATTATTGGTAACTACGGAAGCCTATTCTATGCGTGGGCCGATACACACTTGGCCGTTTTTTAAGATGACAATCACGCTTGTTGCCACGAAGCGGTCGCCAGAGACCAAGGGTTTTTATTATAAATGGTCCCGCTGGTGTTAAATTACGGTGTTCCCCAGAGCCTCGTCCGAATCTCGTCGTCCAACCTCGTCGTGATGTGCACCATTGCAGATGAGCAGGTTCTTACCTAAGATCTTGGCGAGGCCCGTAGAACGTGATTTTCACAAAATTATCAAAGCAAAAATATTAGCTCTTTTAGGAAGTTGACTAAAAATTAAACGAACATTTCCGAGATCAAATCATTACTACGAACACGACATGGTTACACATATACCTACCTACTTAGCTAAGCTAGGCGAGTTTGTCTTTCGAGTAAACAAAACTCCGACTAACTCAATCCCGAAGTGTGGTTGTTCCCTCAACTCCAATACAAATGTGTGTCTTAAAACTCACAAATATAAACACATTATTTTGTTCTTTGCCCAAACAACCACTTAAAAATGTGTGCAAGTAAAAAATGACATTTGACTTTCGTTGAGAAGGTCGTCAAATTAATTACTAACTACTAGAACACTGCATGAAATAAGTAAATATTTATTTTTATAGACCTTTTAAACTAGGTAGCTACCTACTCAACGGATTCTAATGCATTTTTTTACCGGCTTCCAAAAAAGGAGGTTCTCAATTCCACTGTAGGTACGTTTTTTTTATGTTTGTTACCTCATATCTCTGGACTGGGTGAACCGAAGCTACTACTTCCGAAGTGGTCCCATGTCAATTTAGTCAGGTCCCATTCCGACAAATATTGACCTAAATAATTATTATTTGGTCCCATTTCGGTACAAATTTGATGTCGGTTAATAATTTATTAATAATAATACGAGTGTGGTTTGAAAAGTAATCGGCCTAACCAAGAAAATAAATACATAATAAATGAAATATATTTTTATTTTTCAACGTAATCACCATCAAGTTCAATGCACTTTTGCCATCTCGCCTTCCAAGCATTTAGCCCGTTGAAAAAAAAAATTCTTCCTTAGAGTCAAAATATGCGTCTACTGCTGCTTTGACCTCGTCATTTGTCAAAAATCTTTGACCTACCAAGTGCTTTTTTAGGTTAGAGAACAGAAAAAAGTCTGACGGTGCCAGATCAGGTGAATAAGGTGGATGCGTAACAGTTCAAAGCCACAGTTGTGAATTTCTGCCATTAATTGGACAGACGTGTGAACGAGCGTTATCTTGATGAAACAGGACTTTTCTTCTGATCATTCCTGGACGTTTTTCTTTTATTTCCTCTCGTAAACGACGTAGTAAGGTGCAGTAATAATCAGAGTTTATAGTCTGACCCCTTTCAAGATAATCAACCATAATCACACCCTTCGAGTCCCAGAATACTGAAGCCATCACCTTAGTTGCCGACAAAATCGACTTAGCCTTTTTGGGGGGTGGTGAACCAGGTCTTTTCCACTGTTTTGATTGTTGTTTTGTTTCCGGTGTACAGTGATGAACCCATGTTTCGTCCATAGTAACAAAACGATTCAAAAAATCACATTCATCAGCTTCAAATAACTCCAAACAGTCGCGTGCAATAGTCAATCGCATCCTTTTTTGCTCAACTGAAAGCAGTCGTGGAACCCACCTCGCAGACACCTTGTGGAAACCCAACACGTTGACTATTAAGTTTTGAGTACGTTCATAAGAGATGCCTATAATCTCGGCTATCTCTTTAATTTTCAATCTGCGGTCTCCCATAATTAAGTCGCATATTTTTTAAACATTTTCGACAGTAGTGGACCTTCCCGAGCGGGGTTCGTCTTTCACACTCTCTCTACCACGCTTGAATTCTGCTATCCATTTTTTGACGGATGAATATGAAAGAGCGCAATCCCTTAATGTACTGACTATATCATCATGGATGGCTTTTGATGACAGCCCCTTCTTATGGAGGTACTTAATGACGGCACGCTGCTCGATTTGCTCCATTTGCGGAAATGATGTCAGATTGCTTTGTTAATAAATTTATAAAATTAAAACTAATTATCGCACACGTTTCAAACTTCACACAATTAACAGGTCTGAACTGAACTAAATAATGTGGGTAGATTTGATTTTTAGAACTAAATGGATCAGTGTTAGGCCGACTACTTTTCAATCCACCCTGGTAAATATTAAGTTTCTGTTTCATTTGTATTTTTGTATTGGTGTACAATAAAGTTTAATCTAATCTAATCTTTGACTTTCGATTACTTTTCTACGTTTTACTAAGCATACTGACTGCAGTAGGATACTGATCTGTCATGGTGGTAGGTTTGTATTGGCAATTTAAATGTGTGTGTATGGCTCCGGCAAAATACAAGGGCAGCTATATTATGTAGGTACTTAGATTATGGACCACCATTTAGATTCGGTCCCATTTCGGTCATTTGAAGTCTGTTGTGTAAATTTTTGACGTGTATTTGGATCAATAGATATATAGAATGACTCAAGATTAAGGTTTACATGTGTACTTGCGATCCGCCCTGGTTCGTACGGGTGTAATCTTCCATAGATCACTCTACCGGAGTTTACCTATTGATTCCACCTATTTATGATACCTATTTTTAACGGGAACAGTCACGGTTTGGGACCTTGTATTATAAGTAGGTAGCTAGCTCATCAGGTTCAGGTTACCCCCGGATGCCAAGCCCCTAGCGGGTGCCAAGGCTATGCCCATGTGCATTTGTATTTTCGTTCCCGATACCCACAAAAACCTCGTCTTCATACTTTTTATGTATTACTATTGGGGATTTCGGGATACTTACCATAGTGCCTATATAGTGTGTCGAGTTTCCAATTCACTATTGCAATGCAAGTGCCATAATCACGGAGAAACTGAATTAGGTATCTGCTGCTATCCCGAAAACTAATAGTGAGTGACCATGATAGCATCAATACGTATATTATGTAGGTAACTAGGCACAGATATAAGAATACTATACTAGTACAGATGATCCATCTTATAGAAGGATTTGGGGACGTATTAAAGGCGTCTATAGGACTATCTAAATAATTTTCGATAAATTCCTAATAGATGGCAGTGTATTGTGTGCGAACAATACGTAATAGATGGCGGTATATTATGTGTGCGAAAAATACATAATAGATGGCGTTTACGTTATAATCCACCATGAATGAACAGTTTCTATTGTCCCGATTATTTCCTAATAGATGGCAGTATTTTAACTTCTTATCAGAGTTCATTGGAGAGGAGATTATTATTAGTTATTACCCACATTTGGACTTTTCATTTGTCTTGATAAAATAAAATGGTAATAAGTATCTACTTACATAATAGAAGGTGGAGGAGATTCAATAATTATTTTATATTATGATAAACCCATCGTGTTTGGGCTTATTGATTTTCTTATTTAAACCTATAAGTAGGTACTTACCTATAAATATGATGTTAGTAGGTAGGTATACTGCGGTTGTGTATTCCCGTATCAGTATTCGCTTAGCATATCATCATCAATCACCAACTTCTTATTTAATAATAAATACATTTAAACATGATATATACAATCACGCCTGTTTCCTCGAAGGGGTAAGCAGAGACAAGTTATACACCCAGTTTTAGCCAATAACTTTGTTGGTTCTACATAATCGTTGGCGTTGGCCTCTTGCCGCTTTTACGTTTGTGTGTGATCGGCAGGTGCACTACTTGTAGATGAGATTGACGTGAGACGTTGGGACCCTAATATCTTGGTGGGAGGGGCCCCTTGACACCCTTTATAAATTAGTATAATCATTAAGACGGAGCGCAGCGGAGTCTTCCCTAAGATGGTCCCAATCGAAAATAGATGTAAAGAATCAATCAAAAAATCAAAGAATCTATTTCATTTATTCAGTTTAGGCACATATGAATGTCAAAATTTTACAATGTATTGTCAAGTAATATTATAAAAATACTAAATTAAATACATAAATAACCATTTGAAAATGATTCTTTCGCTGGTTCGGTAAGTTCGTTTTACTGAGACGATACCAGTAAGAAACTCAGGTAGATTATCCATTTTCTTTTTTAATATTGTTTTGTTTACATTGTTACAATTAGTTTATATTGTATTATATTATATTAGGGTGACCATGCATTTTTATCATCAAGATATTGGTTTACATTATAGTAGCCTTTCTTCATCAAACATTTTTTTACCACTTTATAAACTTATTAAGAGGCATGTCAACCAAATCCTGAGGAATTTTATTAAAAATTTTCATACATTTGCCTACAAACAAATTACAAACTTTATGAAGTCTAATTTTTGTCATTGCCAGTTTATTTTTATTTCTTCTATTAACATTATGGTTATCGGAATTTTTTTTGAAGAGATCTATGTTCTTCCGTACATATAATATGTTGTCGTAAACATATTGAGAAGCAACTGTTAAAATATTAATTTCTTTAAATAGTTCTTTCAGCGAGTCACGGGGTCTGAGTCTATAGATTGCTCGTATAGCTCGTTTCTGTAATATGAATATTGTTTCAATATCGGCAGCTGAGCCCCACAGCAGCAGACCATATGACATAACGCTATGAAAGTAGCTAAAATAAACTAATCGTGCCGTTTTTTCGTAAGTCAGTGACCTTATCTTTCTAACCGCATAGGCAGCTGAGCTAAGTCTTCCTGCCAAGGCTGTGATATGAGAACCCCATTGTAGTTTACTATCTAGAGTTATCCCAAGAAAAACTGTGGTATTGACTATTTGAACTAATTCATTATTCATAGTAATATGAGAATCCACCTGTCTAACATTGGGCATAGTAAATTTTACACATTTTGTTTTGTTCGCATAAAACGTAAACCGCATAAAACGATACTGGTCGCAATTTTAAACCTATCGACTTGAAATTTGGCATGCAGATCACATTAAAGTGCTTTGCTGTATAGTTTTTGGTGTATGTGGCTCTTATAGTTTATGAGTTATTTAGAATTAAAGAAACATGCCTCTGACAGTACTAAAAAATTTGATTGTTGCCTCGCGCATGAAATTTAAATTTTTAAATGCAGCTATTAAGAGTATATTGTTGGCTCGCGTCATTGTTAAAATTGATTTTTTTTTTATTTTTTTTTTATTTTTTAGACTTTAGGTAGGGTTCTCCCGCCTTAATTATTTCGATATAACCGCCCGCGTTCCAGCGAATACCTAGTTATAGTAGTAGATATCTACGGTAAGGGTAAGGGTAAGGTGCCTACTTACTGCTAGCCGCCCGTGTGATATACTTAGTTTTCTCGTTACCAATTCTAAAAGGACAGGAACACATCACCGGAAAACAAACAATCAATCAAATCTTTCCCCTTTATAATATTAGTAAGTATGGATACAAGTTCCTAGATAATTAAACGACTAACAACATAATATAGGTAATTAAGTAGGTACTTATTTACAATACATACATGAGGAACTAACCAAGTTACTGGCGAAGAGTGGGCTTATAAAATACCTCTGCTTACCCTCTCGGATTATTACCTATGCAAGCACCTTTGATACGCGCGCGTTATTAACCTCAGAACCTTGCGCCCAAGTGATAGCGGCGTGGGAAGTATCGCATCTTCCATGGGCATGGCTCGAATTGCAGGGTGGCTGAGAAACAACTTACTTACACTGAATACTTTAAAAACCAACTACATGTGTTTCAGTATTTATAATAATTCTCAACCTTCAGACATTAGTATAAAAGTACATGAGTGCGGAAAAGACAGTGATAGGAAATGCAGCTGCCCAACTATTGGTAAGGTAGAATATACCAAATATCTAGGAGTAGTTATTGATCAGAGACTGTCGTGGTATCCCCAAGTGGAACACGTTACAAATAGAGTTAGGAAACTAAGTTGGATATTCAGAACATTAAGGTATATTGTTCCGAAGTCTAAGACTGAGGAACAGGGCTCTTCTAGAAATGTTTTGAATGATATATATGTTGCCTTAGCTCAATGGGTTTTGATATATTGTGTCACGGTGTGGGGGGGAGCTGCTAAAAGCAGATTTATTGAGGTCGAGAGAGCTCAACGCGCCCTAATAAAATGTATGTATTTTAAAAGTATCAAATTCTCTACCAATAGTCTATATGAAATTAGCAACCTACTCTCAGTAAGAAAGTTGTACATAATCCAACTGACGCTAAAAACACATAAATCGCTTCCATTTAATAAGAGTCTTCTTACGAAACGTCGAAAAGATATAATTGCAACAATTCCCAAAACCAGAATAATATTTGCTTGTAATCAGTTTCATAAACGATCAGCTACGTTATACAATAAAATAAACAAACATATATACGTATATACGAAACAATATTACGACTGCAAGAAGTCTGTGACGGAATGGATAAAACAACTCACTTATGAAGATACAGAAAAACTTCTGGAACACTCAGTATAGTCTAGATAATTATAAAGTCTACAATCATGTTTGTGTACGTTCACATATACACACACACAAACACACACACACACTCACACACTCACTACAAACACACACACATACACACACACACACACACACACATACACACACACACACACACACACACCACACACACACACACACACTACACACACACATACACACACACATACACACACACACACACACACACACACACACACACACACACATACACACACTACACACATACACTCACACACGTTTAGAAATTGAAAGAAACTTGAATTGTATTAATATAAATCAATAATTTTATTTAAATCCTACAAAAACACAACTGTAACTACTTACTGTAACTAATTCTATGTTATAGAGGAGCGGTCTCTCCTCCTACAGGCATTACGTGCTTACCAGGAGAGACCAATCACAGTATTGTTGTTAATTTTTTGTGAAAGAAATAAAGATTTATTATTATTATTTTCGTTTATTCATTAACATTCTTATTTTATACATTTTTAAATAGATTTATAAAAAACACAAATACATTTAAAAATATAAAAAATAGTGACCCACCAGTAGCGGTGTAGGACCCAAACTACCGGCGGTGGAGGCTACAGACTGAGAAACCTCCTAACAATACGGCACGTGTCGAGGACAGCCTTCTGAATCTGACTCTTGATCCAATAATCTAACGAGAGTCTCTTGAGATGTTGGTCGAGACTCTTCGCTATTAATCCGTTTGCCGGAATGACCATCGGCATAATGATCGTCGAGTCTACGTCCAACATGGCGGTTATCTCGAAGGACAGATCAAGGTACTTGCTAAGTTTGTCCTTCTCTGCCTTCACGAGATTCTCGTCATGCGGGACGGCGACATCGACGAGCACTGCCCGACGCTGGGTCCGATCAACCAACACGATATCAGGCCTATTGGCAACAATAGTCCTGTCCGTGATGATTGATCGGTCCCAGTAGAGCAACGCACGACCATTCTCGAGAACTGGCATTGGTGTGTACTTATAATATGGTACCTCGAACTCAATAAGGCCGTATTGAAGAGCAAGTTGCTGATGGATGATCCTGGCTACTTGATTGTGCCTATGCAAGTACTCGCTGTTAGCAAGATACGAACAACCGGAAATAACGTGGCGAAGTGATTCACCAGGACGGTGGCATGCTCGACAAATGTCGACCGTACCGTCCTTCATGATGTATTTCCGATAGTTGTTCGTCTTAATAACTTCATTTGCAATTGCACAGGCAAAACCTTCAGTTTCCCCAAAGAGGTCACCGTAACGTAGCCAGTTCACCGATGCGGGCAGGTCTACATCGGGTCCTGTTAAGACTCGGTAGAACCGCCCGTGTAGCTCCTTGCTCTTCCATACGTCCTTACGGTCTTCAGTACTAAACACCTTTGGTTTACGCCAGTTCTCGTTAGCCAAGGAAAGAGGTGTCAGGCCCTTGTCAACCATCACAACATCGCAATGAATGCCACACCCATTCTGTAGGAAGTAAATCCTCAGACTGCACACTTCACGGTTATGGAGGTTCTTGGCATTTAAAAATCCTCGACCCCCCAACTTCCGTGGAATGTACAGTCTCATGACAGAAGATCGTGGGTGTAACATTCGATGCAATGTCAGTTGTTGACGGACTCGCCTATCCAGGGCGTCTAGTTCCGTTTGAGTCCACCTAAGTATGCCAAAGGAGTACAACAATAAAGGCATTACCCAACCGTTGAAAGCCCGCATTTTGTTACCGCCGGACAAAAAACTGTTAAGAACTTTTGTCAGACGGCCAAAAAAACGTTCTTTCACCGATTTCTTAATGTCCTCTACCGCTATACCCAATGACTCTGACATACCTAGGTATCTGTATGTTTCGGTCTCGGAGAGAGATCTGAGAGTTATTATCTCAGAAAGTTGTAAATTCGGTGAATTTACAACCTTCCCCCGCTGTACATGCATAACCGCACACTTATCAACACCGAACTCCATCTTAATGGCATTACTAAAAACTTCCGTAGTTTTTAGTAATGTCACTAAATCTTGGTGCTTCAGTGTGAACAGTTTGAGGTCATCCATATACATCAGGTGAGAAATAACCTCACCCCCTCTACGAAACCGATAGCCTAGCCCTGAATCCTTCAGCAATGTGCTAAGTGGATTCAGTGCTAAACAGAACCACAATGGACTCAAACTGTCGCCCTGGAATATACCACGCTCAATCCTTATCAAGTCATGCGGACCAGAAGCGCACTCACCACTACCTGGTTGACGAAGGACTGTGGTCCACAGCCCCATACATGAGACTAAGAAGGATTTAAGAGTCGGATTAATTTTATACAACTCTAAAATCCTCCCCAGCCATGAATGAGGCACCGAATCATAGGCCTTCTTGTAGTCAATCCAGGCAGTAGAGAGGGCGCCCCTACTCCGCTTAACTTAGTACCTTACTACGCTCCTTAGTACCACGTGACCCAGCCCTACATCCATTCTGAGCACTATCTAAGATGTTATTTGACATTATATGTGAATTTATTTTAGTTCTCAGAATAGATGTAAGGAGCTTGTAGATAGTAGGTAAGCAAGTGATAGGTCTATATTTTTTAGGTTCCGTGGTACTACCTGATTTATGGAGCAGGAAGGTGATGCCAGTGGTCATAAAAGCGGGTAAGGAACCAGACTCGAGGGCTTCTTGATACTGTGTTGCCAAGCGTTCATGCGAGCTTCGAACCCACTTGATCCAAAAGTTGTGCAATCCTTCCGGCCCAGGACTTTTCCAGTTCTGTACCGTACGTATTGCGCAACTAACGTCTTCGGGGTCTATTGTAATAGACTCCATGGCCTCGATGTTATCGCATTCACGCTCGACAACACGGATCCAATCACCCTCCGAATGTTCGACGGGCATCGACCATATGTCACGCCAAAATTGATTCATAGCGCGAGCATCTGGCAGTTGTCCGTCGCTCAAACGTTGTCCAGTTCCCTCCCACTCTCGGTACACCTTCCTTTGGTCACTTTGGAAGATACGATTCTGCCAGTATCTGTCTACACGCTCTCTATAGCGACGAATACGACTCGCCCATGCATATACTTTCTGCTTTAGAAAGTCAATACGTTCCGTGACATTAGCTAAGTATTGCTGGGAGCTAATACCGGTCCCAGCGAATGCCTGAGTCACGAAACGTATGACCCGTGGACGATTATTTCCCCGGCTAAAACAGATAAGCTTCGCAATGAGAGTCCTAAATGTGCCGATACGTCACTCGATTCTTGCCTGCCATACGGGCACACCACCCGATCGTGGTGCACGGTTAAATTCAGGGAATTTAACGCGTGCAACACGACAAGCGGTAATAGCTCCACAGTAAAGAATCGAGTGGGTATCTAGCAAATCATTGCTAGTCCGTAAGTACGGATCTAGCAACGCATTCAGGGCTCCCATCAACGCCAGATTTCGTCTATGCATGGGCAAGCGTGGATAGCCCGCACTTGATCCGATAGTCGTTGTACGGCAACGGTTATTGTTGGTTCAAGAGCCTGAAACAAAGGGAGCATCCTTGAACGGTACGCAGTCAGGTTGGTTTCCCCATCTGTAGCCTCATAATATGCCCGCATGACATTTTCATTGATGGATGAAGTCCATCGCATGCGGTGCACAATACCACCGGTAGTGGGGACCCTACTCGAAGCTGGTAGGCTTCGGGGCCCCAAACTGCTCGGCGGCCGGCCTCTCCCTCGCCGGCGTACAGGTGTTGGCGACGTCGGCGGGGAAAAATACTCGTCACTTGACGATGAGCTCGACGCCTCAGCAAGCACTTGTGTCGCAGGTGTGCGGTCCGGCGCTTGCGAGGCGGAGCTAAGTGATGAGTCCGGGGGTGTTGGGTGTGCATTCTTACTCCTGGCTCTTGTTATCATCTTTATCCATATTCATCATTCATCCTGTTAATTTATTCGAAACAATTTTTG
The DNA here is from genome assembly GCA_963556515.1 of Nudaria mundana. Classification (NCBI taxonomy): domain Eukaryota; kingdom Metazoa; phylum Arthropoda; class Insecta; order Lepidoptera; family Erebidae; genus Nudaria; species Nudaria mundana. The sequence goes on along the minus strand of OY748302.1, from coordinate 16,754,333 downwards.
ATATTTTGATGGTTGACGTTTGTCAAAGCTTCGTTTCATATTTGTAGACTTTGTAGTTGTTGTGATTCTTGTTATAAATTATGGAATATAATATATAATGAACTTTTTGGTAATATTATTTTGAAATCTGTATGAATTTTATAAATTGAGGCAAGATATTTTAGATAAAAATATTAAAATATTTTATAGATGAAAATGACGTATGTACAGATGTCCAGAGTTGCCAGTTGACATATGGAAATATCCATTAAAATCTTACCAAACGTCTGCAAAGTCTACGGTTATTTATCCTTTAAAATAGCGGTACAATATCTTTGCGTTAAATTATTCAGTGTAGACGGTAAACAAAGGTTTTGACCTTTGATATTTTGACCTTTTCTTATTATTTCGTTTATTTCTTTACATTCTTATTTTATAAATTTTTAAATACATTTATAAAAAAAACAAATACATTTAAAAATATAAAAAATAGTGACCCACCAGTAGCGGAGTAGGACCCAAACTACCGGCGGCGGAGACTACAGACTAAGAAACCTCCTAACAATACGGCACGTGTCGAGGATAACAGCCTTCTGAATCTGACTCTTGATCCAACAATCTAACGAGAGTCTCTTGAGATGTTGATCGAGACTCTTCGCTATTAATCCATTTGCCGAAACGACCACCGGGACAATGATCGTCGAGTCTACGTCCCACATGGCGGTTATCTCGAAGGACAGATCAAGGTATTTACTAAGTTTGTCCTTCTCTGCCTTCACGAGATTTTCGTCATGCGGGACGGCGATATCGACGAGCACTGCCCGACGCTGGGTCCGATCAACCAACACGATATCGGGCCTATTGGCAACAATAGTCCTGTCCGTGATGATTGATCGGTCCCAGTAGTGCAATGCACGACCATTCTCAAGAACTGGCACTGGTGTGTACTTATAGTACGGTACTTCAAACTCAATAAGGCCATATTGAAGAGCAAGTTGCTGGTGGATGATCCTGGCTACTTGATTGTGCCTATGCAAGTACTCGGTGTTAGCAAGATACGAACAACCGGAAATAATATGGCGAAGTGATTCACCAGGACGGTGGCATGCTCGACAAATGTCGACCGTACAGTCCTTCATGATGTATTTCCGATAGTTGTTCGTCTTGATAACCTCATCTGCAATTGCACAGGCAAAACCTTCAGTTTCCCCAAAACGCAGCCAGTTCACCGAAGCGAGCAGGTCAACGTCGGGTCCTGTTAAGACCCGGTAGAACCGCCCGTATAGCTCCTTACTCTTCCATACGTCCCTACGGTCTTCAGTACCTAGCACCTTTGGTTTACGCCAGTTCTCGTTAGCCAAGGAAAGAGGTGTCAGGCCCTTGTCAACCATCACGACATCGCAATGAATGTCACACCCGTTCTGTAGAAAGTAATCTCTCAGACTGCACACTTCACGGTTGTGGAGGTTCTTGGCATTCAAAAAGCCTCGACCCCCCACTTCCGCGGAATGTACAGTCTCATGACAGAAGATCGTGGGTGTAACATTCGATGCGATGTCAGTTGTTGACGGAATCGCCTATCCAGGGCGTCTAGTTCCGTTTGAGTCCACCTAAGTATGCCAAAGGAGTATAACAATAAAGGTATCACCCAACCGTTGAAAGCCCGCATTTTGTTACCACCGGACCAAGAACTGTTAAGAACTTTTGTCAGGCGGCCAAAAAAACGGTCTTTCACCGATTTCTTAATATCCTCTACCACTATACCTAATGACTCTGACATACCTAGGTATTTGTATGTTTCGGTCTCGGAGAGAGATCTGAGGGTTATTATCTCAGAAAGTTGTAGATTCGGTGAATTTACAACCTTTCCCCGCTGTACATGCATAACCGCACACTTATCAACACCGAACTCCATCTTAATGGCATTACTAAAAACTTCCGTAGTTTTTAATAATGTCACTAAATCTTGGTGCTTCAGTGTGAACAGTTTGAGGTCATCCATGTACATCAGGTGAGATAGAACCTCACCCCCTCTACGAAACCGATAGCCTAGCCCTGAATCCTTCAGCAATGTGCTAAGTGGATTCAGTGCTAAACAAAACCACAATGGACTCAAACTGTCGCCCTGGAATATACCACGCTCGATCCTTATCAAGCCTTGCGGGTCAGAGGCGTGCCCACCACTACCTGGTTGACGAAGGACTGTGGTCCACTGTCCCATACACGAGACTAAGAAGGATTTAAGAGTCGGATTAATTTTATACAACTCTAAAATCCTCCTCAGCCATGAATGAGGCACCGAATCATAGGCCTTCTTGTAGTCAATCCAGGCAGTAGAGAGGGCGCCCCTACTCCGCTTGACTTGTTGGCTAATGGCCATATCAATGAGGAGTAGCTCCTTAGTACCACGAGACCCAGCCCTACATCCATTCTGAGCGTTATCTAAGATATTATTAGATAATATGTGTGAGTTTATTTTATTTCTCAGAATAGATGTAAGGAGCTTGTAGATGGTAGGTAAGCAAGTGATGGGTCTATAGTTTTTAGGTTCCGTGGTACTACCTGATTTATGGAGCAGGAAGGTGATGCCAGTGGTCATGAAAGCGGGTAAAGAACTAGACTCAAGGGCTTCTTGATACTGTGTTGCCAAGCGTTCATGCGAGCTCTGAAGCCACTTTATCCAAAAGTTGTGCAATCCATCCGGCCCAGGACTTTTCCAGTTCGGGGCCGTACGAATTGCACAACTAACGTCTTCGGAGTCTATTGTAATAGACTCCATGGGTTCTATGGTACTGCATTCACGCTCGACGACACGGATCCAGTCGCCCTCCGAATGTTCGACGGGCACCGACCATATGTCACGCCAAAATTGGTTCATGGCGTGAGCATCTGGCAGTTGTCCGTCGCTTAAACGTTGTCCAGTTCCCTCCCACTCTCGGTACACCTTCCTTTGGTCACTTTGGAAGATGCGATTCTGCCAGTATCTATTTACACGCTCTCTATAACGACGGATACGGCTTGCCCATGCATACACTTTCTGTTTCAGAAAGTCAATACGTTCCGTGACATTGGCTAAGTATTGCTGGGGACGAATACCGGTCCCAGCAAATGCCTGAGCCACGAAACGCATGACCCGGGGACGACAATTTCCCCGGCTGAAAGAGATAAGCTTTGCAATGAGAGTCCTAAATGTGCCGATACGTCGCTCGATTCTTGCCTGCCATACGGGAACACCATCCGGTCGTGGTGCACGGTTAACTTCGGGGAATTTAACGCGTGCAACACGACAAGCGGCAATGGCTCCACAGTAAAGAATCGAGTGAGTATCAAGCAAATCACTGGTAGTCCGTAAGTACGGCTCTAGCAAGCATTCAGGGCTCCCATCAACGCCAGATTTCGCTTATGCATTGGCAAGCGTGGTAGCCGCGGTCTAGAATTAGGTATAAACCTATACTGCGAGATCACATCTTCCAAAGTACTCCTCAATTGCTCGCTTACCTGGATAGATGTATCACTCGTATCATTTCCCACGTCGAGTGCGGGCTCCGCTAACGTCCCACTTGTAGCAACCGTCTGTGTCACAGGTGACGGTGCTCTCGTTGCCACAGGAGCTGTACGAGTAGATAATACTTCCAGGCGTAGTCGATCAAGCACAGATTGATCCAACAACTTACATCGTTGGATAGCCCGTACTTGATCCGATAGTCATTGGACGGCAACGGTCATTTTTGGTTCAAGAGCCTGAAACAAAGGCTGGTACACTTCGGGGACCCAAACTGGTCGGCGGCCGGCCTCTTCCTCGACGACGTACAGGTGTTGGCGACGTCGGCGGAGAAAAATACTCATCACTTGATGATGAGCTCAACGCCTCAGCAAGCACTTGTGTCGCAGGTGTGCGGTCCGACGCTTGCGAGGCGGAGGTAAGTGATAAGTCCGGGGGTGGTGGTTGCGCATTTTTGCTCCTGGCTCTTGTTATCATCGTTATTCAGTATCATTATCCAATTTTTTATGTCGTAATACTATTGTTTGGATTTTTAACGATTGACACGTCATGTCAAATCGCATTTTCATTTTTATAAAATAATTGGTTTATTGTTGTTATAACTTTGTAATGTAATTTATAAACTTATTGGTATGTACTATAAATCTGTATAAATATTGGCAAGATAGTTAATAAAAAATTTAAAATTATTTACAGATAAAAATGACACATGAACAGATGTCGAGGGTTGCCAGGTTATTATTATTATTATTCCAGTGACGAAAATGTGACGCATATCTCAACCTTATTCCAAATTTGAGTGACGCCTTGGGTTTGTAGATATTGGATGTTAAAACGGGGCGATTTTACACCTTGCGCCCAGCAGTTTTCTTTGAATTACTCATAAATCATTGCATTTCTATTTCTTTTTAGGTTGTCACATTTCGTTACGATGTCGTCACTAATGCTACGTCCAAGTTTGAATCTCTTATGACCACCCATTCTCCAAATATAAGATGGGCGCAAGGTTCATAATTCTGAACGTTACGCCCACTTGTATTTTGACGACGGAAGCTCCTACGTAACGAAACGCTATCGTGGCGATCATTTTAGCTTCATAAAAGTTATCCTGAAGAGTTATAAGCTTTCGAAACAAAACCCAACATTTCTATGGAGTAGGGTGACCATGAAAATGTAAGTACTCCGACTTTTTTAAATTTATTGTTTGGCTTAGTTTGGCAAAGTTGTATTTAGGTACGCTTTCTATGATGTACACAGCTCCCTATAGTAATGGTTTTAATAATAAATGATAAGCAAATAATGTAATCACTGAATACTGTTTATTTATTGTTTTATATAAATCGAAATTGGTAAAGACATTTGAAGGCAAAATGTTTTTCAATGAATACCTAAATATCAGTTTCATGGCACAAAAATTGGATTTCACATCAAAATCACAATTAAAGGTAGGTACTAATTACAATTACAAATACTTATCGCCTACTCTTAATTTACCTCGCTGCGTCATTCATTCCTAATTAGTCTCATCACTTGCCGGCTTAATTTACTTAAATGTACAGACACGATTTGTACTTAACATTTTATTAATTATAAACAGTTAGGTAGGTACTTTTCGGCTGGCGGGCGGCGCGACGCACCGCTGCCCTTGCTTGCTAAAATACATATAAGTCAATGATCAAAATAGCATAAATCTGCCCTTTACTTTTTAACTAAAACATCCTATTATTATTTTTGAGTGGTGCGAACAGTACCTAAAGTCTAATATTTGTTATGTATAAAACTGTTATTAAACTTTACTGCTAAAAAATAAATTTAAAATAATTTTTCCAAGATATTTAAATAAAAAAGAAAATTCTCCTGATGGCAAATTCACTAAATAGGTATTCTATAAACGACCACACCACTATTTTAACTTCTCCAGAAACTGTCCTACTGTTATTTCATCATGTATGTAACTGAGATTCTATTATAAATTTGGTCTCTTTCTATGTAACACTGAAGTATTTTAGAAAATGTTGTGGTTTCATTTTGTATAAAACTTAATAGCTTTAGCATTGTGACATAATTTTTGTTTATATTTTTATTAAGCTTAGAATGCCAAGCTTCCAGGCCGTTGGTTCGTTCTATGCCGTTCGTTATAAACACACCATTGGCTTATAAATATTTCTTCTTTTAGCCAGTATGACTCTATATACTTTTGAAATTTCTTTAATTTATCTGAAGCCGGAAATTGTGTCACTATGTATTTCCATCCATCGCATATCATCCTTTCTGGTAGTAACGGAAGGACTGCACAGAGTGCGACAATGCGTTTTTCTAGTTTTTGTTTTATCCCTATTTTCTTAGCTCGCCTCCAAATACTACGTGTCATGTGATAGTAACATTTCTTTACAGTCGCATCAGGAAATGCTTTAAGTATTGCATTTGAGGATGATACTTCGAAATCTATATGAAATTTTGTCGGCTTCCAATCTGGGAATTGTGATTTTAGAATCTCAAAAAGCGCAAAGTATGTTTCTTCCTTTTTGTTGTTTAATATCATATCTCGTTAGGCGCCGTGAGTGAGTTGACGCGTACAGTGCATCGTGGTTTAAAATTAAAATTAGTTGTAAACGATAGTGAACCTAAAGTGAATCTAAATCGGTATAATTCGTTACTATAATAGTGTGCATAGTGCACGTTGTTGTTCCCCGCCGCTCCTCGTATTACTACGTCGCTATTGTAAGGATGAGTGTACAACGTTCACCGACTAACCAAGGTAGTGGATTGCTGTCGGATCTGAGTGCGTCGCGCAGTGAGGAGGATTTCGTCACACATCGTAGGCGCACTAAACAAAGTGTTGATGTCGATCTCGTTCACGAAATGTCCGATTTGCGAAGTGAGATGAAAAATTACTTCGAAAGTTTTAGCACTAAATTAAATGATATATGCAGCAGTTGGGGTCGTGAATTGACTGAACTTAAGCATGAAGTAAAGAAAATACAGGAGTCTATTGGGTTTGTTAGTGATCGACATGATGATCTCGAGAAGACATCGCGCGATGTGGTGTCAAGAGTTGCGGTGGTTGAAAAACGTCTCGATTGTCCTCAGACGGGCTTGCATCGTATTCAGGCTTTGGAGGCTAAGTTAGAAAACATGGAACAAAGAAGCCGAAACTGTAATATTGAGATCAGTAATCTCCCTGAAAAGCGTGGCGAGAACTTAATGTCTGTGGTAGAAAACATCTCCAGAATAATAAAGCAGCCGCTGTCTCCTCACGATATCATAGCAGTCCATAGGGTCCCTCAGCTGAACCCTAATACAACACGACCTAAAAATATTATAGTGAAATTCCGCAGCCAGTTCGTGCGTGACAATATGATTTCCTCGGTCCGAGCCAGAAAAGGGTTCACTTCTGATGATTTGAACTTGCCTGGTACTTCGGTCAAGATTTACATAAACGAGCACCTGACGTCGCAAATGAAGAACCTGTTTAGACAGACCCGAGAAACAGCTAAAGCGTGCGGTTACCGCTTTGTCTGGATTAAACATGGAACCATATTGGTTCGAGCTGATGTTTCCGAAAGTTGTTTCGCTATACGTGCGGAACATGACCTGGCTAAAATTAAGGCCAAAACAGCGGTACAATGACCAAATAATATATCTATGGTACTATGCTTTAGTCATTCGATATCTAATTACATATTGCAAATCGACCAACTGCGATTGTGTACACTCTGCCCTACATTTGTTTACCTACAACCGATGTACGAGTTCGAGCTACTACCCTACTTTGATCTGTTACAATATGTTAAGTTTTATAAAATGTACCTATTTGAAGAATTTATAACTCTGTTAAGTTTGTATGTATTAGGGGATTTACGATTACTTTTTTGTTGTACTTATAATATAAGTAATAGACTTACTATGCTGCGTATCGCATTTTTATGTGCTAAGTTGTTTGTGTACCTGGGTAATGCGTCGGTTGGTTTTTTTAAGGGAATACTGACGATATATAGTGTAGCTGTTATGGTTTTAACGTTCAACATAGTGTGCTGTTACCAAGCAGTCACTCCACATGTAACTTGTTGGGGAATGCCGTACGATTCTTTGTTTTTTGTTTTTTTAGAATGCAAAAATGTTTACACTTGTTTTATAAAATACAATTCGCATATTTACTTTTCGTGTTGCATAATTAGAAAGTATTTGCGAAGTTACATTCTTAATAGGACTTTCAATAGTGTATCAAATAAATGCATGTTATATAGAATATGTACCCGTTTACCCGCTACTGGATTACATCATGTGTTTACGTACCTACCGGGTGTACCGTACAATTTTGATACATTAGATCAGGTGTTTTGTTTTGTTGGTATCTTAAATTATTTTATATGTGTTGAGTTTGGATCTATGACAATAATTATAATTACATGTTTCTGTACCATAACGCGGGACATATGGGCGTCTAACAATCGAACATTCTCATATTATACAATGTATAGTAGTCAGTTGTATTGTAACTTATGTATATCGCACTACTGTAAAAACTATTTGGTGGAGTGGAGTGTGCAAATACGCTTTACACTTATATTTTTCACCACATTTTTATTGATATTTAAACTCGACCTATATTTGGCAGACTCGTATATCTGCTGGACTTCAAGCTTACTGGGTGTACCTGGTATAGGTAGTACTCTTCTATACAAAACTGTTGAATTAATTAATTATTTAAATTCGCGGATAACAGTAATTTAACATTTTACTATCAAAATTGTCGTGGACTCCGGACTAAATTGCATACTCTGTTCATAAATATTTTATCATTTTCTTACGACTTAATTGTACTGACTGAAACCTGGTTTACATCAGATATTTTAGACAGCGAGGCCATCGATGACAGATATGTCATCTTTAGATGTGACCGTGACCGTGATGCTACCCAGAAGGATGATGGGGGTGGGGTTCTTATTGCAGTCTCGCGTGCGCTGCGTCCCAGTAGTGTTAGTTTTTGTCACGACGCTTTTGCGGACATCGAGCACATCGTAGTGCAACTGCCCTCATCAGAGCGTGGCAAGCGACATATTATAAGTGTCGCATACTTGCCACCAAATAGGAGGGACGAAGTTTACATCGCGCATTTTGACAAGCTGTTGGATCTCATCAACGATAATAGCACGGAAACCTTCTTCATTGTGGGAGATTATAACCTACCTCAGATTGACTGGTTTAACCCGAGAAGCAGTGACACAGTAACTGATCGGTTATTTAATTTTATAGCTGTCTGTAATGGTCGCCAATTCAATATGTTTAAAAATAGTATGGGCCGCATTTTAGATCTTTTCATATCCAACATCGATTGCCTAACTAAGGAGTGTGCGGCGATAATACCCCCAGATAAACTACACCCCACATTCCTTGTTCTTACAATGATAGACATCAATATTAAACCTTTAGCGCGCCAAATGAAGAATAAGTTTAATTTCCTCAAAGCGGACTATGCTGCAATTTACACTAGACTCTCCGACCTGGACTGGTACCAGTCACTTAGTAGTCTTCCATCTGAACACTGTGTGGACACTTTCTACGATATTGTTTATGGTATAATTAAATCGCATGTTCCACTTATTCAAGCTAAAGTTTCACGATTCCCTGTCTGGTTTACATCAGCGTTAATTCGCTTTTTTCATTTTCAACAAAAAGAACGAGCTTGGGTGAAATGGAAGAAATACGGCAATGCCAGTGATTACGAGGAATTTTCTGTTCATCGTCGTAGATTCAAAACTGCTTCAGATAAACAATTTAAATTATATATTAACTCAGTCGAGGACAGCATTTCTTGCAATGTGAAGCACTTTTGGACTTACATATCGAAGCGTGGGGGAAAGGCGGACATTCCTGCAAACATGTATCTCGCTACAACACATTCCAACGAGCCCATAGAAATATGCAATATGTTCTCAAGTTTTTTTAATTCAGTCTATGAACCCTCTTCGCTTATTCCTGAGCAATGGCAGCCTCCTAATTCTTACGCTCCTGACTCTTCATGCATTTCTGACTTACATATTACCGAGGATAACGTACAATCAGCACTCTGCAAATTGGACCTAAACAAAGGTCCTGGTCCAGATGCTATACCTCCTATCTTCTTGAAAAATACTGCTAAATATATATGCCTACCCCTCCACATCATCTTCAACAAATGCTTAAAGGAAGGAGTATTTCCGGATGTCTGGAAACAAGCATTTATTATTCCTGTATTCAAAAGTGGCGATAAGAGTAATATTGAGAATTACCGTCCCATTTCCATACTGTCTACCTTGTCTAAGCTGTTTGAGAGATTAGTGCACAGTTGTCTATATCCTTATTTTCATCATATTATTGCTCCTGAACAGTATGGATTTGTTAAGCATAGATCTACGACCTCTAACATGCTGTTGTTCTGCAACTTCTTATTTGAGAAGATGGACGATAGAGTGCAGGTTGATGCTGTGTACACTGACTTTCGGAAGGCTTTCGATAAGGTGGACCACAAAATACTTTTGGACAAAATCGCTTTTAACGGTATCTGAGGCAATCTTCTTCGTTGGTTCATGGCATACATCTCTAACAGAACTCAGCAAGTAGTCATTAATGGATTTGAATCTAACTATGTCACGGTGTCCTCAGGAGTTCCACAGGGATCTATACTCGGTCCGTTGCTATTTATTATATTTATTAATGATATAAGACACTGCTTTGTTCACTCAAAATTCCTCATGTATGCTGATGATATTAAAATTTATTTGCCTTGTAGAAAGACACAAGATTGCATACAGTTGCAAGAGGACTTGGACCGGCTTTCCAATTACTGTTCAGAAAATAGAATTCAGCTCAACCTATCTAAATGCAGTGCTATTTCTTTTACCAAAAACAGAAATATAATAAATTTTAGTTAGTCTCTTCTTGGCACTGTACTGGGGAAGGTGGATTCAATTCGTGATCTTGGCGTCTTATTAGATTGTAAGCTTCACCTAGATTTGCATATCGACTGTATAATTGGTAAGGCATACAGAATGTACGGTTTTGTGATGAGATCAACGCTTGACTTCAAGAGACCCTCCACTTTCATGTTGCTATACAACACCCTTATTCGCTCTCAACTTGAGTATGCAGTGCAGGTCTGGAGTCCCTTTTACGACAAGTACACTATCAGACTGGAAATGGTCCAAAAGAAGTTTTTGCGAGCCATGAGTTACAGATGTCGTCAACCAAGGTTATCATACACAGAACTCCTGCAAAGGTATAACCTGTTAAGTTTGGAGTCTAGGCGTGTACATTTGATGGCTGCGAAATTGCACGGCCTTTGTAATAATAGGTTTGACTGTCCGGATTTAACCAACCTAATTTCTTATATTGTACCTAGAACGGTTTATCGCGGGGTGCGTACTGGTCGACGGTTTATACCGTAAGGTGTAAAACAAACGCTGGCCTGCGCGCGCCTGTGCGACGAATTTTGGAAGCGTATAACACACATTTCATTGAAATCGACATTTTCTCCGTTTCCCTGTTTAGCTTTAAAAGACTAACACGCGATATTTTGACAAATAATTAGATTCACAAGATTACTAAGATATGTTAAGTCATAACGTGTAACTGTTAAATGTCCCAATAAAGAAAAATAAAAAAAATAAAAAAATAAAAATAATAAAGCGTAACATAGCGGAACCATATTTACATTAAATAAGGTTTCATCTAAATTACCAAATATTGTAAATAGTTGTAAGAATGGTGGAGGACAACTTGAAAATGTTTCATCGCCAAATACCTCTTTAATTGATGGCATTAATTCTCTGGACTCTTTAGTGGAAAATATAAGAATCCGGTTGTCATTGTAACAGTAGTCAGCTAATAAAGAGAAGTAAATTTATAAGGAATCTCTACTTCCCTGATATCACTGAAAACACACTTGCTAACTCCCAGTGATTGTTTTCTCGTATTATACAAAAGCGTTTTTTTGTTTCCATATAAGGGTGTGCTACCTACCAAATGTAAGCCCTTGTCTTTTAGAGAAACTTGTATTTTGTCTTTAAAAATTTTCGGAATAGGACTTGTCGAAACTTTGACATATTCCTTAGCTGCCTCTATTGTTTCTGCCACTATATTTTTGCCAAAATCAGGATTGCGTAACTTTTGTGGGTCTGACGTGGTATGCTTATTAGATTTTAGAATACGAAGAGGATGCTGGAAAAGGGCAAAATTAAGACTATAAGACTTAAAATATCAACTTCAAAAAAATTATTGAGCCGGTACATTTATACTTTTTCCTCATACTACACTGCCATATACTGGATCCATTTTTATAAATTTTATTTTTATGATATTGATATCCTCCATGTAAAAGTACTTTGCCACCCCTTCTGTTCAAAAATTGTATATCCGAATTGGATGACTCTGAAGAGCAACTCTCAATTACATTGCAACGCAGCATTTTACACTTATTGAAATACACCACTTATATAGATAATGTTTTACGGATACAACATGACAGTGACAAACAGGATAATTATATCATTTTCAATTATTCTCATCCGACCAGTACTAATTTAAGAAGGTTATACGCTATTTTCATTAGTGGGTCTTCGAAGATAATAAAATCTCAGTGGACCCACTAGTGGGCCTTTGGAGACATATCAGTATTCTGAGACCCACCGGTGGGTCTGCTTAGTGTGTCCTTGAAGCCGAAGCGACATTTATGTACTTATTCTATCCGACACGTGTACCGTGGCGCTGTGCTGTCATTTTATTAAAAAAAACTTAAATTGGAGTTTTCAGACCCGAAAACTACTTATTTAATCGTAGAAAAACTTTTAAAATATAGATATATTTTCCTAGAATGGTATTCCTGACTACAACGAAAGATATTGTTTAAATATTATGAACCATTACCCGTAACGCCACCTAGTTTAAAATAATTCAACTAACACGACAGGCCCGAAAAATTTGTTCCTGATAGACTACCAGTGGTACTACCCACTATAATCAATCACTCCAGCCGTTGTATGTGATGTTCGAATAAATATACTTTGCAATAGAGAGACATTGCTAAACGCTTAATCGATGCTTCTCAGGACCACAACGCTGGCTATTTTCTGGCCCAAAGAATAAGTATCGCCATCCAACGTGGCAACACAGCCAGCATTCTGGGAACCTTCCCAGTCGGCAATGACGCAGAGGAATTTTTTAAACGACATTTTGTAGTTTATATGTATATTTTTGTACATATGTAAATTGTAATTCTTATTGTAAATACTAGCTGTTGCCCGCAGCTCCGCCTGCGTGTTACTTTAGATCTAAGTACATAACTTTTTTATTTATGCACCGATTGAAAACCAAACCGCAAATTCAAATCAAAAATTTAAATCGGTTAAGCCGTTTCTGAGATTAGCGTGTTCAAACATTCAGACAAACAGACAAAAGTTCTGAGAACCATTGTTTTGGGTTTTATTGCGTTCATAATAGTATTAATAATTGCGTTCATAATACAACAGTTTCTCTATTATATATTCTATTACCCGTTCTGAAGAGCTCTTCAATCTGATCCCACCCTCTTCCTTCCGATCCTGAACAACTCGTGCCGGGCAGAGATGCCACCCCCACACAGTGGATAGCATGTTCACGAGAACCGAACGTTTTAAACGTTCGTTTCTCTGCCGAACGATAGTGGCCTGGAACGCCCTGCCTGTGCACGTGTTTCCTCCATAAAGTTTGTTTTTTATTGTATATACTTTTCCGGGATAATAAGTACCCAGTGTGGTGCCCAGGATATTAAAGAATAATTATACCAAGTTTCATCGTAATCGGACCGGTAGTTTTTGCGTGATGCCTGAACACAGACAGACAGACAAAAATTTTTTTTAATCACATTTTTGAGTTCGGTATCGGCCTAGTGGTGTTACTAGGCCGATACCGAACCGAACCTTGCCATTTTTTTTTTTTATATTTTCAATGTACAGAATTTTCACTTCTACAGATTTATTATTAGTATAGATATGTCACCCCTTTGCAATCGAAGTTGTGTTTGCGAGATGCATAAAAAAAATTATTTCACTAAATGTCGTTTTTTTTGTCGAGGCTTAAGTCCATAATGGGCATGTCAGCCTATGTCTAATGTTATAAGGAGTGGTGCATACTTACGATGTCCCGATTATATCCCGATAGGGTAGGCACAAGTGCATTCCACGCCCACATAATAGGGCATAAGCCTATTACCGTTACCGGGCATTATAGCATAATTCAAAACCACTCTGTTAAGGGGGTGTTCTACGCATACTAATAAAACAACGAATAATTTAGCAAGAGTTTAATAAAAAAATGCAAAATAATAAAAATATCTCCAAATATTGAGCCTTACCACTAGGATATCTGTAGGTTCACAATATCCAAAAATACAAAATTACACGCACTCACACTTTGAGGGTACTTGTCTTTAAGAATATATATTACAAAATTATCAATTGTTACAATATTATATTATCGCAAAAACAAAGATGTCGGGTCCGAAGTTTGAACCCGGGTCTATCCCGGCCTATAAGAAGACATTGCAAATTCAATGTTTTTACCATTATATAATACTGTAACAAGAAAATGTTAACATGATTAATAATGCTTCCAAAATTTAATTCGCAAACACCAATTGTACCTTTTTCGATAAAACCGATTAAACATTGCACTTTTCTTTTTTTATTTTAATAATCTTACTAAGAATTTCCCTTTTTTTCGTTTGTATAAAAATGTCTATTAAATAGCTGTCTAATCAATTTTATCGAAATACGTTCATGGGAATGATTAAACACGCCGAATTTAATTATCAAAACAAAATATTGGCACTAGATTCCCGATTTGTAGCAAGTGTGTAGTATTAAATACATAAATATTTGGACGAAATCAATTCGAACTGTTAAGGGTTAAGTTCTAAACATAAATTTATTGTCATTTCACAACTTTGGTAAGGAAATGATATTGAGAGCGGAGGAAGGGTTTATTAGAAAAAAAAAACAATACATTTAGTAATTATGAATTTTTTGTATACAGAGTTCTCCTGTATACAAAAAGTTATAAGAATTAACGTGGTCGGTGCAATAAGGTTTATTAAATAGCACAGTAGTTGGTAGATAATATTAATTATTCGGTCTAATTTAGGGATCCGTGAATGTTTCGCAAAACTACTGTTAAATATGCATATCATAACACAGTATAAAACAACGTCGCTTCCGTTCCGTATGTTTGCTTAGATCTTTAAAACTACGCAACGGATTTCGATGCGCTTTTTACCAATAGATAGAGTGGTTCTCGAGGAAGGTTTGTACCAACCACGTCGAAAATTGACGCAAATAGTTTTATAAAAATTGTGCATTTAGACTCAAAATGTAGTTTTGTTTACCAAAGGTGAGCCACATACAATTAACAATATTAATTACTATGATTTATTGATATGAATACATGTGCAATAACATAACGCGGGATGTTGCCGATATGGCTTCAACTTTTATAAGAAACAATAACTGAACTATTTCATTGCTTAAAAAAGGTTAAAAATAAATATATGTTTTCTCCACAAATGTAATACTTTTGGGAATAATAAGAATATTACGTGTAATAGTTTAGATCCCCTCGGGATAGACGGGGGAATCCCCGTTCATTAAGGAGGGGAATTCCCACTAATAGTAATGAAATAATAATAATTAAACCAGTCGAATTATTGTTTTATATGAAGCAATAACGACAACAATCCATTTGAAAACTAAAATATACACAAACTCTTAACCATACGTTAATGTTAAAGAATGTAATACATTGCGAATTAAATATTTATAAGAATCTTCCCTTTAATATAATAATATTTTTGACTAGCGAGTAAATTACACCTATTCGTTAATATTTAAGTAAAATACGAAAGCTGGAGTATACGTTATAAGTAACGACAAGCGCCATGTCTTACAGAAATAAATGCTTTTTAAATTAATAATAATAAATTCATCTCGAATTGTTCACTCATAATTTTGAATGGGGCATATTATAATAATACAAATTTATATGAGATTCAATGATAATACTCCGTACAAAATCTAACTAGCTAGAATTTTCTAGAAACTACTGCAAAATGCAGAGATGTATTTTTAATAATTCATAAGACATAATAGGGATGAGACGGTGTTTATTATCTGTGACGTCACACACACCTAGCGCCATCTTGTAAAACAGTTTCAGCTTATTAGTTCGATAATAAGCTGCTGTTTAGATATAATACGTATTATCCAAATTGAAAACCCCTCTAGCGCGATTCACGATTAGTACTTCATTCAAAGTATAGTCCAGGGTAGATAATTTTTTAAAGAAAAAAAAAAAGAATGAAACCAATTGGCAACGGAAGATAATAATACAAAAATCAAAGGAAAAATAAATTACGGGCGATCTCAGTTCGGGAAGCAAGAGGGGGTGAGTTTTTAAGGGTAAAATTCGGTTTATCTGAATTTCTGGCAAAACTACGAGCTCTATGGAAAATAGTTAAATAAAAAGATCAACAACTTCTGTATTTACTCCTTTTTCACATAACCTCAATACAAAAGTATCGCCCGTATCTTGTTTCCAATGGGTTTCATCCTACTATAATTTTCTACCACTTTTTACCATTTTTTAAGGCCTTGGACTAGTAGTGCGCATCGTCGTCACTAGATGGCGCTGGCCTAATGTACAGTGCCTAATGCCACAGTATACTATAAATCCCCTAGTCGATGATGTATGTATCGATCATAATAAATTAACTCGATCCGGATTAATAAATATATCTCATGTAACTTTTAAATGAACTAATAAACAATATATAGGTAATAAACTTATATCATTTCAACATATTGACAAGAAAATCATTATAGTCTTTGGCGTTTTGAGCAAACGTGATGTGTTTATGGCATCAATTAGCGGTACTATACCATCATGATTATATTATAGATATTTTATACAAAGACTAAACAGTAGAAATACATCGACGTCGTCGGCTAACATTATAATGCAATGGTTGTTTT
The DNA here is from genome assembly GCA_963556515.1 of Nudaria mundana. Taxonomy (NCBI): domain Eukaryota; kingdom Metazoa; phylum Arthropoda; class Insecta; order Lepidoptera; family Erebidae; genus Nudaria; species Nudaria mundana. The sequence continues at coordinate 16,737,812 of OY748302.1, read as the reverse complement.
TTTAATACGGGATTAGATGTTACTGATTTTTGCAATTCCCATGTGAACTATACCGTTCTATAGATCGATCTGACACAATGTAAATTTATCGTACGAATCTTCGTCGGAATTATGAACAGATAAAAAGCGTACATTATAGCACCAACATCAACATATTTCGACCAAACTTAAATAATATTTACCAACATTTGAACCAATATTGGCCACAGCTCAATTTCGCTATCTAAATATTTTTTATGATTCAATTAACATGGAGACCAGTGATTACTCAAAATAGGAGCCAGTAATTTACTTAACATGGGAGCCAGTAATTACTTAATATGGAGGCAAGTTATTACTTAACATGGGGGCAAGTAATTACTTAACATGGGGGCCAGTAATTACTTAACATGGAGGCCGGTAATTACTCAATATAAGGGCCAGTAAATAGTCGACATTAGCATATTTATAATGCATGTCATTAGTTCAAAGATCCGCCAACATTAGTTATCTATCAAAAATTAAGATGACTATTTAGAATAATATCCGTTACATTAACTGTCAATTCCTAGTTTAAATACCCCCTACCCATTCATACATATACAAAGTATTACATACATACACATCATACTTATTTATATAATATGTTTCCGAACGATACATATAGTATACGCAATTGTAAATAAATGCAACTTATGGCAAACTGCAGGAAAGTTACTCTTTTCATTACTGTTGGAATAAAAAGGCGATTTTATTTACGAAAAAGAAAACTAATTTTATCGATAAAAAAATCGCCTATTATAAATATTTAAAATCGACTAATTCTTTAAGTAAAGAAATACTTCAATTTCTTATGTAATTACGATTAGAAAGTCATGTAAAGAATCATTTTTGACACAGTACACGTAGCAAAAGAATTAAGTATCCAGTGCCACATAGTACATTAGAAACTCGCACATGTGTCTAGTACCATTTCCTTACGTTAATTTGCTCGAAATACGTTTTCGTATTCCTCCATACATTTCAGTCAGTTCCTTGACCTCACCGCTAGGGGCGCTGCACGCGCTAGTGTGAAATATATGTTGAATACGAAAATGTATTTCGTGCAAATTAACGTAAGGCACTGCACTGGTACTAGACGCACTGCATATTATTTGTGACTGTAGAAAATGTACTAAGTCTTTTGCTCAGTGTATATTGTAGTCGTTATAAAAAAATAATATGCAGTCAATAGAGGCAATACAATGAGCTATGTGCATTACTATGAGCATAATAGTTACAAGTTTGGTCGTACTCGAGATCACGAGATTGCAAATGAAACCACAGAGTGATAACTTTGTGCCGGTTTCTTTATGTTTTAAATAATATCAGGGCTGGGAAATAGTAATTGAAACATTTCACACCAGCGCCCCTAGCGGTAACGTCGGGGAACTGTGTGTAATGTATGGAGGAATACGAAAACGTATTTCGAGCAAATTAACGTAAGCAACTGGTACTAGACACTCAGAACGAACTTCTGAATTTACCAATTAATATAACAAAAAATATGTTCAACGAAATCAGAGCCACTTCAAAGACGAATTATTTATATTTTTTCTATTTTGACGAAAAAATATAAGTGTCTTTACAGCTGAAAAGTGGAGGCAACCGGATTTAACATTCTGGTGATGATTATGATGACAAATTAAAAAAAATACACATTTTTTCAGCCTTTATATACAAAGGCTTAACCTAACATAATTTAAAAGATATTGGACTTAGTACGTGCCGATGTACTAACTCTAAGATACAATGACTAAGTTCAAAAATTGTATTGGATCGCGGTATATTTGTATATAATGCCGTATCAAAAGGTATGTTTGTCGCTGGAAGGAGACGAATTTACTACAGTGTGGTGACGATATTGATAAAATAACTTCATTTATTTTCATAATTCATACACATTTCAAAAAAAAAGAGTTATAAGATGGAATTATAATACAACACTTTTTGTAATAATGTCAAAAAGTTATAATAATTGTCTAGACGTTACATAACTGTCCTAACATTTAATTTGGCATGAAACGAACAGTAACAGTTATGAAATATTTCTCTTGCTGATTTCCCATTTACCATAGAAATTAAGTCTGAATTAAAGTTGACTTCATATTAATGAACGCGTGCGCGTGCACGTAAGCGTGTACGTATACGCACGTATAAGTCCGACACTTTCCTCTATATTGTAATATATGTGATATATAAAATAAATATTACATTTACTGACAATCCTATATACAACATAAATTCTCATGTAATTCATGGATAGGGTACATTAGGTTAATTTTCAAAGTAACCTACAATTGTACTTTTACTATGAACCTAAAAACTTTGCCGTACAAAATATTAGATTCAAACACATACTCGTGTAAGCGAGAATAAATAAGCTCAAACTATTGAAAGCAAGACCGACATATCACTTTAGAAAGCGGTTTCTAATATCATAATTCAAAAGATAGACTTGTACCGCCAAACCTTTGGCATTTAAGTACCTCAATAAAATATACTTTCCGATGAAAGGGTCTGAGAACGGTTCGAACGAGGATATTCCATTCTACTGTACATTTTCCAAATCCCTTAATACAATGTAAGAAAGTGCAATGACATAAAATTCAACACAAGAGTATACTTTATCAGTATCGTCACGTAGATTATTTATGAGTATTACCCGACAAAATACGGGAGCCTCTATATACCACTACACACTAGGGCAGTAAATTGCACTACAAATAGTTGGGGTTACCTCACTGTTCCCATTCAGATTCTTCGACACCTTCCATACTGTCTTGCTCCAACTTCATGTTGACGTCCATTTTTGCGCTCAGTGATTTCATTATCTGGAAGATTATGTTTCAAATTACCACATTTCCATGGCTCAAGTCTTTCTCAAGCGATGTTTATATAAATATAAATAAATAAATATTGTTGGACATGGTCACACAACGTCATCTAGCCCAAACTAAGCTATAAGCTTGTGCTATGGGATCTAGACAACTGATAAACATACTTATATATTTCTAAATACATACATAATATACATAGAAAACACCCAAACTGCGAAACAAAACATTTGTGGATCACACAAATATTGGATTCGACCCGGGAATAGAACCCGAGACTCCGGAGTCAAAAGCCGATGCACATAGATAACCTCCTAATAGATTCCGCATGCAGGGCAACAAACGCGCGCCACTCATACTTGATTTCGCAAGCATGTAAAGCTATGCCTAAAATCGACAACCAACTTCGCGACCTATGTTTTTGCGAGCATTTTACATTTTAAATGGCTTCCTGTTCCGTGAAATGGTATGGCAAGTCGGCGAAGACATCAAATTACCAAAAAGATGGCATTACATTTCACCGGTAAGTAAATTAGACATAAATGTAAATATAAAATTGACTAGGCACCGGAGTTCAATTTATTCTGGTTGGTAATAGAACATAAACACAAACCATTTAGAACCCGTTGATGTCTTTTTGAAATTACTCTTTCACTCATTAGCCAAATTATAATAGCTATCCTTTTCTAACAATACATTACAATAGCACTTGAATCGATAGTGATGGGATATCGGTATGATATAGTACGTCATCGATATTTTGCAGTATTATTGACGTAGGTGCTTTAAAAGTAGTACCTATAAATAAGCAACATGTTGTCGCCCGCGACTGCGCCCGGTTGAATTTCGGTAAGCTGCGAATTATTTGCGACCAATTTGTGTGTTGGCATTATTATAATTTTTTTTCGCAGCTAATGTGATTTAGTATTAGCAATGTAACTGAGATATATATTATTTTATAGGTTTCCTGGATGCCCCGAGAGGAAAAAAAAATGGGTAGATGCAACATCTCGTGGGGAGAGTTGGTTTCCCACCAATAACAACGTAAAATATTAAGAAAGAAATTATAGTCCCGCCGATGACATCAGTTTTTGATATTTATTTATAAATTCTTTCTTAATATAAATTATATTACTTTACATCTATTGAATAAAAATATAAAATTATAATGTATCATCATCAGAGATGGGGGGCTCGTGGCTTAGTGGTAGGTAGTAAGTACGAACTGAGAGTTGATAATACCTGTCCCTCTTGATTAAGTCCTGATACCTATTCCTATAAAAATTATAATAATAAATAATATTTTTTATATTTTTAAATGTATTTGTGTTTTTTATAAATGTATTTAAAAATGTATATAATAAGAATATTAAGGAATAAACGATATAATAAAATTATAAAAATATAACTATAACATACCTGCGAGTATCAAAATTTTATCGACACATTTTCATCCCTATCCCATCTCTAGTATTCGGTGTATTCGAAGATTGACCTTGAAACAGCCAATCATAGCGCACTTACATGTTTCCGCGCGCCCCTCGCATTCCGCCAAAACAGGTGAACTCGGTAAGGAACAAAATTACAGTAATGCGGAATCTATTAGGAGGTTATCTATGCCGATGCACTACCGACCACGCCACCGAAGCAGTCAGAACAAAATATAAAATTTAATTCATACATTATTTTGTTCCAAATCATATCTATTCCGTGTTCTAAATGATACTCAATTCAAGGTACGTAACGTAAGAAAATAAAATTTATTTTGTTAAGGATTTTTTAAATTAAATAAATTTAATAAGGATGAACTCTTTCCCTTAGTTTGCCGTATGTCATTACTTCCCAGAATTAGATCCATAATAGCAACACTATCGAATTGTGTAATAAATAATACAGGTGTGATTTTGTTTTTCAAAATCAGTGGGTACGATTCCCTAGGATTATTAATTTATCAAAAATTCAATGATGAGGTTTTTTAAGTTTCATTAAAATCTGGCTCGTGACTCCTTTGAGCATTTTTCGCTATTCCTTATAGTTTCGGATTTGGCCATCCAAACCCACTTGAAAAATTCACACAATAAATAAATTGTCATATAAAGTGAGTGTGTAAGCCGCGCAAGATGACAATGGGATTGGCGGCCATGTTGGTGACGTCATAGTGTCGTAGATTAACCTGCAATACTGTTTTGTTATCCGCATTTATCAGCTGATGACGTCACGGAGCGGTAATTGTGACAATCTATCCCACTCACATAGTGCGCGACTTATACGAGTAGTGTCCCTCACCTGATCCTGTTTGTCCTTGGGGTCGAGTGTGAGGTGCGGCGCGTGGCCCTTGATGAGGTCCGGCTTGGGCTTGGACACGGGCGCGGGGGGAGGCGGCAGCTGGCGAGATACTGGGGGAGTAGGGGGGGATTGTGGATCTAGTGTTTTATTAACTCGACTTTATTCCAAATAATTTATTAATAGGTTAAAATTTTATGATAGAAATTAAATGTCTCCGGAAAGGCTCGAACCCACAACATTTCCGTAACAGGGGGTGATTTATAATTTCTATCTCAAAATTTTGTTTTAGCTAACTTATTGCTTTGAAATACAAAAATATATAGGTTTTTGTAGAATTTATGACAAGAGAGATATTTTGAATCCTAAGCGTAGTGAGAGTTCCTGAAAGAGGATTACTTAGGAATTCCTTAGAGAAAAATATTTTTACTCTCAAGACCACAAAACTCTACTTTTCATCGTCTTCTATGATAAAAGAACTCGGTGCCTCCTGTCCTGTATTTATTGCTCCGCAACTTCTTCACTACGTTAAATTAATCAAACTTCTCAAAAGTATATGAAATCAGTTCGATGGTTTTAACGTGTATCTCCAGACATACAGACATTGGGACACACATAAAATTTTAAGAAAAAAAAACTCAATACTTACGTGCTTCCATACCGGGCGGTTGCAAGCTGACCATTTTGGGTGTAACTTTGCAACCCTTGAACCAATCCTTCGCACTGAGCCAAGGTTCCCACGTGACCAGAGTGGGGGGGAATAGGTCGTCTTGGAATAACTCGCTCTGTTGGAAAATATACATAGTTATATCATAGTAAGCTAAATATATGAATATATTTTTTAGATTAAGACCGGTAGGGCGTAGGGCTGGTTTCTCGACTACATGTTTATATCGATATAATTAAGAGTTTAATTTTATTGATTAAGATAAGATAAGATAAATAGTAACATACATGATACATGCCTTAAAACTAATGTACAAAGGGCGGCCTTATGGCTAATAAGCGATCTCTTCCAGGCAACCTTTGGATGGAAAGAGAAATTTACGATATAATGTTGATTATTGGATATACACAACATATCGAATAAACTATAATAATGGAAATAATCGATATAATTCATATAATTACTATATCGATATGACCATACTTTTTACTCTATCTAAAATACATAATTATATCGAATAAATAATGGTAAATATTATTACTAGTCACAAAAGTGGTTAAAAATAATTGTGAATCATACAATAGTGGGTACAAAGAGGTCCTAAGAAGATCTTAGGGTCCCAACTCAACATCTGCAAGTGGTCCACCTGCCGATTAACAGACGAGGTTCTGACAAACATAAACATACTGATAAATGGCATTAGATTAGCCTCCATTACACAACAACAGTATTGACGAAAAGTGGGCGTATAACATGCCCCTGCCTACCCTGTGTAATACAATACATAGTAGAATAGTTCCGTACCTTTATCCTGGGCACGGTGAAGGATAGAGGCTCGATAGTGCCGTTAGTTAGTCGAAGTGCCCTCGCAAACTCCACCTATTGTAGAAATGTTTCATGTAAATAATTAAAATAAAAATAAAATAAAATAACATTTATTATCTTTGAAATTTTCAGAAAATTATTTAGATTCGTCAGAAGTTGGTGTGACTCTACCGAGGGTTCCAAAATGCAACGAGACTGAGAAGAGCCCTCAAGAAACTCAGTTCGGCTCTTTTCAAAATATTTCATCTTAAATCTAATACAGAGTTATTTAGAAAGGAGCAATTCGTTACGTTGTTACAACCAGGCCGCCTTGTCATCTAAGAAATCATTAATACTATAATAAGCTTTATGGCACAATTTAGTTTTTTTTTTTTTATTATGAAAGTCTATAGCGAAAAGTGGCCGAAGAATATCTCTCTGCCTATCCCTTTTAAGAAAATTTAGACTGCTAGTTTTCTCCTCAGTGGCTTTATTAAGACGGAGCGTAGCGGAGTCTTCTCTAAGATGGGCCCAATCGAAAATGTATGTAAAACGATACCGGTCGCAATTTTAAACCTATCGACTTGAAATTTGGCTGCAGATAGAACACATTAACGTGCGTCTAATTACGTTCTCAGTCTTATTTATTTCGACGTAACCGTCCGCGTTCCGGCGAATACCTAGTGTAAGAGAATTGCTACATAAAATTAAAATAAACTATTTATTCAAATAAAACATTCAACCTTAATTCAAGATAGCGGATAACGTAATGAAACGAACACCACGCAAAACTAAAATCAGTCTGATTTACTGACAAGTAAAAGTAAAATATTTCCGGATAAAAACCTATTTAAACTGCTTTATCAGTCTACAATATAATAGTAGATTGCTTTCTCGGCCTGCAGAGACTATTAAGTGACGTGTAACATATTTTCCGGCTGTTGGAATTTTGAATGGTTCGGCAGATTGGGTTATGATTTGTTTATGTCCGGTAACGGCAATAGGTGTGCTCTCCATTACGTGGGACCAACAACACGATTTACAAAGTGTGGGTGTGTCGTGTATCTCTGCCTACCAATTCAGGGATAAAGGCGTGAGAATCATCACTATCAGTATCACTACATATTATAAAACTAGGTATTTAGTGCATGCTGCTAATTGCAAATGTTAAGCGGAGCAAATGTTTTTGTTACATATCAGAATCAGAATCGAACACTTCAATTAATTAATCGAATGAAAAAAAAATCTATTTTCATTGTTGACGCACGTGTTTCCATGGCAACCATTTAATCATCTGGTTTTTCGGTGAGGTCCAGGACATTTTCGGTAATTATTCCTCCGTGGTCAGCTCTATTTTCATGATTTCAGATATCTACTCCCGGGTATGATGTCGACCAGCATGCCAAATTTGGTCAAAATCCGTCGAGCCGTTTCGGAGGAGTAGGCACACAAACGATTTACACTTGTTGCCTAAGATTGAGCTCCGCTTCGCTCCGCTTCGCTCCGCTTCGCTCCGCTTCGCTCCGCTTCGCTCCGCTCAATAAAGTCACTTCAGTCCGTATGTATGCTTAGATCTTTAAAACTACGCAACAGTGGTTCCCGAAGAAGGTTGATGTGCATTATAAGTGAAGCCTTTACCTTGTCGACTTGCACCAGGTTCTTGTGCAGGAAGGAGATGCCCTGGTGCAGCGTGGGCGCGCGGTGGTGCGACAGCGCGCACAGGTAGGGCGCCTCGGGGGTCACCTCGTAGCAGTAGATGGTGGAGTCGCCCTGCAGGACATCGCGATCATCTTATATTATTATATAACATTCTCGTGTCAGCGTTTACTTACCATACTCCTCCGAAACGGCTCGACCAATTTTTTTGAAATATTATAAATAATAAGTAATAAATAGTTAATAATTGTCCCCCCCTTACCATTTCTTTTTTGGCAATGTTGTTTTAATAATTTAGCATAGAAAGATACATACAACCCTAAATTTTCACCCTTCTATCACCAACCCCTATTTTTGAATAGTCCCTATTTATCACTCTAATCATTAATATAAAGTTGCACTGTTTTCGAGAATAACAAAAGCCATATCTGAAAATAGCGCGGTTAAAGTCTCGAACTTGGAAGCTTGTTAAGATATTTTTTTGGCATTGTACAAACACGCTCCGTTGATATTACAACGTTCTGGGGCCCTACCACCATGTCTTTAAGCAGTATTCATACTAGGTATGCAATGCATGCTGCTAATTGCAAATGTTGAGAGGAGAATCAGAATCGAACACTTAAGATAAGATAAGATAAGATAAGATAAGATAAGATAAGATAAGTACTCTTTATTGTACATCGTACACAAGCAATAAATAGTAACATATAACATATATGCCTTAAAACTAATGTACAAAGGGCGGCCTTATCTAACTTAGTAATAGATAAAACAAAGGTGGGGAGAAAAACAAAGATGAGAGAAAGAATGGTTTGCGAAAAATCCGATGATTAAAATAATTACATAGTAACTAATTATTCGAATAAAAAAAATATATTTTCATTGTTGACGCACGTGTTTCCATGGCAACCATTTAATCATCCGGTTTTTCGGTGATGTCCAGGACATTTTCGGTGATTATTCCTCCTTGGTCAGCTCTATTTTCATGATTTCGGAGATATGCACGGGTGTGATGTCGACCAGCATGTCGCCTAAGATTGAGCTCCACTTCGCTCCACTCAATAAAGTTACTTACGACTTTTTGTATGAAAAAGTCAAAGTGACATAATAGTACTGCTTTAAGAGGTGGTGGGTACTGGTAACTCACCAGGTCTCAAGTTATCGTGCACGAGTTGTGTGTGTACTCACTCGTCCAGTCAGGAACAAAGTGGCGGAGTCGTGGTCGATGTGTATCTGCAGGATGGCGGGCGACACGTCCAGCCCCACGGTGCACAGCGCGGCCGACAGCTCCGCCGCCTTGTACAGGTAGATCTGGCGCTCCGACACTCTGCACACACCGACATATTGGCTTGGCTTACGTGAACTCAATAATAATAAAAAACAAGGTAAAAAAATATGGCAAAAATTTGCCATATAATTCAGAGTTTTCGAAAGTTTTTTCATAAAATCTAAAAAATGTCACATGACATGAAGTTCAACATCATTTTGGAGGTCTTTGACCATGCTGACCTTGACCTTGAGATCAGAGGTCAAAGGTCAAGTTTATTTTAGGGGGTTTTTGACTATGCTAAGTCGATTGGCGTTCACACTGAGTCTCTAGCTCTTAACGTTCTCGAGTTGAAAGTTGTTCACGGACGGACGGATATTACTGTTGTATTAGAGATATTCGAATTTTGTTCGAAAACTCTAACAAGTCAAAAATTAACACAAATATCTACTTTAAATTACCAGAATGAGATCAAATAATAGTCGGACTGGGACCAAATTAAAATGTGAAGAAACTACGATGACCAATACTGACATACTGACAACCAACCCCTATTTTTAATAGTCCCTATTTCCCTTGGTCACGACAGTTCTTATGAAAGAAAAATGCGCTAGGAAGTTCACCTGAATAGCTAGTTTAAATGTAAATATTTTAGGAAACAGAGCAACTAACTTGTCGAATCCGGTGACGACTAGATGGGTACCGTTGAGTGCCCACACGAGGCGCGCGCCGCGGGTGCCCACCGGCCCGCCGCCCGCCGACACCGCCTCGGCGCTAGAGCGGGGCTTAAACACCTGCAGGGGGACCACATATATACATGTCTTACCTCATCAAGAAGAGTTGCATAATGTAAGAGTTTTCCCGTTTCATCATTTTTGTCAAAGACCAGCCTACGAGACAAAATAAATAATGTAAACAAACAGATCGTTACGGAGTTACATTACGATAGCCAGCAATTATTATTATCTGTGTCCAATATCACTCGTTGGGGACGAGTGGTAATGACGTCAGTTAGTCGACGAGAGCTGACATTGCGTGTTTCGTGGTACAAGAAAACATTCAGTACCGTAGTTGTCAACATTTGATACAATAGATAGTTCTGTCATAAATACCTACGTCTGATTCGGACTCTTCCAACGAATCATCTTTGAACAGACGACAGCAATCAGAATAGGGAATTTCAAAATATGTATGTAATTATTTAAATAAAATGTTTTAAAGCCCCGAAACTTTGTTTACATTGTTTATCTCGTTTCTGTGGACTTATTGGAGTTTACTCCTTAAGAATCGATTTTCATATATAAGGCGCCCGGTATGAGAAAAATCCGGGGGGTAAAACCTACTAACAAGTAACGAAAATCGTGTCACGTTTTTGGTGCGCACCTCTAGTGCGCAACTTTCTAATTTGTTATGGTTAGATACTCGTACTTAAGGAGTAAACTCCAGTCGTGCGTCGGAGCTGACACACACACTTTTTTTTTTAGACTTTTATGAACACTGTGTTTGATACAAGATAAATATTCTGTCAAGTCAAACATTGTCTTGCCTTAAAATTAATGTCCTGTACAAATGTCGGCTTCATAATCAGAAACAATTTTTTCTATGCAACTTTAGAATTTTACATTTGGACCATATAGCGACAAGCGTGGAAAAAAGCGTCGAACTGTCCAAGCTCCGGCTGCCGCAGCTGAGGATGCGGCGGATAGAAAACGAGCGAAATACGCTGCATTGGAGTCACGTTATTGACCGAGCGAGCGATGCGATGCGAGCGAAGCGTCTCAGTTTTAACTCGAGGACTGGCCGATTTGGCGTTGTTGGTATGTGTGTCAGTTCCGGTCTACAGGCCGCATTTTTCAGCCGATTTTCATGAAATTTGGCACAAGTGTTCTTTGTTGCAAGGCGCAACTTTTGTCGAAGGGATTTTTCGATTGGGGGGGAAATGGGGGAGAAATGGGGGGAAAATGCATTTTTCAGCCGATTTTCATGAAATTTGGCACAAGTGTTCTTTGTTGCAAGGCGCAACTTTTGTCGAAGAGATTTTTCGATTGGGGGGAAAATGGGGGAGAAATGGGGGGAAAATGCGAAAAAGAGGTCTACTGTTCACAGAACCACTAGTTTATTTGTGCCCTTAGCGGTGGAGACTTTGGGCAGTTGGGGCTCCGAAGCCAAGAGCTTTGTCACGGAGTTAGGAAGTAGAATTAGGGAGAAGTCCGGTGACGCTCGCTCTGTGTCTTTCCTAGTGCAAAATTGTCATTGCCATTCAGCGGGGCAATGCTGCCAGCATCATGGGCACCTTTGCACCAGGAACGATGCAGGACGTATATTTCTGACTTTTTTTTTTATTTCTGACTAATAAATTGTTTATTTATGTATATTTTGACATTGACATGTACCTTGACATTTAATTTATTATGAAATAAACGCACTTGTTTTTATACATAAGCGTGGAAATTAAAGAATAAATAATAAAACTTACCCTTATAAATCCATCCTTACAAACAGTAGCGAGATATTCCCCACAGGGCGACCAGTCCATAGTGAATATCTGATCAGTGTGACCGGTCAGAGTGACCCCCAGTCGAGGACTCTCTGGTTCCAAGTCCCATAGCTTCACGGTGAGGTCGTGCGCGGCGGTGGTCAGCAGGTCACTTGCGTTAGGGTGGAATCGGATTAGGTATATCTTGTCCGTGTGAGCTGAGAATGTTCTGGAAGGCTCGTTTGTGGATTCTTGGAGGCCTAATGAAGGTTAAATATTTGTTTATAAATATGGTTATAGCCGATTACAGATATTATGATTATATCTTATTATGAATGGATAATTCTCCCTATAGTTTATATTAATTTATATACAATAAGAATTACAATATACATGATTGATAATTGATGATACACTAATATTGACATTACAAAATATCGTTTAAAAAATCCTCCTTGTCATTGCCGCCTGGGAAGGTTTTCGAGAATGTTGCCACAAATAGCCAGCCTTCTGGGAACCTTCGCTTCCATGATTTTTAAATAAACTATACCATCATATCAACTATAGTTCAATTGTCATTTTGTCTTGTTAATGGAACTAATACTATTTTATAAGCCTTTTTCTATATGGAATTTAGTCCCATGGAATTGATATATGATTTATAGATGATCCTTATAGATGATCAACCCACAAAATTTAATACGATCCTAAGGGACGATTACCAAAAGTGGAATTTCATCTCATGTCAGCACTGTTCTGTTCCGGCTGACATTCATAAGGCTAGAGACCCACTAGGGCGACCTGAACCAGTCTGACAAAGCCAATAATGTGTATCACACCTGATCATCATCTACGTGATCTTATCCCAATTATTTGGGATCAGCGCAAGTCTTCGTCCTACACACATGCCTGTCAGACGTCATCTCCTCGGTCACTCTTTTCCTTTTCATATTGTTTTTCACGCATTCCATTCATATTTTTTGAGGCTACCTGTACTTGTAAAGCCCCTACATTCTCTATATCAACATTACCTCCTTCGGGTATAATCCACTCCCGCACAAGTCCGTCGTCGCACGCCACCAGCAGCCGGTCGGGGCGGAAGGGGTCCCACGCCCAATCCTGGAGCGGCGCAGGGTGTAGTAACGCAGCCACACTGGAAATGTTATACATTGGTATAAAAATTGTTCATTTTGGATTTGTACTTTAATAAATAAACATCTTTAAAATTGATCCATTGATTATATTCTACTAGTACGGTGTCTGGCGCGGTGCAGTATTTGGCCTATAGCTTTTGACCCCTTAGGGCTAGGTCAAATTTTAGATTTTATGGCTTGCCTCCAGATCGAGGGCTGTCCATAGAGGGGTCAACCATCATTGAAGCATAAGCAGTTCTCGAGAGCTAAGGGGGACATTCCCCATTTCTATATATAGATAATTTAGAATAATGAATCATAAACATGATAGTTATTGAGCTGGACCAGTGATTGTTCCCTTTCCAAAAGGAACATTCTAGCAATTGACGAAGACCACTAGCCCAAGACATCGAAACTTGCGATCATACTGTGGCGTGCAGGCAAGCAGACCAAACGAAGCACCACCTCTGACGTCACATCATACGAGAAGGCGGTTCTAGTCACTTCTACAAGTTTCTACCTGCGCATACGCCATAAGCCACACCGCTTTATAATTTAACTCGCCAATTAAATGCACTTAAAAAAAGATTTGGATTTTAATTATAATTTTTGTTTCAAAGCTGGTGTTTCCTGTGTTGTCCCATTTTAATTTTGACAATTTGTTTTTATTGCTGTTTTTTTTTTTGTTAACTTTTAGTAAACTTCCTAAAGTAACCGAGTACAGTTCCTGTGCTAGTTAGTGTCAGGTTCAAGTGTGTGTGTGTACCTGGTGCCGGCGGGGTGCGGCGGCGGCGCGGCGGCGAGCGGCGAGGCGCCGCGCGGCAGCTCCACCACGCCCACGCGCCCGCCGCCGCCGCTCAGCGGGACGGCGCAGCGGTACCCGTTAGCTGCAACAACCAGTTAGCTCCTTATAACACTTGCTGGAACTCGATACACATATTTGGACTTCTCATCACATTTCACTAAGCTTTGTGTCTAGTACCAATTCCTAACGTTAGTCTGCTCGAAATACGTTTTCATATTCTCCATACATTTCACACCAGCGCCCCTAGCGGTAACGTCAGGGAACTGTGTGGAATGTATAGAGGAATATTTGAATGTAGATAGCTTGACCTCATGTATTCGTAAACGATGAAGCGTCTGCGTCCCAGTACTAACAGAATCCTGAATGTATTTACTGATCGGTGGGACTCTCCGCTGCTAAAAAAATGGGTTGCCCTGCATGCGGAGTTGTAAATAAATAAATGGGTGTTATTGTACGTATGTACTGTCATTGCATGCAATAATACCTGGCTAATAATAAAGGCTGGCTATTTTCTGGCCCAAAGAATAAGTATCGCCATCCAACGTGGCAACACAGCCAGCATTCTGGGAACCTTCCCAGTCGGCAATGACGCGGAAGATTTTTTAAACGATATTTTGTAATGTAAATATTTTTAGTCTATAATTATGTTTATTTTGTATATTGTAATTCTTATCAAATAAAAAAAAATTTAAAAAAAAAAAAAAAAAAATACCTATATAATTATATTTATTTATAATTAAATTTAAGTAAGATCAATTTTAGTTATGGTCATATATATAAGGTTTTGGCTAGGTTTTTTATATTTAAGGTTTTGTAATACTAACAAAATGTGGATTATGTCCGAAATAAATCATTTTATTATTATTATTATAAAACTTTGTGTTATCACACACTTTGTGTTATCACAAAGTTTATACACGATGAAGTGGTTTGTTCTGTATCAATGTGTAATTTATCTATAAGTACCTAAAAGTATATCAATTATTGATTTGATATCAATTAAATTATACCTAATAATGTAACTTACCGTAAAACCCATTACACTCGCCGGAGATCTGTCTACTAATGTTCTTTATATTCTCCACTTGTGTCGACTTGTGACCCGGAGTGCCTTTCAAGTGACGGAACTTTGACACCTTACCTATAAACATATAAAAAACCTGTTAAAAAGTACTCTTATTACCATTACTACATATCTTATTACTATTATTACCATCAGAATGGTAATGAAAAGAGGAAATAATGGAGGAACGAAAATGGGTCTGTAGAATTCTTATACACCGTGCGATTGATCGGGTACAGTGACGTGTTATGGAAGAGGCCTGACGATGGTGTTTCCCGAGATTCCCGTGGGAATTGGGGACCTTTAGCCGCAGGTATCACTCACCGAATACTGTGGAGGTCCTCTTGGTAGTAACATTAGGTACTGAAGCTCGCTTGTCGTCGCGCTCCGGACTCTTACGGGACTTTAGCGAGTCGCGACGTCTGGAACAAACAATTATCATTACATACTGAATGGAATCTGGCGTTACCTGGCGATAGTCCATGATAAAACAATGGTAAATATGATGTCTAATTCTTAAAAATAATAGCATAAATTTCGCTTCAAACAAGACGTTATAAACATCGTTTATAACGTCTTGTTTGAAGCGAAATTTATTTACCATTGAATTATCATTACGCCTATACATTCACAGTTTGCCAGTAATTTTGTTCGTTCCACGTAATAAGATCCGTAAGTTAGAGAAGTTACGGATCTTATTACGTGTACATATACTTCTCATTTCGAGTACAGAGGTACTCGAAATGAGAAGTTTGAGAAGTATATCTGGTGTGACTCTGATGGACAGAATGAGAAATAGTACGATACGAGAACATTGTGATATGTCAGAAGATGTAGTGACCAAGGTGGAAAAAGGGATGCTTAGATGGTTCGGACATGTAGAGAGGATGAATGACAGGAGTCTGACCAAAACAGATATATAAATGGAGTGTGAATGGACAAGTTTGCAAGGGTCGAACAAGGCGAACATACTGTGACCAAATAGCAAAATAAAGGCCAGGTTGAAAGTACCAGAGTGTCTAGTACCAGTTCCTTACGTTAATTTGCTCGAAATACGTTTTCGTATTCCCCATACATTTCACACCAGCGCCCCTAGCGGTAACGTTAGGGAACTGTGGATACAGTAAGATAAGATAAACAATGCACACATTCCCTATTCTAATCGCTTTTATCTGTATTGGAAGAAATTAGAAATTTGTTTTTTTTTTTATTCACTAGAAACATGAATATAATTGGGTTTTCTTAACTGTCTAAGGTTACATCATGTTTCGCCGGATGGATCATTATTTTAGAGTTTTCGAAACGAAAATCTCTTATACAACAGTAATGTAAAGTAAAGGACGCTCTTGCCGATCTTACCGTTACAGCTCTTACCGTTCTAGAGTTGAAAGTAATTCACGGACGTGAACTACTTTCAACTCGAGAACGGTAAGAGCTAGAGACTCAGTGTAAACGCTAATAGACTCAGCATGGTCAAAGACCTCTAAAATGAACGTGACCTTTGACCTCTGATCTCAAGGTCAAGGTCAAAACGAGAACGGTACTAGTTAGAGACTCAAGACCAGCTGCAATCAACTCAGCATGGTCAAAGACCTTTAAAGTGATGTTGAACTTTTTTTTTAGATTTTATGAAAAAAACTTTCGAAAACTCTAAAATATTTGAAAATATTTCCAAAATTTTGCCATATTTTTAACTTGTTTCTTTTTACAACATTCGACAATTATTTCAATATTATTTCATTACCATTAATGTCACTCCTAAAACTAAGTTAGTATATCGTTCCTAAAGAGTCTGATTTAGACGTATTTATGACACAACTATCTATTGTTTTAAATGTTGACAACTACGGTACTGAATGTTTTCTTGTGCCACGAAACATGCAACGACACCTGTCATCGACCAACTTACGCCATTACTGCGTACGAGTGACAAGGACAGCGATAACAATCGTTCCCTATCGCAATGTTACTTAGTAACGGTCCGTTTGTTTATTTCGTTGCCCTTACTTTATGTGTGTGTGTTTATATGTTCGTGATGTTATGTATGTAAGTGTATGATGGTGCTAGCTGACCTGAGCGGCGCGGGCGAGGGCGGCGTGTCGGACTCCACGGCGACGCTGACGGAGCGCGCCTCGTACGCGCGGCGTCGGTCCGCTATACTTACCACACTGTACATACATATGATATCGTCATTACTATACATCGAATACTATGCATATGCAAACATTCCAATGCATATAATCCTATCTTTGGAGCGTTATTGCATATTTTGGCACTTTTTCTTTGAGTTCAGTAGATATAAGTGTTTGCCGTATTATTCGATAAGTTGCTTGAAAAGTTTGCAATAACAATAATTTTAAGCCCTGGCATTTGAGGATCCTCCGATGAAAAATTCTATTCTTTTTTGACACAGGCACAGGGATTATCGGTACCCTTATTTCCGAATTCTCTCTCCTCTCAACTGTAACTAACCCTGTTAACTTTAAAACATTATTTGAGCTTACTGTCCCCATTTACCGCCAGTCAAAAAATACTGGAGAAAAAATGTGGACGTTATCCCGGAACACAGATAAAGACAGACAGACACAAAAGCAAAACGTCGAGTATATGGTCATGATTATGTAGATGCTTCGCTCGCTAGGTCACTCACGTTACTATAACGAGTTTTCAGGATATTTATTATGAACTGTATCGACTTATCGATATTTAAGCACTGTTATTAAGGCGCTTGCAATAAATATCCCCAAATAAACTTTATCCTATTGCCTTTTTCAAAATATTTGGGTTATGTCGTCCTGCAGGAGAGGATACGTTTAGCATTTAAGCCCCTTTCAAAATCTCATGTCCACGTTAAAGTCGGTTCAGTACTTTCGGGAGTCAAATTCAAACAAACAATAAAATCTTTCTTCTCAAAAATCATCATTCACAGAGCCTTTTCCCAACTCAGTTGGGGTCGACTTTCAAGTCTAACTGTTATTTGACTGAACTTCGATATTTTCCGTGAAGCGACTGCCATCTGACCTCCACAACCCATGGGCGATTGATTTAGAGCTCCAACTACCCTTAACGACTGCCATAGATGATCGTATAACAACCGGGACCGACGGCTTAACGTGCTCTCCGAGCCACGGAGAGGTCTGTGTCTTAAGAAATAGTCAACCATCCTAAGATCGGCCTGACTAGATGTTGCTTAACCTTTGCAATGTGTTAACATTGTCGGTTACCACTAGACCACGAGCCCCTCTTTCTTCTCAATAATATATGTATATAAAAGAACTCACTCCGTAGTCTCAAAGATCTTCCTCCGCTCCGCAGTGCTGGGAGTCTTGGGTCTGTACCCCGAGTCTGACGAGCTCACGTCCTCCTCTAGACTCGTGTCAGACTTGCCGTTTGTATACTCTCCTGCAAATACACCACATCTATATATTTAATACGACCATTTGTCCGTCTGTGTGCTTTTTAATTATAATTAATAATACATACATTTGCATGATTTTTTTTTTTTTTTAATAATAGAGGCGATACAAAGTTCGCCGGGATAACTAGTTATTATTATATTAAGCACATTCTTGTACACAGCAATACATATTATGAGTTTGTCTTATAGGATCCTAGATAAGATCCTAGATAAAGAGTATAAAACAAGGTCATTCTGTTCCCTATGTATGCTAAGATCTTTTAAACTACACAACGGATTTTGATACGGTTTTTCTCAATGGATAGAGTGATTCTCGAAGCAGATTCAGGCGAAACCGTGGGCGTCCGCTAGTTACTGACAAACATACTTATATATATATATATCAAGTGTGGACGGCAAGGACCGGGGTTCGATCCCCGAAAATTTAGTAAAAGCAACCTCCTCACATGACTTTACGTAAGTTGTCATAACAAGTTACTACTTGTTCCATAAACACGCATCGAAAAGTGTGTTTTTACAATAATTTTCAAGTTAATATCATAATCATCATATGTGTGCCGCTTAGATCTTTAAAACTACGACACGGATTTTGATGCAGTTTTCACCAATGGATAGAGTGGTCCTCGAGGAAGATTTTTGTGTATAAAATTTGTCAAGCAGGCGAAGCCGCGGGCATCCGCTAGTATTATATAAGTGAATATTATATTATTTTTTTGGATTGAAGCTCCTAATACATCACTAGTGCTAATAGTGTTTTACTCTTTGGCAACCCATTGCTTTGCGAATCTGGCTTTAAATGTAAATTCTTATGTGCTGACGTTAATAAGTGTTATTTTATGACCTATATTAATAAATATTTTTGAGTTTGAGTTTGAAATAATATACCTTTGCTAGGAATAATGTCGACATCAATAGTTGGTGAAAGAGATTTGTCCTTGTTTTCCTCTCTATTGGTCGGCGGCGTAGTGACCGGGGTTCCCGCTTGACCGGAAATTGGCGATGACGCTGCAATACCAACAGATACGTAAACAGGATGGAAGAAACAATTAAGTTAACTCACTTCCGCTCACCAAAACCGAAATGCAAGTTGGACTCGCGCTAAATTCATGTCAGTTGTATAGAAGCCCCCTTAAATGTTTATTTTATTCTGTATTTTACTATCTGTTGTTATACAGGCAACAGAAATACATAATCTGCGAAAATTTTTATATGTCATTGTCATGGTTCATCAGATGCAGCCTGGAGACAGACAGACGGGCTTCGGAATCTTAGTAATAAGGTTTCGTTTTAGCCTTTGGGTACGGAGCCCTAAAAAAACATGTAAAACCCCCCGCGCTCAAGACAACCAGTTCGTCAATCTAATTTTGAGTACAATTTTAATAAATTTAATTCAGTAATTTGAATAATCCCCTAAACCTACACAATATTTGATGTACATTATGTGTTATATAACTAACCTGAGTCAGACTTAGGCACGCCAGGCACGTTGGGCACCGAGAACACTTTGTCGAAAGAGAACTCTTCGTTGCCGGTAGACGCCGAGAACGGCTTCGGTCCCAGGCGAGGCTGTAACCACGTAATACAATCATTTTCATTAGTTCGATAAACAATAATTACTTTTATTAAAAATACACACGAAAACTGTAAAAAAATACATGCACTACATATCGATACAATTTTCTATTATAATACACACACACACACATATATCACGCCTGTTTCCCCGAAGGGATAGGTAGACGGTGCATTACACACCCACATTTAGCCAGTATTTTTAGTCCCACGTAATAGGGGGCAAGCCTATTGCCGTCACCGGGCACTCTAGAAAGTGGGTTATGTCCAAAATGGCCGAATTAATTTTATAAAATAAGCAGCTATATTATAATTTCGAAATCTAAATTTGAAACCCGTTGCCTTGCGATGAAATGTTGATGAAAGGCAACAAAATCTTACGTGCCAGCCGCTGTGGCACAGTCAGTTAAAGTCCTGGGCGTCTCGGACTCATATCTATTATCTATTTTAATAGAAAACCGATATAACTGGTTTAAGATCCAATAGTACATCGAATTTAACCCTTTTAAAACCTAGACGAGGGTTCAGTTTACAGTCAAAAGACACATTTTATGAAATTGTATGGTTGCGCTTGCTTAACTTACGACCGGATACTGAAACGTCACTCAAATACATAGGAGCAGATTAAATGCTTGAGCAGCTCTTAAACTTTTGAGTGTTTGAATATTTGAGTGATGTTTCAGTATTCGGCTGTTAGTTACTTAATTATTGTTCCCACTACTTTTTTGCCTGTAACTGTTGAACTTAGACCACAAATATCAATATCACTCTTATCGATAGACTTTTAGCTGTTTTCGATACACTAACTCTAGAGAGAAACAACAGGAGCAATTATATAACGAGCCAAAAATGCATGTCACGCTCCCACTCTCACAAGACAGATGTTAAGACGTTAGACGTTTTTTGCAATTCTAATTGGTTACTAGTCTCTAGAAATTTAATAACATATTATAAGGTTTTTAAGACATGATTACTTTTTAATACCAATTAAAATAAATAATACTTGTGGTCTAAGAGCATTATACAGTCAAATCAGAAAAATCCAAAACTACAATTTCAATGTTCTAAATATAAATAAAACCTTATAATAAATAACCCAAAATAATACACAGTCAATCAAAAAACAATAACTAAATATTACTTACTAATAATATACGCATAACTAAATAAAATACAGAATATATATATATATATTAAAGTAAACAACACAATGAATTCCAAATTAACACAACAAACACTTTACCAAAATATTGAAACAAATCAAGTACACAAACGTAACTAAACCCAACTACACGTCAATACTATAATACCTTATAACCCGAAACAGGGGTTGCAGTAGTCCTGGGTTTCGGTTTAGGCACCTCCGAATGTTCTTCCAAAGACCCACATTCAGAAATAGAAGACCTAGGCATAGGTTTTGGCACAGGTATCCCATTAATCAAACTATTACTCCTTGACAAAGAACATTCATCTGACTTAATACTATCGCTCTTTTCAAAAGACTTCTCGCTCTTATCGATACACTTCTCACTCTTTTCGATACAATTATCACTCTTTTCGGACGACTTTTCAGTATTGTCAAAGGTTTTGTGAGGGATGACGTCCGGTTCATTCTTCTCGGGATCAGAATCAGTCTTCTCGTGGCCGTTGTCTGTAATTTTCTTATGAAAACCGTTCGTTTCTTTCTGATGGTCAGTTTTATTACTTTTCTGTTTCTCCATGCCTTTGATAAGGTCTTTTACATTAACGAAATCGATATGGTCTTCGTCTTTTGACTCAACGACTTGAGGTGTAACAGGAGAAGACACTTTAGTGTTGATTTGGACTGGAGTAGCTGTTTTAGATTCAGTCTTTTTCGGTGGGGTCATAGTTAAAATAGCAGATACTAACTCTTCTAAGTTACCGCGATGGATCTAAAAAATGGATAGAATTTTCTTTAAATAAGAAACTATTCTGCCTCGACAGACATTATAATAAATAGGTCGTAGAATATAAGTATTCATAGCACTAGTTTTTATCATAACACAACTAAGTCAAAGAGGAAGGGTTCGTTTGGTTATATAAACTGTGTTTAGTCACATAAGCTTAATTTTAACACCATATACTAGATCTATCTACATCACCCTAAGGTTGACTGGAAGATAATGCCTGTGGCATTAAGTCCGCAATTGTACAACAACTGTGCAAAAAGTTTAAAATAAATAAATAAGTGGTTAGTAAGACTAAGTATGACTAACATGCAAAATAGGCACTGTAAAAAGATTTCATTATTAATTTACATATCAAAATTACAATTATTTAGTCAAATAATTTTTTTTTTAATATTTAAGTCGACAAATTGACGCCACCCGCCTGATGGTAAGCTGTGGCGACGTCTGGTGATTGTGGGCAACTCTCACAGTACACAGGAATACTATAGAGAGTGACCCTCAACTTGACGACCCAGTAATGTGCCTCTTCACGCTTCGCTTAAAGAACCCAGGGTTATATGTTGGGGGAAACACGTTCGCGGGCAGGGCGTTCCAAGCCACCATCGTTCGGCAGAGAAACGAACGTTTAAAACGCTCAGTTCTCGCGAAGACGGTTTCCACGGTACGAGAGTGACATCTCTGCCCGGCACGCGTTGTTCGGGATCGGAAGAGAGAGGGTGGGATCAGATTGAAGAGCTCTTCAGAACACTCACCGTGGTAAATACGGTAGAACGCGGGCAAGGAAGCAATTGTTCGGCGCCGGGCTAGCGGCTCAAGGCTTCCCGTTACCTCCGGACAATCTATAATGCGAACAGCGCGTCGCTGCATAGCGTCGAGTGCGTCCAGCAAATACTTCGCGGAGCCGTCCCAGAGGTGAGAGCAGTATTCGACGCAGGGTCTAATCTGCGTTTTGTACAGCAGACACCTCTGGTGCGGTGTAAAGAATCGCTTTACCTTGTTCAGTATTCCTAGTTTCCGCGAAGCTAGCCCAATACATCTCTCAATGTATTTAGTGTTATTGAGCTCTCGACGTACGTCTATGCCAAGGATGTCTAGATTATCCTTCATTGGTAATGTTGCATTCTGAAGAGTGTGTAGGGGAAGGAAAGGGGATTTTTTCGCTGTAAATGCACACGCCTGTGTTTTGCGGGCATTGAACTCGACCAAGTTCTCGGCACCCCATTGGGAGATACTGTCGAGGTTACGGTCGAGATCAGCCACGAGTCGTCGTCTCTCCTCCTCAATCTCAGATCGCCCCGCCGTCGGACGAACCGAGTAACTCCCGTGCAGTGTGCTGTCATCTGCATAGCAATGAATGTTCCCGAGGGATAGCATATCATTGATATGCAGAAGAAAGAGAGTTGGTGATAGTACGGACCCCTGCGGTACCCCGGCATTCACTTGCAAGAAGCGAGAAGCCTGGCCATCGCAGAGGACCCGCACTCGGCGCTCGTTTAAAAAGCTGGCAATCCAGCTCACAGTTGAGGAGGTAGACCATATGCCGGAAGCTTGGAAAGGAGCGAAGCATGCCAGACCCTATCGAAAGCTTTGGCGATGTCCAGGCTAATAGCCAAGGACTCGCCGTACTTTTCCATAGCCTCACCCCATACATGCGTGACGAATGCCAGGAGGTCACCCGTTGATCGTTTTGGCCTGAAGCCATATTGCCGATCATTGATTAGCGAGTGATCCTCCAGGTATCGCATGAGCTGCTTATTGATAAGGAGCTCAAGCACCTTGCAAATGACTGAGGTGACAGCTATGGGTCGATAGTTGCCTGGATCGGAGCGATCCCCTTTCTTGGGGATCGGTTGTACGTTCGCCTCTTTCCAGACCTCCGGCACGAGCCCTGTACAGTATGACAGGCGGTACAGACGCGTTAGTACTGGAGACACATCAGCGGCACATTTTCGTAACACCACCGCCGGAATGCCGTCAGGGCCACTGGCTTTCCGCGTGTCGAGCGACCGCAGCACTGCCCGTACATCATATTGTCTGATAACAATATCAGGCATAGTGTGGCCACAGTTGGCGATGGCGGGGGGCTGCAGGCCACGGTCATCGACGCGGGAATTAGCCGCAAAGAGGTCTGCGAGTATGTCCGCCTTCTCTTGGGCTTTGTGAGCCAGTGATCCATCAGGAAAACGCAGTGGTGGCAGCGAGGGTTGGCAAAAATTTGACTGTACGGCTTTGGCCAGGCCAGTATCCACGGCTGCCCGTGGGGTGGGATGTGAGCTCCTGACCAAGCCGCGCGACGCGCTGGGCATCCGCTCTCTTGAAGGCCCTCTTGCTGAACCTAGTGGCCTTATTGTACGCTGCTTTGAGGCGGTTCACATTCGGGTCACGTGCCGCCCGAGCCCTGCGCCAGGCGCGATACGCCGACTGTTTTTTCTGGACAGCCTCGGCACATTCACGCCCGAACCAGGTGCGAGCTTTGCGGATGCTGGTGACATCAGTGAAAGGGATATAATATTCTATCCCTAGACTGATCTCGCCAGCAACGGCAGCAGCGTTATCCGAAGGCGCCTTCCCTACAAAGCAGCGTTGGCTCCAAGGGACGGACGCAAAGTAATCGCGGAGACCGTCCCAGTCTGCCGACGAGTAGTGCCATAGTCGTCGAGTCATTTCTTCAGCACGAGCAGGCGGTGGCACTTGGAAGCTGGCGTGCACCACACAGTGGTCGGAAGTGCCCAGTGGGGCGCGTACCGACACACTGTACTCGGCTGGGCGACTCGTCAGCAGTAGATCCAGCAAGGCGGGCGTGTGGTCTGACCTGTCAGGTATCCGGGTGATCCCCTGTACCATCTGGGTCAGCCCGTGGAAAAGAGCGAATGCATGGGCGGATCGTCCCGCATGATCGGTCCTAAGGGACCCCAGCCACTCAACGTGATGACCGTTAAAGTCCCCCAGGAAAACCAGGTCAGCGTTCGGGAACCGCACCTGCGCATCGTCAGCCATTTCGCTGAGGTATTCGAAAAGCCTTGTTGTCCCAGTGTCCCCTGTGTGTGAGCGGTAGACGCACACGTAGATCTGGCTCATAGAGCCATGATCCACGTGCAGCCAAAGGACGGAGTAGGAGGTGTTCTCTAGACAGCGCAACCGGCGGCAGCAGACATCCGCCCTAACGAACACGCACACTCCGGCTTTGTCGCGGAATTGTTCCTCAATGACATAACCCGGGTAACTGAGGTAAGACGTGTCGTCAGGGTGGCGTATCTGTGTCTCCGTGAGGAACATCACAGATGGCCGTGCCGTCTCTAGGTGATGGTGGACGGTATCGAGATTCGCATGGAGTCCGCGGATATTCGCGAACTCCACCTCAAAAGGAATCGACTTTGTGGGGTTTCTAGAGGCCGCTGTGTACCGTTTATAACTTTGTTGCACTGTCATGATGAGATATAGGGAAGCGTGAAGACAGGGCATCATTTGGTGCGGCAATAAGTGACAAAGGCTAGGTTCGTCTAGAACCGTGTGGCTAGGTCGGAGCCGACCCGACGGACGGAAGGGCTCCCAAACCCCCCTGATGCAAGGCCGCCGCTACCCCACACCGGTTACCACCCGGAGCGGCGACCCCACATCAGGATTATGCGCAACATGTGGGGCAGCCTCCTGGGGTGGTTGGTCCCAGGCGGGCCCCATGACTATGTTGCGGGCGGCCGCGGCAACGCCGTTGCTAAGGGTCTCCCTGGCCGGCGAATCGACCCACACCACCCACACTAGACTCCGCTTCGCCCCCACTGGACCCCTGCCTGCCGCACCATACATCGCCCTGGGCCCGGCAGTGCAGCTGCTGAACCCCTAACGCAACCCAGCCTGGGCTGGGTTACTTGGGGGGCTTTAGCACAGCTGCACGGTGGTACCCCCCCGGACCAACACTGTTGTACCACCTGGTATCCACGTAGGGGCCGAAGCCACCACATGGGTACCGTAATATACGAACCTCGTCCGTTAATCAGCAGGTGCACCACTAGCAGGTGAGGTCTCTGGGGCCCGATAGATGTAAGAAGGGCCCCTTGGCAATTTTGCAATTAAATGTGTAAATATAAAACTTCTTGTAAGTCATGATGACACTGACGTGCATGTAGAAACAAAAATCTCAAACAAATAAAGATAAAACAGTATTATAATTTAAAAAAATTAAAATAATGGATGTATGTAAAATACTTACTGCCTCTACTGCGCACCAAATATTAAAAAGCACTAATTAAAAAAAAAACACCAAACTATAAACAAGCAACTTTAACTCCACACCTCACTGAACAAAATTAGAATTATCACAAATTAAATTAAAAGTACAAACAATAAACACTCTAGTAATATTTATTCTGAAAAATGCGAATATCGACGTGTTCAGCCGAAGTTTGTTTAACTGAACTAATAGGAGTTTACAATCTGAAAGAAATCTGACACTGGTTTTTTTTTTTTTTTTTATATTTAGGTCGACAAATTGACGCCACTCGCCTGATGGTAAGCTGAGGCGACGTCTGGCAATTGAGGGCGACTCTCACAGTACACAGGAATACTATAGAGAGTGGCCCTCAACTTGACGACCCTGTAATGTGCCTCTTCACGCTTCGCTTAAAGAGCCCAGGGTTATATGTAGGAGGAAACACGTGCGCAGGCAGGGCGTTCCAAGCCACCATCGTTCGGCAGAGAAACGATCGTTTAAAACGCTCGGTTCTCGCGAAGACGGTTTCCACGGTATGAGGGTGACATCTCTGCCCGGCACGCGTTGTTCGGGATCGGAAGGGAGAGGGTGGGATCAGGTTGAAGAGCTCTTCAGAACACTCACCGTGGTAAATACGGTAGAACGCGGCCAAGGAAGCAATTGTTCGGCGCTGGGCTAGCGGCTCAAGGCTTCCCGTTACCTCCGGACAGTCTATAATGCGAACAGCGCGTCGCTGCATAGCGTCGAGTGCGTCCAGCAAATACTTCGCGGAGCCGTCCCAGAGGTGAGAGCAGTATTCAACGCAGGGTCTAATCTGCGTTTTGTACAGCAGACACCTCTGGTGCGGTGTAAAGAATCGCTTTACCTTGTTCAGTATTCCTAGTTTCCGCGAAGCTAGCCCAATACATCTCTCAATGTATTTTGTGTTATTGAGCTCTCGACGAACGTCTATGCCAAGGATGTCTAGATTGTCCTTCATTGGTAATATTGCATTCTGAAGAGTGGGTAGGGGAAGGAAAGGGGATTTTTTCGCTGTAAATGCATACGCCTGTGTTTTGTGGGCATTGAACTCGACCAAGTTCTCGGCACCCCATTGGGAGATACTGTCGAGGCTTCGGTCGAGATCACCCACGAGATGTCGTCTCTCCTCCTCTATCACAGATCGCCCCGCCGTCGGACGAACCGAGTAACTCCCGTGCAATGTACTGTCATCTGCATAGCAATGAATGTTCCCGAGGGAAAGCATATCATTGATATGCAGAAGAAAGAGAGTTGGTGACAGTACGGACCCCTGCGGTACCCCGGCATTCACTTGCAAAAAGCGAGAAGCCTGGCCATCGCAGAGGACCCGCACTCGGCGCTCGTTTAAAAAACTGGCAATCCAGCTGCACAGTTGAGGAGGTAGACCATATGCCGGAAGCCTGGAAAGGAGCGAAGCATGCCAGACCCTATCGAAAGCTTTGGCGATGTCCAGGCTAATAGCCAAGGACTCGCCAAACTTTTCCATAGCCTCACCCCATACATGCGTGACGAATGCCAGGAGGTCACCCGTTGATCGTTTTGGCCTGAAGCCATATTGCCGATCATTGATTAGCGAGTGATCCTCCAGGTATCGCATGAGCTGCTTATTAATAAGAAGCTCGAGCACCTTGCAAATGACTGAGGTGACAGCTATGGGTCGATAGTTGGTTCTTCTAATCTCAACACATTTGTGCTGGGGAAGTATAACTTTACCATCACTGCTTTTCTACATTCTCCGTTGCTTATACTAATATTCTTTTATAAATTTTCTATGCACGAGTCCAGATGTGTCAGTGTCAATGTCAGTGTCAGTGACGATTCAGTCATCACTGATACTGACATGTGAGCATTCGATCATAGAAAATGTATGAAATAATATTTGTCCGTGATACTGAACTGTGCCGTTCCTGTCGAAACTGAGGCCTCACTGATATGTGTGAATCAACCTTAACACAGCATGTACATCAAGACGAGCCTATTACATGTTGCGGGTGTGTGTAATGTTAGTAGTGAAGGTCTTACCTGTGTAGCGTTATTAGCGTCTGGATGTAACGATATGTTGGGCACGGGATGGTCCAACTTGTCCAGCCACATGGGCGCGTTCACGTACGTCACGCACCCGCTGGTGTCCGGGTACAAGTCCGCGTGGTACTCGCGGTATGTCTGCAATACAATGGTTTGCTTATCTCGGTTATCTATAGTTTGTTTCTTTAAGTAGTTCTTGTTCTTCTAAAGATGTGGCTTCATCGTTTATTGATGATTTTGCCAATGTCGAGGTAATGTTTGATAGTCCCAGCACAGAAGAACTAGTTACTCCGAATTAGCTCCAGGTGCGGGACAAGATAAGAAACATTGTTAGGTATCGGAAGTGAGCGTCTGGAACTCGATTTTTGCGGAGCGCCAGAAATAGGTAGAAGCGCACACACCTAGACTTGGATATTGGATTGGAAAGACAATATCATCTTATCATTAACATCTTACTTACCATTACTTTGTCATGGATTTTCGCCAGGTAACGCCGGTTTCCATCCAATATCCAAGTGGTGTGTAATCCGCTTCTACCTATCCCTTTGATGATATGTATATATGCTTACCTTCCTGGGCACTTGGTACATGATAGGCACTACAGAAGAGCCGCACAGCTGCAGTACTCTGTTCACCTCGCCCTCCATCACGCGAAGTGCTCGCTTGGGCACTAGGCACGCGCCCTTAGTTTGTTCACCTGAAATATCGATCCAATGTTTCACTTATTTTAGATAAATTGTTTAAAACATGATGGGCCTTCACAGGCGATCACGAATGTGTAGTGGGCATAATCGTTTGCAATGGCCCATGATGACGATGGGAGGTATTATGAACGTATACTGACAATCATGGCCAATTGTGTAGAGAGCACTAAACTAAATATCTTAGACTGGATTTTAACGAGCGTCAGTTCCCTTTCACAGGAAATATTCTGACCAACTTAGCTGAGCAAGACCACAGCCGTCAAATATAGAAATACGATTCATCTTTTATGATGCGGCCACACGATGTCCATTTGGGTTTCCGCATTTCCCAAGTGGCCACATGCTCCCCTAGTCGCGATGTCCATGGCGTTCTTGTAGATTCCAGTATTGCTCCTGTTAAAACTAGGACAAACGTCGATTTTAATTCGGTATTACACATATACTCACCAGAGTGTCTCAACCCCTCGATAAGGTACGGCTCTCGATCAGTCAGTTCCATATACAGTATGGTTGTATCTCCCTTGCCGGCTAGGAACAACATGTTGGTATCGGGATCAAACAAGGGCATTAAGATTCCCGTAGAACAGTCCAGTTCTAAAGTCTTTTGTGTTTGAGACAAGTTGCGAATGTCACGGATCATGATCTGACGGAGACGGGCCGAGTCAAAACCTGAAAAAAAAGGTAAACTGACTTAAAAAAAGGAAGGAATGTGTGTGTACGATTTATGTATTTTTCTATTACACAGTCAACTTTTTTTTACCCTTATTCCACGCAGGCAAAGCTGCGGGTAGCAACTAGTAATAAATTAATAAATGAAACCCACCAGTAGTAAGTATCCTATCCTGGTCCCCAAGCCAAACAATCCGGCTATCCTTAATGTTCTGATGACTGTTGGCGACATCCAGTACTGCGGTGGATGCCCTGGGGTCTACGATACGGACCTTCTTGTCCTTGCAAGAAGTTGCCAGAAGCTTGCCGTCTTTCTTCCACGAGGTCGATTGTATCACTTCAGAGTGGTCTCTGTTTACTGTAAACAAAAAATATACAGTTTGTGTGTTTGGTATACATTCACGACAAAAAGGCTACGCCGAGCTTGGAGTATTCGGAGATACGGACCTCCCAAGTGCTTTTTTAGGTTAGGGAACAGAAAAAAGTCTGACGGTGCCAGATCAGGTGAATAAATTGGATGCGGTAACAGTTCAAAACAACAGTTGTGAATTTCTGCCATTGATTGGACAGACGTGTGAACACGAGCGTTATCTTGATGAAACAGGACTTTTCTACTGATCATTCCTGGACGTTTTTCTTTTATTTCCTCTCGTAAACGACGTAGTAAGGTGCAGTAATAATCAGAGTTTATAGTCTGACCCCTTTCAAGATAATCAACCATAATCACACCCTTCGAGTCCCAGAATACTGAAGCCATCACATTACTTGCCGACAAAATCGACTTAGCCTTTTTGGGGGGTGGTGAACCAGGTCTTTTCCACTGTTTTGATTGTTGTTTTGTTTCCGGTGTACAGTAATGAACCCATGTTTCGTCCATAGTAACAAAACAATTCAAAAAATCACATTCAACAGCTTCAAATAACTCCAAACAGTGGCGTGCAATAGTCAATCGCATCCTTTTTTGCTCAACTGAAAGCAGTCGCGGAACCCACCTCGCAGACACCTTGTGGAAACCCAACACGTTGACTATTATGTTTTGAGTACGTTCATAAGAGATGCCTATAATCTCGGCTATCTCTCTAATTTTCAATCTGCGGTCTCCCCTAATTAAGTCGAGTATTTTTTTAACATTTTCGTCAGTAGTGGACGTCGAAGGCCTTCCAGAGCGGGGTTCGTCTTTCACACTCTCTCTACCACGCTTGAATTCTGCTATCCATTTTTTGACGGATGAATATGAAAGAGCGCAATCCCTTAATGTACTGACCATATCATCATGGATGGCTTTTGATGACAGCCCCTTCTTATGGAGGTACTTAATGACGGCACGCTGCTCGATTTGCTCCATTTGCGGAAATGATGTCAGATTGCTTTGTTAATAAAATAAAATTAAAACTAATTATCGCACACGTTTCAAACTTCACACAATTAACAGGTCTGAACTGAACTAAATAATGTGGGTAGATTTGATTTTTAGAACTAAATGGATCAGTGTTAGGCCGACTACTTTTCAATCCACCCTCGTACTTTGGTCACTAGGCCCAGTAAACACATTTTTTAAAATTTCCTATGATATCATTGGTTATCGATAAACTCTTGAGAGAGCCTATAGTAAAGGGGCTGGTTCCATTAAGGGAAGATGGGAGACTATATAAGAATACGCTAAAAAGAAGGGTTAGAGCAGCACTACTGGAAACTTATAGTGATGCATAGTTGTGATCTTCATTAGATAATGAAGGGGACAGCTATGTAGCATTATAAGTTTTATAATATATTTTAAGGTTAGTGTAGGGTTTTATATAGTATAATTTATAGATCATCATCATTCACTGAGCCTTCCCAACTCAGTTGGGGTCGGCTTTCCAGTCTAACTGCGATTCGGCTGAACTTCGATATTTTCCGTGAAGCGACTGCCATCTGACCTTTACAACCCATGGGCGATATCGAAATTCTGTAGTTAGACCGGTCGGATTTTTGATTTAGGGCTCCAACTACCCAACGACTGCCATAGATGTTAGTATGACAACCGGGACCGACGGCTTAACGTGCTCTCCGAGGTATAATTTATAGATATTAGGTATTAATTGTAAAAATAGGTAAGGAGTGCAAGCTTGCCAACAAACTGCGTCTGCAGTTTGGCGAGATATTATATAAGCTAAAAATGTAATGCCTAATCTGGAAATAAATAAATAAAAATAAATTACTTACCAAATGCTTCCTTCTGCTTAGTGAGATCCCACAGCGCTAGTTCATGTCCAGACGCCACGTGTATGAGCCCGTCGGCTGCTGGATGGAATCCAACATTCTCAACGCGCCTCTGTTTCTGAGACAGTGTGCATTCAGGGGTTGATAACGATTCCTTTAACCCTTCTGGCGGTATGTGCCATATTTTAACCTAAAAGTATGAAAAGATTCATAATTAGATCACATTTATATCACACCAGTTGATAACTGCAGCTATGCACGCGTTTATATAGGGTAAAAGTATGGATAATGTAGCTACAAATTAGTTAATTTTCAAAATTGGTCCAGTACGGTTGTTTTTCTGTCTACTGTTATTTACGCAAAATTCTCGATAGATGTAGTGTAAATTAAAAGTATTTCGACAGTGTCTCTGTACATACATAGAGGCGCCTAATAGGGTGTAATTATTTAACAGTCATGATAATTTTATGTTCCATTTTTAACTACCCCAATACTCTCGCAGTGATACCACAAAACATGTAGCTAAGAGAAGAAAACTCAATACAAATCTCTATACCAACCCGTCTGGCCAGCGTGGTATATGTAGGCTGAACTCCCCCCACGTAGGGGAGGCCTATGCCCAGAATTAGGCGTCAAATGGACTGAGATAATGATGTAGGTAAAATAATGCCATAAAACATTATGATATACATATAATTAATAATTTCCTCATTATTTAAATACAAATTATAATCTAATGAGCACAAATAACTAGTTATTTTGTATCATTTTCCTGTTAGGAAATAAACAATAGTTCTAGCATTTTTCGAATGCAGTAGAATCTCAGAACCTATGATGATAGTGAATATAATTTATGCTTTCGATTGTCAGCACTCAATCATCAAAAATGTATGATAGTAAATGCCTACCAATATAATTTCATTTCTTTAACATTTAGGATAAGACTTCTGCTATCTATTTATCTTGTATACTGATAACTGATTGTGTAACCAGACAATTTCTATTAGAAAATGGTTTCAAAACAGCAGACTGAGTTAATAACAACTGCTTTTTCACAGAAATTTAATGATTGAAAATATTCTGTTAAAAATAGTTACTGGCATATATTGGTGATGGTTATCTTTGCAAATATTATAAAGATGAAAGATTTGACAATGTCTAACTACAGGACTTTGATATCCCATGGGTTGTGGAGGTCAGATGGCAGTCGCTTCATGGAAAATATTGAAGTTCAGCCGAATCGCAGTTAAACTGGAAAGCCGACCCCAACTGAGTTGGGAAAAAGGCTCGGTGAATGATGATGAAAGATTTGATAATATATGTTCATTTGCATTAAATAGGCTCCTAAAGTACTGGACCAATTAGAAAAATTCTTTCACCTACGTAAAGCTACATTGTTAACTATTAACACAGAGCACAGTAGCTAAGAAATAGGATCCAAAAATCATGATATAGTTGCAAGTGTCCTCTGGTATCTATATATAGAAATGGTGAATGTAATTTTTGTCCCCCCCCCCTTAGCTCTCGAGAACTGCTTATGCTCCAATGATGGTTGACCCCTCTATGGATAGCCCTTGATCTGGAGGCAAGCCAAAAAATCGAAAATTTCACCTAAAACCTAAAACCTATGGCGTGGTGCGGCGTGAAGCACCGCGCAAGACACCGTACTAGTTTAATACATTTAATGATAAAATAAAGAAAGAAAACATTTATACACAGAGGACACAATACAAAATTTAAAATAAATGATATGCTACTGAATTATGAAATATGAAACTTATTGGGATTAAATAGAAATTTATAGACAATTTTATAATGTTTGTGATAAGAACTCTGTGTCACAATAATTGTTTATCACACTGCACTTCGTAATAATTATTTACTTTATCTATTTCAATTTATCAAGTGTTAAATTCATAATATTTAAATGCAACAAATTCTATTACTATGTGACAAAAAAATTATGAATAAATATTTTTGGACATTCCCAACGTCATATACCCATGTACTATGGGATCTAGACAACTGATAAACATACTTATATCTCTATATACGTAGAAAACACCAATTCTCCGAAAAAAACATTTGTGCACACCACAGATATTTTATATTTACTGGAACTGAGTGGGTAATTAACTACAGGTAAAGATTGTAAAGTCTGATTCCCCTAACGCTAAAATATGTATTGTGCAAAGGGCTTCAATGTCAAGGTGCCAAATGGCCTGTCTTCATTTTTGATTTTTATCAGACAAATAACACAAAATCACACTTTTCTATGCTGGAAGATCTGAACTGTGCTATAATAAGGACAAGAGAAGCCGGAATTGCTAAAGTTCAGTTATAACCAGGATATGAGTGAAGAAATATATAAAACTTTATAATACTCTATATAATAGTTATGTTTTAGATATATACTCACTCTATCTTGGCAATAGCTGACACATACTTTAAATAGATAAAGAAATATTCTTCTATACAAGCAAATAGTTTTGTAGCAGGTGTGATAATATTTTCTATATAAATGATAAACAAAACAGTAATTACAAACAAATTAAGGTATCAAGTTTAGTGTACTTAAAATAAGAATGCATGAACTTACCAGAGAGTCCTGAGATCCGGTCAAGAGTAACCCATCATGGAATGGCGAGAAGTCCATATCAGTTATAGTATCAGAGTGTGCATGTAACAGAGGCATTGTCTTACTCTTCCTACCACAGTCGTCCAATGGCAACACGGCCATGCTGGACCCCACATGTTCCCAGTTAAACGCCATGAAGGCTGCAGAGGCACAAATGTTATTCCCGTAGGTTTGATATGATCCCACACAGATATCTCTAATACATGCCTCTGGTTTAGGCACAATTGGTGCCGCATTTTTATACTTAGAGGCTTTAAAACGCCAAGCCATCTTTATCCACGATTTAAAAAGTTTCTCAGTCTTTTAAATTCGGAATGTATCGACTGGAGGTGTCTGGCTACTCTGAAACAATTTGGAATTAGATTTTAGTAGTCGCTGTTACTCTGTTACACTCATGACATTTCTAAAACGTTGTTTGACACACTTTACGAGGATTAGACTTGCAATAAATTATATATCTAAGCTAATTGCATTTCTAATTAGAAAAATTAGGCTACACTCGTAGAACATACATTCCGTGCTGATTTTGAAGTAATATCACAGAGAATTAATGTATTATATATTTTAGTTGTACAATAATTCCGAAGTAAAGAAAGATATATCAGAATACTATTATTTTCCTGAATGAAAATACACGTATTATCGTAAAAACACCTTTTGTTTTGAATATCTCGGCCGGCTGTCGCACCGGAAACGCAACGAACAAACAAAGAAACTGAACACTAGCACTCTTAAAATATATTGTTTACAATATACATTATCACTACGAATATGACTTATTACCAATAACTCACCCTATCGCTATTTATTTACTCTGAATTTCAATTTCCGCTAGACACTCCCCCTAAACGTCGGCCATTTCAAAGCGACATTAGTTTAGTAGTTAGGGTAGTGGATCGATAAAGTAAATAAACCAAATAGTCGATTATACTTTAGAAGACATAATCGACTTAAAATCCTGAAATCGATTCTGTAAGCAAGAAATTGATGCAAATGAAATACATACATTTTAAAAATGAAACTCTATATTTATTACTATGAAGTATGTTAGTAGTAAATTGTTAGGGTCCCGTACCCAAAGGGTAAAATGGGAACCCTATTACTAAGACGTCGCCGTCCGTCCGACTGTCTCCATCTCATAAACTCATATTCAATAAACCGTGATAGTTAGAAAGTTCAAAATTTCACAGATGAGGTATATCTGCCCCTAACAACAAATACAAAAACCCTAATAAAATAGTCCGAGACGCCTAGGACTTTCATTGACTGTGCCATAGCGGCTGGCACGTAAGATTTTGTTGCCTTTCATCAACATTTCATCGCAAGGCAACGGGTTTCAACATTTTTCAAAATTACAATACAGCTGCTATTTTTTATTAAATTCATTCGGCCATTTTGGACATAACCCATTATATGTAAGTGTACCCGGTGACGGCAATAGGCTTACCCTCTATTACGTGGGACCAAAAATACTGGCAAATTGTGATGTGAATGTGTATAATGCACCTCTGCCCTTCAGGGATACAAGCGTGATATGTGTGTATTTTTATTAATGGTAAGGAACACTTCGTGTGCGAGACGGACTCGCTTTTGGCCAGTTTTTTAACTTTCTTGAACTAAGATATTCTCTCTATAAATTCTCTGAAAGCCAGATTTCTTAAGGGACCACACACTCGCCAGCAGATATTGGTCTCTACTCTCAGTTGGTTAATAAGGTTGAAATTGGTAACGGAATCGAACAAAACGGCCGTATGCAATTAGCTTGTGGGCGGCTAGTTCGGTACTCTCTTTTCTTACTTCTAACCAGAAAGTATATAAATCACTAGGCTTCTAACGACAAGATATCACTTTATTGGCTGTAGCGATTATCAGCACACTGCAGAACATATTATATATGTATAGGCATAGCTAACTACTGGGCTCGTACACCGTGGGTACGAATTCCACCCAGGACGAAATCGTGTATAATGCAGAAAGATGTCTGCACGATGCTTTGTGCATTGTATATCTAGGATTGTCAGAGTGCAATTTGTCTACGGTACCTATGTTAGTACGTAACAGCAGACAGGCCACACAGGTGGCCAGACCGCCGCCCGGCGCCGCAGGGATTTCTTCGAAAAATGTACCTGGGGCGCCCGACAAAGGACGTAGGGGCGTCTGCAGCCAAAATAACAGCTTTCTACTGTTTTATTGTAGTACATATCTTAAAAACCTCTGTCATCATTTTCATCTAATTTGCTGTGCCTGTTCAAGAGATTTTGACTCTTAAAATCTAAAATCATTTGAAGGAGGGAGCAATCGTCGTGATGAAATACATGATGTTCGTTGTGCAGTTACTTGTCTACGAATCGCGTCACTATGGGTTTCAAATAATTTTTCTTCAACCTCAGAAATTTGTAAAACCGAGTTTTAGAACATCGGTATATGCCAGTGGTTCCTAGCTAAAGGAGTTTTTAGCTAAACCAATTGAGTATCCAACATCCAAACACTATTAGTTAGATATGATTGGTCAGGTGAAGTGCGAGGAATCAAGAAAAAAGGTACACAATAAAACAAGGAAAAATATCCAATGTGATCATTTATATAATTTGAGTATTACAGTAATACAATTTCTTTGGTGAGGATTAATTTTAATATGTTCGATGTATGTATGAAACGTGGATAGGTACTTTAGCTCCGATAACAATACTACCAAAACCAGAACATGATTAACACTAAGATCTTTGAAGTTGGTATGTTTTGGTCTACATTGGTAGACTTAATTTTGACACAACCATTCCTCTCATACTCCGTCACTCGAATTATACAAGCCCGTATTCGATTTTAATTCGGCAATCGAATAACGTATTTGGTTAACAGTAAAGATTAATTTTATTCTTGTCTTTGAATTCATTAGGTTCTAGATTAACAAATGTAGCATCTATTTATTAACAACAAGACCATTACAAAATGTGCTTTTGCAGCATTGACTTACAAAAAAACCAGCGTATTGATAAATTTATAAATGCAAGTTCATCCATTAATCATTTATAGACAATTTAAGAACCAGGTGCTTGGGCCAGGTTACAGTACCGGTTGCAAAAATATTAATCACATTGTAGACATAAAAATGTATAATTTAAAAATAGGCATTACATTATTAGAAGCCTAGCAACAATAAAAATGTTTTTTGCTATTCTACAATTCCCAGTACATGGCATCAACTAGGCAAGCACGGCTGATCAAAATTAACTTGATTGCACAAATAAAAATACTGCCATTTACTATCCCGTGAGGTGAGCGACAGACGCGAAAATGTCAAATGTGTGCCCTATGTTGTCGCGTGTAGATGTCTCGATTCATCTCGTCTCGTCACTCGCGTAAGACAACGGGTATGATGCGTACTACCCATTTAATCATACAAAAACTTTATCAATTTTTAAAATAAAATAAGTTATTATTATTGTTTATTGCATTTGCATTTCTCCTAATTGCAATTACCCCGCAATATTTTCGACTACAATTTCGCAGAGCGCATCGTCGTTAACAGTACAGTCTATAACAAATAACAACAAGAAATATTTAACAAATTCTGTAAAACAATCAATCTCAATGTGATACTTCGTAGATAATGTAATTTAACATGATTAATAAATACCACGTACGACGTGTCGTCAGATGTCATTAAGCTCAACCTAAGAACTACTATACAACAATATTTTATGGAATACAAAATTACGATAAGATGTAAAAAATATTAAGTAATCATAAAACAAATTATGAAAACAAAATTACCTACTTGTAATTGCAAAATTTCTGTTTAAAATTATTACTACGAAACTATCTGTCGGACTGAGAATCAGTAGATGATTATTCTATATTGATATATATATCAATATATCAGCATTTAGATGTTGTAATCAAAAAGCAAATTAAACTTAATATAAATATTCATGAAGTGGGTAACGCTATAGATAAAAGTAAAATCTAAAGCCAGATATTAAGCAGCCAGTGCTTTGCGATTCTTTTTAGAAGTAAAAATTAGAACTTCTACTTCCATGTGTTAGGTTAGGGTAGGCAAGTAGTTAAATTACATTGTTTATATTATGTCACTTTATCTAAGTGAAAGCTTTCGCGTTTTAATGACCCTGGCTACATTAACTCTACAATAATCTCAAAATATACACATGTACTAGTCAAAACTGAAACAACACAATGTTCCAAACAAGATGGAAACTTTTCAACCTCTTAATGCACTTGTAAAATGCATTGTATGGAATGTTAATCCAAAATTAAATTCATCAAAAATTGGTTTCACAATAATAGTAAACATTTTTGTGTGATTGTGGTAAAGAAATTGTGTTCAAAGCAAAAAGGGCTTTGAAAGTCGATTTTACAACAAAGTATGCACCAAAATCCACTATTATTTTAGTATTTTAGTATAATAAACTATTCACTACTAACTTTAACCATTAGTGTAAGTACACCATATTCTACCTGTTTGTCTATGATATCTAAATTTTAGTGACCACAAAAGAAAAACACTTTAGTACTAATCCAAAATGCATATTCTAATAAATATTATGTTAAAGTGTTCTGAAAATGTAATAATACTTGCAATAAACTAAGTACAAAACAAATACAACTTAATAAATTCCCTCACAGCTTTAACCAAAGTAAAAACCACTATATTACTATAACATCAAACAATTTTCATGTAATATTAGCACAATTATTTACTTAATACCAATATAGCGACAACTTGGTTGTATTGTGACAATGTCATGAATACTATTTAATAATAGTGACGAAAGAACATCGTAGGTATTTTCTTTACTAACGTTAACAACTTGTTCTAAATGATTTATGAGCTGTTAATCGATTTTTAATCGCCTAAAATGCGGTCGAACGATAGGTACCACATCCCTACTGATAACAGCAGTACTACATACTTATTGGGGACTACACGGTTTTTAAATCACGAAGTAAATAAGGATATTGTAGTTAAACATTACTTACTTACTTACGTAAACCTAATGAAATGATCAATCGCTAATCTCATACTGAGATAATCCTTAACAATTACAGAAGTGATATGCTGTACAGTGGTACCGACAGCTGTACTGACACTATATCTACGAATTGACATCCAAGATATTCAAATATCACAATTTCATGACATTGTAACGATACATCATTATAATGAGAGTTCATTGACTGCGGTTCTACTAAATACACTAGGTAATTAAGGTATTTTCATATTTATCGGATAATACACGGTGTCTGCTCGATTACGTAATGTCCGAACGGACCTTTTATACAAAAACACAAACGTCAGGTATAAAATGACCTTTAGAAGAGACACTCTCAGTTTAATGTATAAATCCTTATATAAGCTTCTATAAATTACAGTTAAGGGCGTTATTTTGTTGGCAAGAACAATATATACAAAATAATATAAATAACCATGTGAGATTTTCATGTTTCGTTGTCAGTATGTCTGGGTAAACCAAGACAACCTACGACTTTATGACAAGTTCGTTCGATCAAATAGAAAACGAATTGTCA
The DNA here is from genome assembly GCA_963556515.1 of Nudaria mundana. Taxonomy (NCBI): domain Eukaryota; kingdom Metazoa; phylum Arthropoda; class Insecta; order Lepidoptera; family Erebidae; genus Nudaria; species Nudaria mundana. The sequence continues at coordinate 16,697,869 of OY748302.1, read as the reverse complement.
GTGGTTAACCCGAGCTGTCCTACAAAATCTCATTAAACAATCTAAAAATCGACTAAATTTATTTCATAAATCAACGATATCTCAAGAACATCACTAATGAATCATCTTCTTGACAAGCTATTTTTCACGTTATTTCACAACTCACACAAGCTCCCACCTAAAATATACAAAGTCAGCATTCTGCCGACAACATCAGTACAGACAGACAGTAGATATATATCATCAATGAGATAAATTCGTTAAATTTTAAGATCGTAAACAACAGGAGCCGTCACCAACTGAAGTAGTTTTACCATTGATTGGTCCTAAGCTGCCGTCGTACTTGGGTAGCTCTTTGCACTTGGCTTGCTAGAAAAAAAAAAGAATGATTACACACTAATGGATAGTTTAATGTTACTACATTGTACTCATTTTGGGAGTAGTTTAATAAATAATTAAAGTAGTAGAATTACTACGGCAATATGTGCCTATCCCTTAGGGCCTGAACTACGTTATGCAGGCGCACGCGCGGGGCCATACAAAAGTGCTCCGATCGGGCCCGGATCGCGGGGGCACTTTTGTATGGACCCGCGCGTGCGCCCGCATAACGTAGTTCAGGGCCTTAGGGGATATAGGCGTGATATTTATGTAGGTACATCTATGACGCGCACGATGTGAGTGGGATAGAGCCTTGTCACAATAAAACTCCATGTCGTCATCAATCGCTGAATAGTACGGATAACAAAACAGTATTGTAGGTTAATCTACGTCACTATGACGTCACCAACATGGCCGCCAATCTCATTGTCATCTTGCGCGGCAAATACTCTCATTTTGCGAATAGTATCTAGCATCAAGTTAAATGCATGAGTTAGTCTAGTCTCGGCCAATAGCCGGGCGCCACTGGAAATACGTTCTGCCTGGAACCAGAGACGCCCAGCAACAGACTCCAATATCCAACTCTAATAATAACACAAATAGATTTATTTAATACTAGCTGTTGCCCGCAGCTCCGCCTGCGTGTTACTTTAGATCTACATAACTGTTTTATTTATGAAACGATTGAAAACCAAACCGCAAATTCAAATCGGTTAAGCCGTTTCTGGGAATAGCGTGTTCAAACATTCAGACAAACAGACAAAAGTTCTAAAAACCATTGTTTTGGTTAATTTGCGTTCATAAAGGCAACAGTTTCTCTATTATATCTTCTATTATATTCTCTACTAGCTGTTACCCGCAGCTCCGCCTGCGTGTTACTTTAGATCTACATAACATTTTTATTTATGAAGCGAATGAAAACCAAACCGCAAATTCAAATCGGTTAAGCCGTTTCTGGGAATAGCGTGTTCAAACATTCAGACAAACAGACAAAAGTTCTAAAAACCATTGTTTTGGGTTTTGTTGCGTTCATAAAGGCAACAGTTTCTCTATTATATCTTCTATTATATTCTCTACTAGCTGTTGCCCGCAGCTCCGCCTGCGTGTTACTTTAGATCTACATAACATTTTTATTTATGAAGCGAATGAAAACCAAACCGCAAAATCAAATCAAAAATTCCAATCGGTTAAGCCGTTTCTGAGATTAGCGTGTCCAAACATTCAGACAAACAGAGAAAAGTTCTAAAAAACATTGTTTTGGGTTTTATTGCGTTCATAAAGCCCACCTACAACAGTTTCTCTATTATATCTTCTATAATATTCTCTATTATACCATAAAAAATCATTTTAAGATACGAAAATATGAAATATTATTTATTATCTACAGGGGCTCGTGGTCTAGTGGTAACCGACAATGTTAACACATTGAAAAGGTTAAGCAACATTGAGTCAGGCCGGTCTTAGGATGGGTGACCATTGCTTAAGACACTGAGACCCCTCCGTGCCTCGGAGAGTACGTTAAGCCGTCGGTCCCGGTTGTCATACGATCATCTATGGCAGTCGTTAGGGGTAGTTGGAGCCCTAAATCAAAAATCCGACCGGGATAACTACAGAACTTCGTTATCGCCTATGGGATTTGGAGGTCAGATGGCAGTCGTATCACGGAAAATATCGAAGTTCAGCCGAATCGCAGTTAGACTGGAAAGCCGACCCCAACTGCGTTGGGAAAAGGCTCGGTAAATGATGATCTTCGTCGTATGTGATAGTCCATTGAATTGTATGGCGAGCGATATTGTATCTAAGTTAAAATATTATAGTATCTTAGCCGTGTGCAGCGCCCCTTAGTGAACTCCACTGCGGGTGACGTAACCTGTTCTGAAGAGCTCTTCAATCTGATCCCACCCTGTTCCTTCCGATCCCGAACAACGCGTGCCGGGCAGAGATGCCACTCCCACACAGTGGATAGCATGTTCGCGAGAACCCAACGTTTTAAACGTTCGTTTCTCTACCGAACAATAGTGGCCTGGAACGCCCTGCCTGTGCACGTGTTTCCTCCCACATATAACCCTGGGTTCTTTAAGAGGAGCGTGAAGAGGCACATCAGTAGGCCGTCAAGTTGAGGGCCACTCTCTATAGTATTGTGTGCTGTGAGAGCGGCCCATAATCGCGAGACGTCGTCTACACGACTTACCACCAGGCGGGAGGCGTCAATTTGGCGAACCCAATATAAAAAAAAGAAAAAACCTACGACAAACTTATTATTTGCCGTTGGTATAGTTATCGGGTCTAGGGATCGAACCGCAAAATTAAGTTTGTTTTTTATTGTATATACTTTTCCGGGATAAAAAGTACCCAGTGTGGTGCCCAGGATATTAAAGAATAATTATACCAAGTTTCATCGTAATCGAACCGGTAGTTTTTGCGTGATGCCTGAACAGACAGACAGACAGACAAAAATATTTTTAAACACATTTTTGGGTTTGGTGTCTGTCTAGTAAAATCCCCTGCCATTTATTTTTTTGATATTTTCAATGTACAGAATTTTCACTTCTACAGATTTATTATAAGTATAGATTTATAAACAAGTATGTGCCTACACAAGTACATATTGTTTTGGAAAGGTGGCATATATTGACACTTTAGTTATAACGTCTTTGATACCATACAATTGTTTAAACAAGTAAGTACATATCTATCTATTCTAAAAATAATATAAATATTACAAAGAACAAATTATATTTGCTCAGTATTTGATCTATATCTCTATATTTGATTTGGTAATGATGACCATAAGTTAGGAGTGCTACGCGATATTTTTTAACCAACTCACCGAAGTAGAAGGTTTTCAATTCGATATGATTGTTACCGCATTTCTTTGGACAGGGTGAACCGATTATGATTTTTTTAAATTGAAAGCCACTACTTTCCGAGTGGTCCCATTTCAACTTGGTCCCATTCCAGTAATTTGAAGTCGCTTTGACGTGTTTTTTGAAAACTGGTAATAATAACTGTTATCTCTACGCTGATGGGCGATGGCTTCACCCGCGTGATTCAAGTTTGTAGGATCACACAAATATTTGATTCGACCCGGAATCAAACTTGGGAGCTCAGGGACGAGAGTTGCATATTCATACCAATGCACCACCGAGGAAGTCTCGGCAGTCAGTATTGTTTTAGTACCGGTACTCACTGATAAGTAGGTACTCTTCTATAGAATAGAGCCATCCCCTCTCCTTCTTCGTACACCTTTGATAATGCTGTAAGCCGAAACCTGACCGGTTTCTTCTTAATAAATAAGCGTAAGTGTACAAGTGAATTTGTTCATAATGTGTTCCGACATTATTTTTTGCTGCCTATTAGGTTCTAATCATTAGAAATAATATTATAAGACCTGCTAGTATCGGGTTCTGTTGGACCATGGCTAATAATATAAAATAAACATCAATGCAAGCAATACAAATGGACTACAGGGCGACATTTAAGGCTCCACATGCTAAAATACAACATCATACCTCCATAAGTTCTACGGCGATCTCCATGAACAATCGTTCAACATTTTCGGCCTCCTTCGCCGATGTCTCGAGGAAGTACATCCCGTGACGCTGCGCAAAATCTTCACCAATATGTTTCGGAATCTCTCGGTCTTCTCTATCCGTTTTATTACCTGAAATACGTGAATTTGACAATGTAATAACAGGTATAAGATCATATTGTTACAGAGACACGATATTTCATTTCACCTCTTCATCACCAATGTGGTGATAATTTTCTACAAAGATCACCGCAGTAAAAAGGAAGGTTGAAGCATATTGACACAAGTCACCCCATAAAGTCAGTTAACTCCGCTACCGTATTGCATTGGGCTAACAGAAATAGTAGTTTTCATGACACGTTTTGTTTTTTTTTGTTTGGATTACTATGAAAGATTCATGTCAAAAAAGTCTACAGTCTCTCAACAAAAAAGAGCTCTTTTTTGTTGAGACTAGACTTTTTTTGTTCGGGCAATAATGAGATTTGAATTTGAAAACTTTAGGCGCACTTATGTAGGAACAAAACGCCACTTTTTGAATAGATGTTATGAAAAGGAAATTTCACGATTCATTTTTACCCGCAGGAGGTGATGATGGAGACGAGATAGATAGACGAGAAAATAAGGTTAGCTCTTATTAAATTCAGGAAAACGCATACAATATCATCACTTTCTCTCTGAAAGGACGCCGAGGCGTTTCACACGATCACATTTCGCAAATGAAATTGTAGGTACAATTTCGACGAAATGCCGCAGTAGAGTAATCATTTAATCAATCACACAGACAAACTACCCGAAACCAGCTATCCTAGCTAGTCCGAGCTTCTCATCCCATTCCTTGAGAAACTCGGTTTGTGATATCCATCCATCTCAATTGGTTACCTACGTTAAAACTTGAGTGATGTGGTCGATGTGATTGATATGTAGTGGATGTGTGATGGGCTCCGTCTTCTGCTCTTATTTGTTTGTTATTTCATAATTTACATTTAACGCTTGAATGTATTAATCATTCCGAAAGATCCAATACAACCCGTTTAAATAGGCATTTAACCTTATTAAGATCTTGTCACTTGTCGACCCTACACGTTTGGGAACCTTCTATAATGGAATTGGGGTCAAATGAATCACTGGACTCGACAATAGTGTCTTATGTAAGGTCATGTACAATTATAGCGAACATCACGGCACAACCAGTACTTTCTCTTTCGTAATATAAATGACAGTTATTTTTACTTTCAATTAGTACGGGACATCGTTATTGTTAATTTCTATTCGTGTTTGTGCAATAACACAAATATACGATTATTTACACAAAGATCTAGTTAGTTCATCTACTTGATAACTCCGCATTTCGATTATGACTTGCCGTTTTATATAAAGTCAACGTTATATTCGTGCTTGGCAGTGTCTACCGTGACTATCAACGTCGCAAACGGTCAGAATGCAAGATCGCTTCAGAAATGTGATCTCAGTGCGTACCCGGGGCGTCCAGCAATGGACGACGCGGCGGCGTCTTGGATTTAAAAAAAAACCCTGTCGTACCTACGCCAGAAGGTTGCGAAACCGTAACGGGAGAAATAGCACTTCGAGTGACGAACGACTTCGTCTTACGGTCCTAGCACGCTTCTATAACAGGATGAGTAGTATTTGAAGGTTACCTACTTTTCTGGTAATCTGAAAATGTAATTTAATTGCGCAACTGTCTCTCCAGTCAATTGCTGTACGCAAGCACGTTTTCCTACGTATATTATACGTATATTTCCTTCCTACATAGGTGATCCTATGTAGGAAGGTACATGACACTTTTCTGATAGTTATAATTATTGCATTACGAGCGTGGCGCTGCTATGAATGTCGTGGTACAATAGTTGAACTAGGCTGATTGAGATCTGACTGGGCAGATCGCGCAAACCAAAGTTGACAAAAATAACCCTGTATCAACATCGAGGTCAGTTGGTTAACGCGGTCTGCCCCGGTAGTTCTCGAAAAGCCCAGTCCAAACGTTTGGCCCACGAAATGAATAAGGCGATAGAACGTTTCATGGTCCATCGCCATTGAGTAGATGGTGTTCAAAAAGAAGGATATGACAACAAAACTGACACCCATTACGACCTGTTAGACATTCAATTACAGGAAACTGCATTTGGTACGGTTACTAACAGTTTCGAATGATTTCGGGGTCACCACGGTGCTTGATCGAGGGCGGCGGCAACCAGATAAGTGGTTTGTTCGAATTTGCTATAATACGCGATCGTGACCCATAATTGGAAATTATTATGGATTTATGGCATTTTAGTCTTTCTGTTTACAATTCACGTTATTTCTACAAGCTATTCGAACAAAGGTTCGGTAATGTAAATGTTGCAATATTTAAAGATGCTGATTGGATAGGAATCTTGAGCATACAGCAGTAGAAGCAATCTTGACTTAAATAATTTTACAATATGATTCACAAAAACTATAGTCTTGGTCTGGACTCGAACCATGAAGCACGGCAACATTAACTGATATTAATTAATTATAATTCATAGGTACTAGGGGTATACTTTACAGTTCAATGGCGCAGTTTTGGCCCTTATTTGACGCCCGAACAACAAGGCAAGTAAAACAAACTAAACCTAACAACATACAAAATTACACATGGACAATGCAGGGCACAATTGGATAAAACCCTTGTCTTTTCTTCTCGTTTTTATCCAATATGTATAGCAAATTTCACCAAGTGCCATCAATCAACAGAATAAAAAGTCTACTATTGTATTGACTGTGTAGGTAAACGTTTCCACAAGCAGCCAATGGTACGATAGATTGCAGTGTTGGTATACTCTGTGCCACAATCTATGCTTTTTAATATTACAAAAATACTTTTATTTATATTATACTTTTAGAGTTTTCGAAACGAAAATCTCTTATACAACAGTAATGTCCGTCCGTCCGTGAACTACTTTCAACTCGAGAACGGTAAGAGCTAGAGACTCATTGTAAACGCCAATCGACTCAGCATGGTCAAAAACCTCTAAAATGAACTTGATCTTTCACCTCTAATCTCAAGGTCAAGGTCAAAATAGGTCAAATCGAGAACGGTAATAGTTAGAGACTCAAGACCAGCTGCAATCAACTCAGCATGGTCAAAGACCTCTAAAATGAACTTGACCTCTAATCTTAAGGTCAAGGTCAAAACCAGGTCAAATCGAGAAAGGTAATTGTTAAAGACTCAAGACCAGCTGCAATCAACTCAGCATGGTCAAAGACCTCTAAAATGAACTTGATCTTTGACCTCTAATCTCAAGGTCAAGGTCAAATCGAGAACGGTAATAGAGACTCAAGACCAGCTCAATCAACTCAGCATGGTCAAAGATCTCTAAAATGAACTTGACTTTTGACCTCTGATCAAGGTCAAGGTCAAAACGAGGTCAAATCGAGAACGGTAATAGTTAAAGACTCAAGACCAGCTGCAATCAACTCAACATGGTCAAAGACCTCTAAAGTGATGTTGAATTTTTTTTTCTTTTTTTAGATTTTTTGAAAAAACTTTCGAAAACTCGTAAAATATATGGCAAATTTTTTGCCATATTTTAACTTGTTTAGTATTATAGCATTATACGAGTATGTATGTTTATATACGTTTATGTATATTTAAAGTACCTACGTAATTATTTACGTAGTTATTAGAGTTTAAGTTTACAACTTTCATATATTTTTTTTTTATACAAACTTTGTTTATAAATATATTAAACACTCACCAACTAATATTCTTAGCACCTTATTGTTGGCATATTCCTCGATTTCTCTGAGCCAGTCAGGTAGACAGTCGAAGGTCGGCTGACATGATATGTCATACACCAAAATGAGAGCATGTGCAGATCTGTAGTAGCTTTGCGTTATTGATCGGAATCTCTCCTGGCCAGCAGTGTCCCATATTTGTAGCTACAATTAAAATTATTATTCTTTTAATTTAAAACCCTCAGACACAGAACACATCCTACAATCTTAAAAAATGGGAAAGTTTGGAGCTTGTTTGTTTGTCTAATTATGTATTTGCCTGTTTGGTACATAATTATGGCATGCAAAACCAACGGTGATCATTGAGGTTTTAAACCGTGAGGTTTTAAACCGTGAGGTTTTAAACCGTGAAGTTTTAACCTAACCAAAGCGCTTGGTTTAATATCACGTTTACAATCGTGTATTTATTCTTTTATAGGATACACCACAAGTATCCTGTTTAGAGAAAGTTTTGAAAATCAAAAATGGGAATATTGAAGCATGCAGGTGGAGGACCAATACAACAACACTATTAAAATAACAACACTACTAGCTTAGTGTTGTTATGGATTTTCAACAAATGTGTGTAGTACAGTCAGCTTCAGAGAAAAGGAACCCCCCTTGATAATGACATGAAAGCATTAAAGTTTTTTGAATCATTGTGTATATGGCATGTTGGTCTAGTGGTTATGACCGCTGCTTTGTGGACACGGCAACCGAGGTTCAAATCCTCGGACACAAGTTCTTTTTTTATTCATATAATTATTTTTTTATTTTCTTAAGCACTTTTTGTTAATTAATATTTAAGGAATCAAATTTTATAGTAGGTATGAGGTTTGTAAGAAAAGATAGGCTTATTGCATAAACAATATTAATTTATTTCTCGAATTACATTTCTAGGTTTTTTTCTTTCCTCTTTCCATTCCTGGTTGAGTATACAGTTTTTCTATCTGAGTTAAATTGGGGTTACTTATTCTTAAATTTTACCTGACATAAATTTATTGACAAAATACTATACCCTAAGTGAAGTATAAAATGTTTACTTAATATACTGAATATCGCCGCGCCACATGACTCACGAATGACGTCACGTGATGCGATCGTTCGCTGAGCTGCGAACGAGCGAGCAGCTTCATCTGCCTTTTTTTTGCATGTTCATATTAATTTGTAATTTTCTGATATTTTTCGTCTTTCGGCTCAATTGTATACCAAGATACAATTTACTCACAAAAAAATACCACATTAATTTATGTGCTGTTTGAGGATACGAACTCGCATCTCCAGCGCCAGCCAATCACCTAGGCCGTGCCTTATACCACTAGGCTATCGGTTCACTTGATAATAATGGCGAATATATGAATAGCATTACTCCTTTTATCGAACAAAGTTGATTACGGTGTAATTTTTTAGACCTTAAGGTTTAAATTTCAACTTCCACCATATGTGATAATAATAACTGCTCAATAGACTAAAAGATAAGGTTGAAATTAGTATAGATTTCTCGTTTAGTTCAATAGATTACGCTTGATACAGCTTGTTGCACTACCGTCATGTTTTACTTCAAAAACTTATCTGCTGTATGAGCTGCGGCTATAGTATTATAATATCTGTGACAGCGCACTAAGGTTGCAATTAGAATACTTCTTTGCCTTATTTACTAAACTGTGATTGAAGGTAACTTTATAATTCGTGGTAATTTGCATTGGTGTTAATCCTCCTCGTAATATTATTCAATTTATTAAGTTTTTGATCAGTTTTTTGAGTAAATTGAAACTCTTTTGCTACTCGTTATTTAAATTTCGACTGGGAAAACGAAATTGTTATATTTACCGACGAAAAATGCTTCAAGTCAGATAGGGATGGCCGAATAATTTTATGGAGAAGAAGTGGCCAACGGTTCAACCCTAAAAACGTATTAGACTTGAGAACAAGCGGGCGGTTAACATTAGGTAAGTAAATGATTATATTCTTTAACATAAAATAAATTAATAATAACATAAAACTAATACATACATATATCAATATATATATATATAAATATATATATATATATTATATTTCTAATTATTATTGCTGCTGACATTGATTTACATATTGCAACAGATTTGAAAAGGTTTATTATTTTAGGTTACTGGGGATGGATGTATTCAATGGGCCCAGGCGAGCTAGTGGAAATAGGTGGTCGCATGAACAGTGAGCGATACCTTGAAGTGTTGAATGACGTAATGCTGCCTTCAGTGCGGGTCGCATATCCAGAAGGACAAATTTACCTGGTTCAGGATAACTCTTCAGTGCATCGGTCCCGAATTGTGCAAGACTGGCTAAATGCACAAGAAGATATAACGGTGTTTGAGTGGCCGGCTAAAAGCCCGGATCTTAACCCTATAGAAAACTTATGGGGTCAGATGGTTTTAAACTGGGACTCAAGTGAAACAAAGTAAAAAAAAAATTGGATGAAGAGGTAAACAGAACTTGGGAACTAATGCGAAATAGTGCCGCATGTTTTAATATGGTGTCGGGGATGAAAAGTCGTCTTCAAGAAGTGCTAGACATTGAGGGCCATCCTCTCCGTTATTAATGCAGTTTATCGATTCTTACCCAGGACAAATCTTTGTGTGCTGAACACGATTATTTGTTATGTGTCTGGGTGTAATTAATCTAAAAAAAATATTTAAAATAAGTATTATATCCGTTGACTTATTTTGTGCTTATTTTAGGCTAGATGACGCTGTGTATAAAGTGTCCTAACATTCATAATAATAATATTATATTATTAATAGCTAATCCCATTACAAGTCTTTGTTTACAAGTTTAGTAATCTTCTAATGTGTTAACGATGCACCATCTGACCTCACATATTTTTCTAATGTTGTGTTAAAAGGGTTACCTACTTATCAGAAAATGTGATCAAAGAGGAAGATGTATATTGCTATACTGTTATAGTTTAGCATGTTGGTTCTTTCTTTGTGATTCACAGGAACAAATAACATTTCATTTTTCAACCATTCTTTTATATTCAAAGATTATACAGAGTGTAAAAAAATAATGTTTGCAACTTTAAATAAATAAGTAAATAAATATTGTAGTTATGTTTCTAGAATTATCTAATATTAAGTAAACATTTTATACTTTACTTAGGGTATTATTTTGTTCAGTATTTTGTCAATAAATTTAGGTCAGGTAAAATTTAAAAATAAGTAACCCCAATTTAACTCAGATAGAAAAACTGTATACTCAACCAGGAATGGAAAGAGGAAAGAAAAAACCTAGAAATGTAATTCGAGAAATAAATTAATATTGTTTATGCAATAAGCCTATCTTTTCTTACAAACCTCATACCTACTATAAAATTTGATTCCTTAAATATTAATTAACAAAAAGTGCTTAAGAAAATAAAAAAATAATTATATGAATAAAAAAAGAACTTGTGTCCGACGATTTGAACCCCGGTTGCCGTGTCCACAAAGCATCGGTCATAACCACTAGACCAACATGCCATATACACAATGATTCAAAAAACTTTAATGCTTTCATGTCATTATCAAGGGGGGTTCCTTTTCTCTGAAGCTTACTGTACCAAGTTTAACGTTTTCAAGACATGCTTTTGTTTAGGAGGTAGAGGCAAAAGTTATTTAATAAATAATAATAATATAAAATATATATTTTTGGACATTCTTACACAATATCATCTAGCCCAAACTAAGCTATAAGCTTGTGCTACGGTATTTAGACAACTGATAAACATACTTATATATTTTTAAATACATACATAATATACATAGAAAACACCCAAACTCCTAAACAAACTTTTTTGGATCACACAAATTTTCGAATCAACCCATGAATCTAATCCGAGGCTCTGGAGTTGAAAGCGGATGCACTACCGACCACTCCACTGAAGCAGTTTATAGTATATAGTTGTTTGTTTCACCATCAACTTATTTAAATAAGTAAGTTAAAATTTAAAAATTCAAAAGTAAATCTCTATATTTGTTCAATGATGAATCAATAGATAGACCATAATTAAATTAGGCAAAGAAATATATTATATCCTAGACAATGACAAGATGCATATCATTTGGTTGTAATAATTGAAATTCTCTCAGGTAGAGCCATGGTTATCAGCTAGTATGTCTATAAAATATTGTGTAAAATATTCTATAAAATATTGTGTGTCTATATGTTTGTTTACTGCCACCATTTAGTAAAAACATACTGCGAAACTGAATCAATTTGGATCAAATTAATTTACTTCTATCAAAAGGAATAATTAGGAGTTAATACTGTGCAACAAATAAGTAAAAAAACAATGCTGTACACAGTATGTACACAATTCTATCTTCTTAAATCTACTCATAACTGGGTTATATGGAGAGATAAATATTAATTATTTACAATAAATGACGCAATTAATTAAAATTAAAAGAAAACTCACCTTCACTTTCTCACCATCCACTTCAACAGTTTTAATCATAAAATCAACACCAATCGTAGCACCTTGCCCAGGTGGGAAGAGGCCTTGGGTAAAACGTCGAACTAAACAAGTTTTCCCAACCCCCGCATTTCCAACTAATACTACTTTAAATAAAAACTTATAATCCTCCATATCGAGCACCAAATTGCATTTATTTTAACAAAAAAATATTATGTTTAGTTTATTTTTTCCTCTCACTGTTACGCTTTGATGATTGCTGTTACATTACGACAAATCACTGATATTTTATCAAAAGCTAAAGCTATTATTCGACCATCAAAGTCATTTTAGTAGATTAGATAGCGACATCGTCGATGGTCAATCCAATCGTCAAATCAATTCTACAGTCTACTTTACACACACACACAACACAATGGGAAAGCTAACTGTGGCGAACAAAATATCGAGATCAAGATCGACGACGTTGTTCTATCAAAAAATTAGTGAGATGTTCTGACGATCTGTGGTTCTGACTTTATGTGTGACATTTGCGAAGGAAGCTTTTGCAATGTTTTGCAAGCTATGTCAAAGACAAAGAAAAACAAGTCGGACTAAACAGGCAGATAGACATACTCTGACATAAATCACGCCTCTATCTCCGAAGAGGTAGGCAGGCCAAGGTGCATAACACACCCATATATATGTATATGCCAGTTGTTGTGTTGGTGGGCCCACGTATTAGACAAGCAAGGGCAACCCTTCTGCCATTATCGGGCACTATAGAAAATTTAATACCTACCACTGTAATTTTAACCGAAATTCCAACAGCCAGAGACAGTTGTTACATACCATAAAATATATGCTTCTTAGGACCAGAAGGCTGGCTATTTTTAATAAGTAGAGCCATTCAACGTGGCAACACAGTCGGTATTCTGCCGCCGGGCGCCACTGGAAATACGTTCTGCCTGTAACCAGAGACGCCCGGCAATGGACGTTAGAGCGGCCGCGGTCTTGGGCCACGGAACTAAAAAAAAAAAGTCAGTATTCTGGGAACCTTCCCAGTCAGTCAGCAATGACGCGGAGGATTTAACGACACTTTGTAGTGTAAATATTTTTGTATAAATATAATTAAATAGTAAATAGAACCTCGGCAGTCTGTATCTGTAAATTAGTATAGTCTACAAATTACGTTTTCGCTTAATGTATGAAACTTACTTTGTAAACAACTAGACAATAAAAATGACAATGATGACAGATAAATTATAGAGGTGGGCACTCGAAAGCATTCAAAGCAAGAATCTTGAAGATTGGTCTATAGTCCTACTATCTGAAGGGATAGACACACTCGCCTGTCTAAGTAAGACAGACGAGTCTACATCCACATGTGGGGAATAATGTTATCCAGCATGGAATAATGTGTGAAATAACAACATAGCCAAATTGGCCAGACAGGACAGTAAACTCTTATTTTTTATCATTGGCAATTTTGCGATGGCACAAGACGGGGCATGCCAAAGCGTCTAAAAAAAAACTAAAATTTCTTAGCTGTCAACTGTCAAGAGAAGAGACAAGCCTGTCTAGTGTGAAATGTTTTGTTTGTAGCTATCAAATTATTTTGGACTGTCTGTTTTGGTACTCACGTGTGTCTTGATCGGTTTTTGAGTGTTTTTTGTGGATAGGACTGCCATTTTGACCTTGCAGGGTTAATATAGTGTAAGTGAGATAATAGAGAAATTCCAAATTATTTGCCCTTTTTCTTAATTATTTTTCCGTCAGAGTCATATTGTAGTAGTAATTAAGTGTTTGTAAGTATTTTTTCGGTTGTCTGGTAGGATGGGGGATCCTCCGGAACCCCCCGATCCACCGGATATTTTTATGTCTGTTGAAGAGTTTTCGCCTTCTCGTATTAGTCATCAAAAAAGACGAAATGAATCTCAAGAACATGTAGCTGCGCCCAAAAAAACCATTTTAGATGCTGAATCTGCGTCAGCTTCGATCCAAACCATATTCAATCATCCTACAATAGTGTTAGGAGTTAAATCCTACGACGAAAATGACAAAGGTCCGTTTGTAGTTATAGTTTCTAAAAAAGACGAAAATTTACCAGCAGGTTACTCGGTAAAACCTATTAAATTCGGTCAGTTTTTAGTTGCCCACAAAATAAAAAACATTTCCATGGGGGGAGTTAAAAGGATAGGCAGGAATAAAATATCGGTTCAAATTTTAAATAAATTAAATAAATCTAACTACTTTGCAATATTCCGCCACATGCAAATTACCCAACTCTCGTATTTATTCATGCACAAGTCCGCCCTCCAAACCCACTTAGGCCGAAAGAATAGAGAAATAATTTTGAAAATAGAATAAATATGAGAGTTGTGTTATCGTGCAAAAAATAATAAAAACCTCGACACGGGTTTCGCCCCCAACCAGGGGCATCATCAGGAGATGTCGATGGCTCGGCGCACGGCGACCGAATGAGCCACAACTCGTAAACCGCACCTATTTATATCCTAGGTTTTTTATTTCTACCCACAACCATAATACCAAATTATTTTATGTCTACCCACCACCGTTGTTTGAATGACGTATACCTACCCGCAGCAAAGGGGAAGAGGCGAAATTAAGTTGATCATTTAAAATATTAGGGTTCAAGCATCTATGTTTGTAGATTTCGAATTGTTCCAAAACCGAAAGCCTCAGTCCTTTGTTGCAGGTGTGCAGAACGTCATAAGTGTGAGGATTAATTTTTAAATGCCGTTGACGCAAACAATTTCCTTGCGAATTCAATTTTAGTCGACAATAAATATGAGGCTTACATACCTTCATATAACGTTTCAAGGATGGGTGTAGTCCGCACAGTTCCCGTTGACCTTTCAATGGACGAATTTGTGAACTCAATAGCCCTACCCCCTGGCATTGGATACATTCTCAAAGCTCGTCGCCTCAATAGAAAAACCATTGGTAGTGACAACATGGTTACATATGTTCCAACTCAAACAATAGTCATCACATTTAGGGGCAAATCCCTCCCTTCCCATATATACTCATTCCATACATCCCTTCCCGTAGAACGGTATGAATTTCCCACTATTCAGTGTCTCCGTTGCTGTATGTATGGCCATGTGGCTGACCAATGTCGGCAATCTTCACCTAGGTGCTACAAATGCGCACAACAACTCCAGGGCAATTCATGCACCATGAGTGTTGCAGAAATTATTTGCCTTTACTGCAATCAACATCATGTAGCCACCGACAGATCCTGCCCCAAACACAAACGTCAAAAGGACATTAAATCTCTCATGGCTCGTGAGGGTGTATCCTACATGGAAGCCTCACAAGCCACTCCTCTTGTTATTAAATCATTTTCAGCTGCTGCAAAATCCTCCACTCCTCAACTTTCTCAATCATCATCTGCCTCCATTTATCCCTCTCAGTCCACAACATATAAAAAAACCATATTTAAGTCTCCTCATCCTCATGTTCCCCTTGGCAAGTCTTATGATAAGATTGCTCATCAAGCACTCATATCACAAGATGGACATTCCTCCCCTAATGGCTGTGCATTCCCAATTTCTCAGTCCTCTTGTTCTCAAGATATTTCCCAAGATCTGCAATCTTCACAAAGTCTTCTTCTTTCTGTTTTAAACATGATTATATCTATTATCTCACAAAATAACATCTCTTTACCGCCCAACGTTGCCCAATCACTTACTAATTTCTTATTTCCTCTATCATCCAATGTAATTTGTCATTCATTTCCTTGTATATCCCTCATCCTTGCTCCACCCTGATCCCTGACCTTCTTTTACTGTTCAACTCAGTCCCTCCTCCTGTAGTCATTATGGGAGATTTTAATGCTCACCATACTTCCTGGGGGTCCAGTCTTTGTGATGCATTTGCTTATGCCTTAATAGAAGTTCTGGATGAACTTAACTTGTGCATTTTAAATTCTGGATCCCCTACCCGCCGAGTTCTCCCTTCTCAAAACCTTAGTGCTGTTGACCTCACTATCTGCTCTCCCTCTCTTTCTCTTATGTCCTCTTGGTCAGTTCTTGACCATTCTCACGGAAGTGATCATTTCCCTATTATAATAAAATTTTCTATGACTATATCTCGTCCACTGAATTCATCCCTCTCTTTTAGATACAGGTTGTCTGGAGCAGATTGGCCTGCCTATGGTACATCTTTGGAGTCCAAAATATCATCTCTGTTGGTTCCCACTGGCAGCAATATTATTCAGTCCTACAACCTATTCCGTGACTCCGTTATCTCCTGTGCGAATGTCCATATTCCAATTAAAGTCCCTTCTAAGTCCATTCTATCGACCCCATGGTGGGACGCAGAGTGTACTGACTCTGTTAAATCCAGATGCGAGGCTGAATCGAATTACAGCAGATCTATGACAGTTGAAAATCTGCTTATCTATCAACGTCAAGCAGCACTAACTCGAAGAACCCTGTCCGCAAAGAAAAAAGAAGGCTGGACCCGGTTCTGTGAGAACCTATCTCCCAGAACCCCATCTTCAATTGTTTGGAAACAAATAAAAAGATTCAGAGGATCCTGTAATATAGTCAACGATACTGACAACGATTTGACATCGTGGGTTGACGCCTTTGCTGATAGGTTAGCCCCACCATGGGTTCCTACTTATGACTCTATTCCATCCGCTGTCCGCCCTTCTGCTCCTAGTCAACATGAGGGAATGTTTAATAATAACTTCACAGCTCAAGAATTCCAGCTAGCAATCGAGGGATTAAAAGACTCAGCTCCAGGGTTTTATCAAATCCCATATTCTTTTATTGTCAAGGCTCCAGTCGCTGTCCAAATTCACTTTCTGGACATAATTAATGTCATTTTTAACAGTGGGAGTATTCCTCCTGATTGGAAAACTCAAATTATCGTCCCAGTACTTAAACCTGGTGTTGACCCATCCTCCCCTAACAGTAGGCGCCCGATAGCTCTGTCCTCAGTGATGTGCAAGATAACAGAGCACCTTATAAAACACCATTTGGAATGGTTTTCGGAGAGTCGAGAAATTTTGGCTAAGTCCCAGTTTGGCTTCAGGAGGAATATGGGTACTCTGGATAGTCTTAGCATTCTAACTTCCGAGATTCGTATATCCCTCCTTCAAAAGAAATATATGGCCACTGTTTTTTTAGACATTCAAGCAGCTTATGACAATGTTCTTCTTCCGGTACTCAGAAATAAACTTCTTCAACTGAATGTTCCGGACAAGTTAGTCCATTTCTGTGCAAACCTTTTAATGGAAAGATCGATAATTATCAAGAACCAGAACTGCCTTCTTCCCCCTAGAACCATCTGGAAAGGTCTTCCCCAGGGCTCGGTTCTAAGTCCCCTCCTTTATAGTTTGTATACTTATGATGTCGAGCAAGTAGTCCAACCATTTTGCCAGATTCTTCAATATGCAGATGACTTAGCTCTGTACTCTTCGTCTTCCTCTATTGAAGAACTTTCAATAAACCTAAACAATGCCCAAATCCACTTAAATCATTGGCTTCTAAATCATGGTCTTTCTTTATCCCCTTCTAAATGCAAGGTAGTTGTGTTTACTAAGAAAAGAAATATTCTATCAGTTGACTTGCAGATTGAAGGTTTGCCAATCCCTCAATATTCTAATGCTAAATTTCTTGGCTTGTGGCTTGACTCAAGAATGACTGGGTCAACTCACTTTGATTACATTAGTAGTAAATGCATCAAAAATATTAATATCCTTCGGTCACTTTCTGGTGCATGGTGGGGTTCTCACCCATTCAATCAAAAATTATTATATAATGCAATTGTTCGCAGCCATATGGATTACGCTTCATTTTTATTAGATCCCTGCAATAAATCTTCTCTTGCAAAACTAGACAAAATTCAGTCAAAATGTTTGCGTATTATCCTTGGAGCAATAAAATCTTCCCCAATCAATGCAATGCAAGTAGAAGCAGTAGATCCTCCTCCTTTCCTCCGTAGACAGTACTTATCGGACAAATTTCTTTTCAAACTGGTACAAAACTCTCAGCATGTCCTCTTGGATAAACTCGGCCTTCTTGGTGATTTATACAATACCTATAGGTTCAATCTCTTGCCCTGATAACCTTCCTTGCATCTTAAATAGTTTCATAAAATTCACCCGTCTCCCAAATCCTGTCATTCGGTCCCAACTAAATCCTCTGTATTCTCTTCCGTATGAAGCTATCATTTATTCTCCTCCAATAATACTTGACATGGGGGTCCAAAAACATGATATTTGTGCTAACTTTGCCTTCAATAATTCAATATCCAATAATTTCGATGGGTGGACTAAAATCTACATGGATGCTTCTAAGTCAGACTATTGCGGTTCTGTAGGAGCGGCTGTATGGATTCCAAAGTTCCATATTATCCTTAGCTTTAAATGTCCCTCTATGACTTCAGTTTTTACGGGAGAGTCTATAGCTATCCTTGAAGCTATTCTGTATGTTTTATCTCATAACCTAAACAATTCTATAATACTATCCGATTCCAAAAGCTGTCTCCAAGCAGTTAATTCACACCCCTTCCGCACTAAGTCCAGGTCCCCTATCATTTTTAAAATTAGAGAGGCGCTCTTTAGGTGTCATCTAAAGAGTCTTGCAATCTGTCTCGCTTGGATCCCCGGTCACTCAAACATTGCGGGTAATGAAACAGCTGACTCATGCGCAAAACAAGCAGCCAGACTAGGCTCTTTGGAGTATACTGAAATATCGACACAAGATCTGTCCCAAGTTTCAGGAGACAGCTTATCTCGTGCATGGAACGAGGTATGGCGTCTGTCTCAAAAAAAGAAGGGCAAATACTATGGTGACATCCAACCACTCGTGCCCAAAAAGCCATGGTTCTTTAAGAACTTTGGTAAAAACTCGACATCGGTAGTTTCTCGTCTCCTCTTAGGTCATGCATGTACGCAAGTTCACTTGGCAAAGATTAAGGTTAGGGATCATTCTCTTTGTGAATGCGGTTTGGATGAAGGTGACGCGGATCACATCTTCTTCTCCTGTCCAAATCAACGAATTTCTCTTTACGATGTGCTTTCCTCTAATATTCCTCTACCTACATCTTTCAAAACTCTTCTAGCCCTGGTCCATACCCCTTTTATCAAGACCCTTTGTAAATATATTGAATATAATAAATTAAAACTATAGGTACCTACCTACTTAAATTACGTAACCATATCCCCCCTTTTTTGTGGTCTCTTATCTATTTATATCTTAATGTATTGTGTAGTTAGTAGTTACTGTAGATAGAATATTCTTTATCTATGGTAGTTTTAATTGTATTCTTTTATCTTTTATGGTATTTTTTTTTGTTTAGACTCTGACTGAGTTATGGAATTACTCGGCCACCGATCATAATTTCGACCCACAGTTAAAATCTCCTACGTTATTAGCTTTACTCACTGGTCATTGCCAAGTTGCTGCAAGTGCAAGCAGAGGCCATAACAAAGAATTGAATTGAATTGAATTGAATTGAATTTTGTGAAATGTTTTGTTTGTAGCAATCAAATTATTTTGGACTGTCTGTTTTGGTACTCACGTGTGTCTTGATCGGTTTTTGAGTGTTTTTTGTGGTATAAGTGATTGATTTTGACCTATTTTGTAAAATAACTAACGTTTTGTGTTGTTTTGTGATCGTTTCGGTGGCTTAAGGTATTGTTTGTCCCATATTTTATGTTAAACCGTTTCGAAGATGGATAGGGAAAAGCCCCCTGATCCTCCCGATATCCCTACTCCCACTACTCCTATTTTCTCTTCTCCTTACCTGTTTCCAGATGTCTCAATGTCCACCCCTACCAATCCCCTATCCCAACTCGCGGAAGTAGCTTGTAGTGTAGCCGATTCTTCGCGAAAGCGCCATGGTGATGACGGATCAACTAATCCCACCCCGCTCAAACAGCTTAAAAGTTCCTTTTCCCGCAATAAGTATACAGAGTGGGACCAAAAGCCATTCATAGTACATGTAGCTCGTATAGAAACCCAACCCAATGCAGGCACTACATCGTCATTTTTGGTCTCTTCTAAAGAAATACAATATTAGAAATATAGTCAAGGATGGTGTCAAGAAGGTAGGTAGAAACCGAGTGTCTGTGGAGTTTGCCTCTCCGCAAAATGCCAACTCATTCCTACTTAATCCAGTCCTGTTACTAAACAACTTAGAAGCGTTCATTCCATCGTTCCACATAACTCGCATGGGTGTCATCAAAGGCATCCCTATTGACATGTCGGAAGAAGATGCAAAAACTTACATATCTACCCCTGCGGGTTGTGGGGACATTTTAAAAATAAGGCATATGAAGAGGAAGATCTTCACAGAGGGGACTCCCTAATGGAAAGATACTGAAGCTTGCGTTATCACATTTGATGGTCACAATATATCTTGCTAGGTAGGGCCTAGCAAGATATATTGTTGCCATACATCTCTCCCGGTAGATATATATATATACCCAACCATAATGTGCCGGAAATGGCCCCCCTTCTAACTTTCCTACAGTGGAATATGAGGAGCATTCTACATAAAAAACATGAGCTCTCACATTTAATAAATAAATACAAACCCCAAGTATGCTCTATAGCCGAAACCTGGCTAACCTCAGATCTTAGCTTCCGTCTATCGCAATTCAATACCCTTAGATGTGATAGACCGGATGGCTATGGGGGGGTCTGCCCTCCTTATTAACTGTAACATTCCACTCATCTCCCTGTCCCCAATTGTCTTATCTCAAGAAATAAACTTTATTGCAGCCAAGATAGAGGATAGTGATATCTGTCTATATTGCCCACCCCCACCCTAACCTCCTTCCAATTTTGAAACAGATTTTAAGCAATTTTAGTCCTATGCTCGTTATGGGAGACTTTAACGGTCACCACCTGAATGATGGTACGCGTACCAAAAGGACACTCCCAGACCAACGCAAAAGCTGTGTGGGTCTAGCTTTCTGCTCTGTCGATCTAGCATCATCTGCTCATTGGCAATGTACAGGCCTGACACATGGCAGTGATCACTTTCCTATCCTTATCTCCCTTACATCCAAATCCTTTATAGAGAAAAGACCCCCTCCTCTCCTCAAGTTCAACCTATCTAACCCTGATTGGGCAGAATATTCATCCCTTCTTGAAAACAATATCATCTCCCTTCCCAAGTTCGAATCACAAGATCCCCTTCTTCCTACTCATATGCATGCCCAGAACTGCCTTGATGGATTGATTGGTGCAGTCAATGCAAGTGCAGAAGCAAACTTCCCTATTAAAAACAGTGCCTGCGGAAAGATTCCATTTCCCCCATGGTGGGACCATGAATGCACCACTGCAGTAAGAGAAAGGAAGGAGGCAGAAAAATTATACAACTGCAACATGAGCATTCAAAACCTAATTCATTATAAACGATATGTGCAAAAACTAGACGCCTTCCGCGACGAAAAAAACGTTCTGGCTGGGTCAACTTCTGTAACTCCTTATCTCCTACTACACCATAAGCTGTCGTATGGCGCAGAATCAACAGATTTAAATCTGGTTGTTCGTCTTCCAACTCCTCTTCTATGACTCGGGAAACAGCGGACCTATTCCTTGCCAGAATATCTCCAGACTATGTTCCCTTTGTCTTAGAGGCCATACAGACCCATTTGACTCCCCATTTTCTGATGTGGAACTAGAAATGGTCCTCAGCCATGTTCAAGACTCCTCCCCTGGTAAGGATGGTATCCCTTACTCCTTTCTCAAGCACACAGATTACAACGCGAGAAAATACCTACTACAAATTTTGAACTATTGCTATGAGAAGGGCTGGATACCTGACCAATAGAAGACCCAACTGATAATCCCTGTTATGAAACCTGGGAAACTTGCAAACGATCCAAATGGGTTCAGACCGATTGCATTATCGTCGGTATTAGTCAAGACCTCATCAAAAATCACCTTGAACATATTGTGGAATCGAGAAAATTACTACCCATCTGCCAGTTTGGCTTCAGAAAAGGACTCAGCACCATGGACAGCATAGGAGTACTTGTAACGGATATCTGCATCTCCCTATCACGTAAGGAATCTGTTGTGGCAACATTCCTTGATGTGTCGTCTGCGTACGATAGTGTCCTCCTCCCAATTCTCAGGCAAAAGCTGCAACAGCTGAGACTCCCGGCGAGGATGATCCAATGCATGTGCGAGATGCTCATGTCCCGAACCGTCATCTTGAGAGTCCAGGGTGACGAGCTCGGTCAGCGAACATTATGGAAAGGCTTGCCTCAGTCCTTGCCCTCTGCTGTACAACTTGTACACGGCGGATATTGGTTCGTGTCTTAACTCCAACTGCCGTCTCCTACAGTATGCCGACGATCTGGCCTTTTATGTGTCCAACCCATCCATTTCAGACGCAACCTCATCACTGTCCGTTTCTCTGGACTCTCTTAATGAATGGTTAACGAACCACGGGCTAACCCTATCTGCGCCTAAGAGCTCTGTGGTTGTTTTCACCCGCGCAAGGTATATCCCCCAAGTCTGTTTACGGGTGCAGGGGCACTGTGTTCCAGTTTCTTCTAAAGTCAAATTCCTTGGGGTCTACTTGGACTCTAAATTGCCAGGTCTTCCCCACTTAGACTATTTAGTTCAAAGATGCGAGCAGACAGTTCCTATCTTGAAAGATTTTTTTATTTTTTTTTATTATATTTAGGTCGACAAATTGACGCCACCCGCCTGATGGTAAGCTGAGGCGACGTCTGGCAATTGAGGGCGACTCTCACAGTACACAGGAATACTATAGAGAGTGGCCCTCAACTTGACGACCCAGTAATGTGCCTCTTCACGCTTCGCTTAAAGAGCCCAGGGTTATATGTTGGAGGAAACACGTGCGCAGGCAGGGCGTTCCAAGCCACCATCGTTCGGCAGAGAAACGATCGTTTAAAACGCTCGGTTCTCGCGAAGACGGTTTCGTGGAAACCGTCTTCGTGAGAACCGAGCGTCGAGTGCGTCCAGCAAATACTTCGCGGAGCCGTCCCAGAGGTGAGAGCAGTATTCAACGCAGGGTCTAATCTGCGTTTTGTACAGCAGACACCTCTGGTGCGGTGTAAAGAATCGCTTTACCTTGTTCAGTATTCCTAGTTTCCGCGAAGCTAGCCCAATACATATCTCAATGTATTATTATATTTTGAGCTCTCGACGAACGTCTATGCCAAGGATGTCTAGATTGTCCTTCATTGGTAATATTGCATTCTGAAGAGTGGGTAGGGGAAGGAAAGGGGATTTTTTCGCTGTGCACACGCCTGTGTTTTGTGGGCATTGAACTCGATCAAGTTCTCGGCACCCCATTGGGAGATACTGTCGAGGTTTCGGTCGAGATCACCCACGAGATGTCGTCTCTCCTCCTCTATCACAGATCGCCCCGCCGTCGGACGAACCGAGTAACTCCCATGCAATATACTGTCATCTGCATAGCAATGAATGTTCCCGAGGGAAAACATATCATTGATATGCAGAAGAAAGAGAGTTGGTGACAGTACGGACCCCTGCGGTACCCCGGCATTCACTTGCAAGAAGCGAGAAGCCTGGCCATCGCAGAGGACCCGCACTCGGCGCTCGTTTAAAAAACTGGCAATCCAGCTGCACAGTTGAGGAGGTAGACCATATGCCGGAAGCTTGGAAAGGAGCGAAGCATGCCAGACTCTATCGAAAGCTTTGGCGATGTCCAGGCTAATAGCCAAGGACTCGCCGAACTTTTCCATAGCCTCACCCCATACATGCGTGACGAATGCCAGGAGGTCACCCGTTGATCGTTTTGGCCTGAAGCCATATTGCCGATCATTGATTAGCGAGTGATCCTCCAGGTATCGCATGAGCTGCTTATTAATAAGAAGCTCGAGCACCTTGCAAATGACTGAGGTGACAGCTATGGGGCGATAGTTGCCTGGATCGGATCGATCCCCTTTCTTGGGGATCGGTTGTACGTTCGCCTCCTTCCAGGCCTCCGGCACGAGGCCTGTAGAGTATGACAGGCTGTACAGACGCGTTAATACTGGAGACAACTCAGCAGCACATTTTCGTAGCACCACCGCCGGAATGCCGTCAGGGCCACTGGCTTTCCGCGTGTCGAGTGACCGCAGCACTGCCCGTACATCACATTGCCTGATAACAATATCAGGCATAGTGTGGCCACAGTTGGCGATGGCGGGGGGCTGCAGGCCACGGTCATCGACCCGGGAATTAGCCGCAAAGAGGTCTGCGAGTATGTCCGCCTTCTCTTGGGCTTTGTGAGCCAGTGATCCATCAGGAAAACGCAGTGGTGGCAGCGAGGGTTGACAAAAATTTGACTGTACGGCTTTGGCCAGTTGCCAGTATCCACGGCTGCCCGTGGGATGGGATGTGAGCTCCTGACCAAGCCGCGCGACGCGCTGGGCATCCGCTCTCTGGAAGGCCCTCTTGCTGAACCTAGTGGCCCTATTGTACGCTGCTTTGAGGCGGTTCACGTTCGGGTCACGTGCCGCCCGAGCCCTGACCCAGGCGCGATATGCCGACTGTTTTTTCTGTACAGCCTCGGCACATTCACGCCCGAACCAGGGGCGAGCTTTGCGGATGCTGGCGACATCAGTGAAAGGGATATAATATTCTATCCCTAGACTGATCTCGCCAGCAATGGCAGCAGCGCTATCCGAAGGCGCCTTCCCTACAAAGCAGCGCTGGCTCCACGGGACGGACGCAAAGTAATCGCGGAGACCGTCCCAGTCTGCCGACGAGTAGTGCCATAGTCGTCGAGTCATTTGTTCAGCACGAGCAGGCGGTGGCACTTGGAAGCTGGCGTGCACCACACAGTGGTCGGAAGTGCCCAGTGGGGCGCGTACCGACACACTGTACTCGGCTGGGCGACTTGTCAGCAGTAGATCCAGCAAGGCGGGCGTGTGGTCTGACCTGTCAGGTATCCGGGTGATCCCCCGTACCATCTGGGTCAGCCCGTGGGAGAGAGCGAATGCATGGGCGGTTCGTCCCGCATGATCGCTCCTAAGGGACCCCAGCCACTCAACGTGATGACCGTTAAAGTCCCCCAAGAAAACCAGGTCAGCGTTCGGGAACCGCACCTGCGCATCGTCAGCCATCTCGCTGAGGTATTCGAAAAGCCTTGTTGTCCCAGTGTCCCCTGTGTGGGAGCGGTAGACGCACACGTAGATCTGGCTCATGGAGCCATGATCCACGTGCAGCCAAAGGACGGAGTAGGAGGGGTTCTCCAGACAGCGCAACCGGCGGCAGCAAACATCCGCCCTAACGAACACGCGCACCCCGGCTTTATCGCGGAATTGTTCCTCAATGATATAGCCCGGGTAACAGAGGTACGACGTGTCGTCAGGGCGGCGTATCTGTGTCTCCGTTAGGAACATCACAGAAGGCCTTGGGTTTGCATGGAGTCCGCGGATATTCGCGAACTCCACCTCAAACGAAGTCAACTTTGTGGGGTTTCTAGGGGCCGCTGTGTACCGTCTATTATCTTGTTGCACTGTCATTGTGAAATATGGGGAAGCGTGAAGACAGGGCGATATTTGGTGCGGCAGTAAGTGACAAAGTGCAGAGGCTAGCTTCGTCTAGAACCGTGTGGTTAGGTCGGAGCCGACCCGCCGGACGGAAGGGCTCCCAAACCCCCCTGATGCAAGGCCGCCGCTACCCCACACCGGTTACCACCCGGAGCGGCGACCCCACAACAGGATTATGCGCAACATGTGGGGCAGCCTACTGGGGTGGTTGGTCCCAGGCGGGCCCCATGACTATGTTGCGGGCGGCCGCGGCAACGCCGTTGCTAAGGGTCTCCCTGGCCGGCGAATCGACCCACACTACCCACACTAGACTCCGCTTCGCCCCCACTGGACCCCTGCCTGCCGCACCATACACCGCCCCGGGCCCGGCAGTGCAGCTGCTGAACCCTTATCGCAACGCAGCCTGGGCTGGGTTACTTGGGGGGCTTTAGCACAGCTGCACGGTGGTACCCCCCCCCCGGACCAACACTGTTGCCACCTGGTATCCACATAGGGGCCAAAGCCACCACATGGGTACCGTAATATACGAACCTCGTCCGTTAATCAGCAGGTGCGCCACTAGCAGGTGAGGTCGCTGGGGCCCGATAGATGTAAGAAGGGCCCCTTTGCACCCTTTGCTCTATCAGGAGTCTGGTGGGGCGCTCACCCATATACAATGAAACTGGTATCCAATGCTCTTGTACGCAGTAAAATGGATTATGGTTCATTCTTACTGATTCCATGCAATAAAGGTGCCCTGGCTCGATTGGACAGGATTCAGTCAACTTGCCTTAGATGCATTACCGGGTGCATGAAATCTTCGCCTATCAATGCTCTTCAGGTGGAATGTGCGGAGCCACAACTAACTCTAAGGAGGGAATATTTGGCATCCCATTTTATCAATCGGTTATATCCACGGCTAAATCACCCACTCCTTCAAAACTTGGCTGTTCTCGATTCACTGTGTAACACCTCCAACTACTGGACACATAAATAAGTTCCACTCGTGGTTAAGGCCTATAGACAGGTGGTAAACATGGAATGCCCAGTGGCTAAGTCTGATGGGCTCCCCATTTTTGATTATGATTTTGAGGTATTATGCTTTAAACCAGAAATCCGGTATGATACAGGAATTTCCAAGAATTCCCCCTCTGCTGCAACGACATTCGATGCGTTGGTGGACAGGCGTTGGAGATACTCTCAGTGGTTTTTTACCGACGCTTCGAAGCTGACAAGCGAAGGCTACACTGGTGCGGCGGTCTACTTCCAAAACAGCAGAATCTCCCTGAAATTTAGATGCCCGAAAATCTCATCTGTGTTTACCGGAGAGTGCGTTGCTATATTAGAAGCGTGCAAATATATAGAATCCCATAACATCTCCAAGGCCGTCATATTCACTGACTCGCTGAGCGGCCTCCAGACAATAGATCAGAATCCTCTCAAGAGCAAACTACATAGTGCCATCATTTTAGAAATTAAAAAACATCTGTTTGCAAGCTCCAAAAATTACAGAACTGTGGAACTGGTCTGGATTCCAAGCCATTGCGGTATAATGGGCAATGAGTGTGCAGACTTGCTCGCTAAGGATGCTGTGACTTCCGCCTCCGCAGAACTATCACACTTTACATGCCAAGGCTACGACCTACTAAGCCCACCACAGAGGAGCCTACAAGGGATGTGGGAAGAACTATGGATTAAATCGAGCAAGGAGAAAGGCAAGTTCTAGCACGTCATACAACCAAGCATCCCTGTGAACTTCCCATCCCTGCTTACCCCCTCCTCCCCTCAACTCCTCGCTCTCTTAATGTCCTTCATCCGTCTCAACAGTATTAAACTCTGAAACTGGCTGATAGCACCATCCGTACTCATGATGAGATCTCCAGTCTATATATGTATATATTTACTATTATGTGTGATACAATACTTTTATGTAATCGTTTGTACCTAAATGTATCATCCATTTATAATTATGAATACACACCTTGTGTGTGTGTTTTGTATTTGTGCTGTACCTATATTTATGTATATTGTTTCAGTGTTCCTACTAACTGCAACAGGTCAAAACGTGCTTCACCGAATCTAATTCAATTGGCTTACTGAAACCCAAATAAACACACGCTTCACCATTGCACGTTTGTTAGTGGCAGAGTCGTCGGATACCAAGTCTGTCACCGCTGGCCAAAAAAGAAAAAAAAAATCAAATTATTTCTCTAGCTTCTCAGGATTCTCTCTTTTCTAGAAAGTAATGACATAAATTAATTAATTAATAAATATATTTGGACATTCTGACACAACGGCATCTACCCCAAACTAAACTAATTTAAGCTTTATAAGAAGTATCATTAGTGAAAAGATCAAAAATATCTACTGTAAAATGTCCAGCATAAATTATACTACACGTACAGAGGGCCAAATGAAAATAAATACTGTCATATGGACTGTTCCAAATTTTATTACACTACTAGAGAACAAGAGCACTAGAGAATTTCGTACTACAAAATCGAAAGACACCCTGCTGCAGGCAGGTGAAGTAGTGGACTCTAGGTTTCAGCTGAAAATGCTGTTCTTAGGTATAGACAATGACATAATTGAAATCTATTACTTATCGCCCAATCCTGTTTTCCTGAAATCAATTCTAACAATTTGTTTGAAACGTTTTGAAGAACGATCAATAGTTATAAAAGAATATCATACAGTTCAAGGGAATAAATGGCAGTACCTGGCCACATTGTTTAAGAGAGACGTGGCAACTTATGAAGGTAGGGATACATTTTTGTTAAGTGACGGTAGTCTCAGACTGAAATTTCAGTTTATGGTAACTAATGATATAAAAGTGGACCGCACAAATGTACCTGAAGCACAACTCAGTAATGATTTTGAGAATTTACTAAATAATGGATTGTTTTCTGATGTAACCATGAAATCTGGTGAGGATGTAGAATTCAAAGTGCATAAAGCAGTGTTGGCAAGCAGAAGTGCTGTCCTTAGGGCTCATTTTGAACACAACACAACTGAATGTATCACAAATATTGTAGAGTCACCACTTGATTCTGAAGTGCTGAGAGAAGTTCTCACATTTATTTATAGTGACAAGGCCCCCAGAGTTGATGAGATGCCAGAGAGGTTGTTAGCTGCTGCAGACTATTACCAGCTGAGCAGAATGAAGAGTCTGTGTGAAGAGGCTTTGCACAAAAAAATGACTGTAGAAAATGCAATAGAAACATTTCAACTGGCTGACTTACACTCTGCTAACACCCTGAAACAATTGACACTAGAATTCATCAAGGATGGTCACGCAAAACTCATCACAAAAACTGAAGGATGGGCTAATGTGAAATCAGTAGAACTTATAAAGAGAATTTATGAATATATTATGGCTGATGATTATGATAATGAAGTTAAACAATCTTTAACATAATAGAGAATTTTAAATACTTATCTGTTAAATCTCACAGCCTCATAGATACATGTCCTTCTCCCAGACAGTGGTATTTTGCGGCTTGTCTTCGTAGACTCACCACGCAGACCCACTGATGGGTCTCCAGACTAAAATTTGTGAAAGACTTAAGTTTCGGGTTCGGCAAGTTTCGGCAGAAAAATCGAATTGAATATTCCTTTCCTAATACCAGAATTTCCAATTCTTTAAATACTATTCTGACCTATAAAGGTTAACCCTTTATAGGTCAGACTACAAAATGTTTTTGTCCTACTTGGGACTGTGATAAACAGTTATGTTACTACTAAGG
The DNA here is from genome assembly GCA_963556515.1 of Nudaria mundana. NCBI lineage: Eukaryota > Metazoa > Arthropoda > Insecta > Lepidoptera > Erebidae > Nudaria > Nudaria mundana. Next base: position 16,668,554 of record OY748302.1, on the reverse strand, counting down.
TGTATGTGTATGGAATGTAAGGTAACGGTGGTGATAGATTTGTTCACAGCCACAGCATCAAATCATATAGGCAGCGGCGGCCTTACCCATTGCGAGTCTTCGGGCGGCAGGTCTTTGCGAGGCCCTTTTTTTATACCGCGGCCCAATGCCTCTGCCACCCCTACGTCCATTGCTGGGCGCCCCAGTTACGCACTCGAAAATATTACCTATGGCGCCGGCGGACTTTGGCCAATTATGTAGCCTCTGTCTGGGGTTGGGTTGGGGTTTTATCCCGCATCATTGGGGTCGGGTTTCCAGCGTCGGTGGGTAAATGTGCGTTCTGCGGGGCTTCAGCACTGCAGCTGATCGTAGATGAGTCTGCAGCGCCCTGACCACCGACTTCGGAACTCAGCATTCCTGCAGGGTACGCTCCCTCTCCCTCTCGGCCGCCACCTTCGCGAGCATGACGTGCTCGAAGAAGAACATGGCCACGATTCACCTACTCCCGCTGGACACCATGGCTCAAAGCATGGTCTCCACTGAGAGGGTATTCACGCCTAGGCCCCCGACGAGGTTCCAGCGCTGACTCGCCCACGCTGAGCGCTCCAAAAGCGTGTGAAGTGCGGTAACTTTACTGGACCCCTCGCAGTGTTGAGACTGGAGCGTGACCTCACGATGGATCCGGTCACCGTAACGCCTGTGAAGCCACTCGTCCAAGATCGGGCCTAGCGCTGCGATCGTGGTGGTTCCCCACCGTGGTTGATAATGATCCTGGCGGTGTTGGGAGCGCTGAGCCTCGATTTCTCGAGAAGGCCTGCCTGTGGTCCCGCTTCAGAACCCCCTTGAGCCCTTGAAATAATGACGCAAAGGCTCTTGCTTCCAGGTCCCATGGAAGGGTTCCGGCTAAGAGATATGCAGCCTCTAAGGACATCGTGCGTTACCCTCTTAAGACCTAAAGACCTTTCAACGGTCTATTTAAAACAGCCACGTTTTTGGCCGTCAATCTGGCCGCCCATACGGAGGTGTATAAGGCCATAATCCGACTCCGTACCCCGAATCCCGGGACATACTGCGAGGCCTTTTCTCTTTCTTGAAAATTAAGAGATGCGAAAAAAGGTAGATCTGGTTGTTGTACGGTACACGGTACAGTAAAGACCTTGAACTCATTGCAAGCAAAATAATTCCAAGGTGGCAAAAGTTATGGCAATTAGGTATGTTTTTAATAAAAGAAAAAGGAAAGGCTAGAGAAGCTAGGCCTCTTTCTCTAGAAATAGTTAGAAGAGATGCGGACACCTTACTCAACGAACAAATAGATTTTCACACATCTCCCTTACTTAATCTGTTTACGAACAGACAGACACATTAATTGTTGTTGGTTTGTGTGTGTCATTTGGGTTTTCTACGCAACTTTTCAAAAGACAGTAATTAAATCAAACAGATAAGGTCAAGTATTGGTGAATACCTATTTTTGGAACTTAGTTAGCATGATCTGGGGTTTCTACCCACATTAGTTATTGTAAAGAATCCTACATCGCGATAATGAAATTTGCACACGTTTACTTATAAGCAAACACGTTCCAACCACGAATTTTGCTGTTCTCTCTGAGACAGTCTTGATAATGCCTCGTTTAGAGGCGAAACAATTGTCGACGTTTTGTTGTCTTTTTAATTCTGCGAAAAATTAATGCTATTATAAAAATTTTTAAAAAGTTTTTTCTTAAAACATTTTACTTACCATCGCTTTGAAATGAAATAGTTTCCTAACTTTAGTTTAATTTACTATTATGTTATAATCTTAAAATATAATTAAGGATAAAATAAAAATAAAACTATATTTAAAACATCTTTTTATTTTTCGTGGGTCGTTGCGCGAGGCCCCTGCAAGCGCGAGGCCCCGGGCGATTGCCCTGTTCGCCCCCCCTAACGGCCTGGCCACGGGTTTCTGGGGCGGCGGCGGCGGCGACTGCGGAAATTCGCGCGTCTATTTTGCATGCCACGGCACACTCGGGTTCGCCGCCGCGACTAGTAAGAAAGTCTGAGAGCAAAATGTCTTTAGCAAAGTTATCTCGATGTTGCTTAGAAAGTAATAGTTTTTTGGTTCAAGTCCAGAAGATATTTGGAGGACATTGTGGAGTACAAGCTTTGAATAGAAATCGAGGTATAGATGGAGAATTCCACTAGAAGTACTAGAAATACAGAATGTATCCAGAAAAAAATTTCGAGTACACCAGAATGAGTGTCGGAACTTTCGATCATATTAGTTTACATTTATTAGTAAAAGATTATATTAGTAATTAGGTAGTATTTCAGCAATAAAAGTCCCATGAGCATTATTCGCGGCGAAAACAACTAAACTTTTTTGATCACGGGCCTAGCCGCCGCGACTGTCGCCCGACGCCGCGCCGTGGCTTGCTCCGTACTGATCACAGATCTAATAGAGATACTACGTATCAGATAGACATGTGCCAAACAACTACCGTAGGACGTAGCGTCTGTTTTCTGATTGGCCAACTGAAAACGATGCGTGACATTTTATTTTCTTTAATTTCTGAACAGGAGAGTGCTAGAAAAGGCAAAGAAATTTGACGTACAGCCAGTTTTTTATCGGCCGCTCGTAGTATATTTGGAGTGTAAATTTTATTCAAGAGATCACGGAATATTACTGTGATCTCTTGAATAAAATGAATAGTGTATAGGTAAACGAAAATAAAAAAAAAACAACTTTTATTCATTCATTTATTTTTATTTTTCATCCCTTTCATATATTTATTTAATGCCTTCCTGAACATTTCTGGCAAATTTTCCCTAGTGGTAAGTCTAAATAAATCTGTCCCTTTTAAAATTTTGTTAATTATGTTACACCAGTTAAATATAGCCAACTTTATTGCGATTTGGCAAAACGTGGTAACGGCTAAATTATTGTGCGCCTCACATTGAATATATTCAAATCTTATGAGCTTTTGTTGTATTACATTAAAAATTTGTTGGGCTACACTCTTTGTGGGCATTTACTTGCAAAAAAGTATTAGTTGTTTTTAAAATTTCTCCCAATAATATAATAAATTGTTCAGAAGCATAAGTGAGTTTTTTATTTTTAACTGAATTGTATTCTCTTTGGGAAACCCACTTATGCAGATCTGACGCTTCGTCCACTGGAACAGCGTTTTGGCAGTATTTGCAGTTATTCATTTTCTTTAATACTTTTCTTATAACCCATCCAGCAGTATAAGCCCGAGACTGTAATATTTAGCCGCTCACGTCTTGCCTCCAACATAAAATTAGCATCACAGTATGATTCTTCCACAAGAAAATCACAATTCTTATGAATTTTATTTTGCGTATTAGTGTTTTCACTAAATAATGATTTAATTTTAATTATTTGTTCTGTTAAGTCATCCTCACAATTAAATGTATTTCTATGAAATTTTATAAATCCTGTAATAATCAAAGATTTTATTGTGGTTGTGAAAGTATGGCAATTTGGATTGTTACTTCTGTAATTGTACGCTCGTACCTGCCCGAAGAAATTTTCGATAGTGTCAGAATTAAAAAAACCTTGGGCGTATGATTTTTACGTTTTTTTCTGTGAAAAATTACCATAGCCGCAAAAAACTTCTTAAGGTAGTCTGCCAATTTGTTATGCTTCGCACGACTATTTCGCGATTACGACTGTCTAGAAATTTTAAATTGTCTAATTTTAAAATAGCACCTCTCCAGAATTCCACATGAGTCCACATTTTGATGTTCTGCAGTATTCTTCAGTGTATCACTCACAGCTCTCCCATCACGATATTGTGCTATAACAATAAATGAAACGTTTGTAACTTTAACAATAATATTATAAAAATTTATTAATTCTACAAAATTTTGAACCTAATAATAATAATATCATGAAATTCATCTTTATACTATCGTTGCACAATATCAAATCTATTTTATTTAAACACTAACATCAATTTTACCACATATGTTATTGGGTCACTTCTAGCCATAATATGAAGACTCGAATCCAAAGAATATAATTATTTCACCATTATATTTTATTAAGTAGAAAATATGTTTAGTACCCACCAAATGAAGAGGTGTACAGCAAAGCTCGTGCCATTGTGCTGCTTAACACCTGGACACAATTTTTTACCTGTAATGCAAATAATATATTGATTAGACAACATATTTTACCTGCTAATAATATAATTAATTAGACAAAATGAATTAAATAATAAAGGAGGATACAAATCATAATATAACGATATTTGACAAACAGAACGTGTTTGGGCGTGATAGCCTAGTGGTATGACCGTTGACTGGCGAGTCAGAGGTCTCAGGTTCGAACCTAAGGCGCGCACCTCTGACGATGTACGTATTATAAATTAATTACGTAATATGACAAGTTATGTGCTTATTATAAATATGACAAGTTATGTGTTATGTTAAGTATTTTAAATGAATGATCACTCGCTCCGTGCCTCGGAAAGCACGTAAAGTCGTTAGCTCTGCGCCTGATCTCTCTCCGGTCGTCTCTCCGGTCGGATTGCCCAGTCCAGTCCCATCGGACTATGAGTGTGAGTGAATAGAGAGTGCACCTGTGGCAACGCACACACTGGTCCACTATAATATTTTCTGCGTAGTTGACTAATCTCCGTTGAGGTTGGCCTCTATGACCTAAATTCAGTCAGGAGGACATGATTATTATTATATGACAAACCTTCATTTTTTTAATCTTTTCTGGAAGTATATGCTCATCATTCAGTTTGTGGAGACGTCTCGATTCTGCATGTTCACAGTCTGTCTTGTAAACCTCAACAATATCAGACCATTTGGCTCTTTTGCCACCAAAAGAGATATCTTTTGTAAGAAAGTTATTTCTTATCCCCTTAATAAGATGCGGTGGGTCGTATTTTACACTTAATGAAAACTGCTGAATCCTTATTGTTTCATCTGAAATAAAAAAGTTAAAAACAAATTATTACACTGATTTTGTAGACACATACCGCAATCAAGAACCCATTCTATAATCTTAAAAACTTATTACCTGTATTATTTTCAGATAGGATTTGCTCTCTTCTTGTCTCTTCCTGTAAACTCTTCAAGGCTGATTGAAAAGAAGTTCCTTGGTCTGATATTAATGCAACTGGAATAAGCCCAGTTTCTCCTACAGCTTTTACAATAGATTTTAAAATATTTTTCAGCTCTGGTCCTTTTGTTGCACCTTCACAAAAGTAATATGCAATTACTTGCTGCCATTTAAATACTGCTCCCTTAATAATAAAAACTAATGCATGATCAGCATAATCTGGGGTTCTCTGTAATAGGTGAGCAAACCCATAGATCCTATCTTGATTCGCATTAAATGTCAATCCAGATTCCAGAGACATTTCATCAAAAATGATGCTGCAGTATTTTTTATTATTAGTCCAAGTAGACACCTGAAAAGAAATGTTTAGTTAATATAGGTAAGAGTGTGCAATATACAGTTTCTACAAAACAGTCCACACCATGGAAAATCGCGCCAATTTTAGGAAGAGTAATATGTGTGTGGTCATGATCCTCTCAGCAGTGATACAATGAAGAAGAAGAAGCAATATACAAAGATTAATTAATTTTTCACAAAATTTAGTAAATTATATTATTATACTTGACTTACTAGTACTGGTAAATAACTATTATTGAATAAAATTATTCATTACAATTACCTCTTTCTTGATGCATTCGAAAATCTGAGGATTAAGGCCTGGTTGCACATTTAATTTTTTCACCAAATTCTTTAGAGTGCAGATGGCAGTATATATACGCTGTAGAAATTTATAGCACCGTGGTCCTTGCTTCATAATTGACAAAGCCAATATTTTACCTCCAGTGTGAAACGTCTATCTTTTTTGACATTCGTTTGCAACTTCACTTGCATCCACATAATTCGTTTTGCCAAAGGATTCATTTTAGCAGTTAATTTTTCAAATGAGTTCTCTTCAGAAAATTTTAAAGCATTTTTAGCTCTGCAATGAAAACTCAACATCTTTCTTGATTTTCTATATTCTCTGTAGAGTCTCTTACAATTAGGGCTCAGTGTTTTATTTTTCACTATTATCCGTTTTCTTGCTTTTAGTGCTTTTGCACTAGTTTTATTTGCTACTGCCGAGTTCTGTACATCACACACATCCGAAGGTGCTGCTGACGCTAACATTGATGGCATTTGATCAACAACAGGGTCAATCACAGGATATATTGCTTTAGATGTTGAAGGAATTGGATCTGAAACAATGTTTTACATAAACATTTACATTATGGCCCCCTTTCATCATTCCTATCGAAAACTAACCCAGCTAAGCTCTATACTAGAGTATAAGTACTTAATTTTTTTTTAAATTCAATGGTCGCAGGCACACCATAGGCCAGACACAATAGATATCTTATTGTGTCTCATTAGCTAATTGTTGAAAGGTTAAGTTGTTATACACTAGAATTATCTTGTGTATTGACATAAAATTTTACATTTGTCCCATGCAAGAATCAATGTTTATAAAACAATTTTCAAATTTGTCTGAATACAAACTAATTGCTTAGTATATTAAACTCTAAGGGCTATGAGTACCTCTATGATTCTGCAGAAACTAAATGGCTAACTAATTCATATAAATAGAATAGCAATAGAAATAATAAAAAAATAAATAGAAATTTAAACAATAATTATACCTGCTAACACATGTCCTCTGGTTTGATCAGACAGTATAGTGCGTACATATGTGTGGTCATAATGTCTTTTCTTGCTATAAGTATGATCCATGTTAGGATTTATGTTTTCTGAAAATAATGTATTAGTTTGTTAGTACTGACACTCGTGTTAAAAGAAATTGAATATAATGGCCACTAATTAAAGTAGAGATTAAATTGTGGTGCATGTTTACAATTTTAGGCTATAATAACTATAAATTAAAATGCCCCAGATATAGAAAAACCTTAATTTTTATTAGAATGATGCCTTTCAAATAAAAAAATCAGTCTGGGAGCTACAATGCCACATACAGACATGTTAAACTTATAACCCCTCTTATTGTGTCGGGGGTTAAAAAGTATTATTTTAAAGTTGTTTTTCACAGCCCTTTTAACAAATTTCAAAAAAGAACTTACCAGACTCCTCGTGTGGTTCTGATGGTATGCCACTAGACATCACTTCTGAAGAGAAAAGAGTAGGATAGGCACAACCTAATAAGCGGCGTTTCTTAGTAAAGAATTTTACTTCAAAATGCTTATTACAAACAACTGATTTGCTTAGATCCACTAAGCTCATAGCTTTAAGAGAGCTACAATTAATAGTTTCTAACAACTTTTTGAGTCTTTTCTTACAATTTGGGAATTTATGCAACATAACGTCCTGTCATAAACTATTGCAACCCGGCACACAACACTTGTGGTAATACATTTCGGTAGGTACCTACCTCCTCAAATATCACTGCTTATGTGGACTTGAAGTGTACGGAAATTAATCAACGTAACCACGACTATCAACAGCATAAACCAAAGAGAATACAATACTACGTAAGAGCATAAACAGCAATGGCGGCCGTACGAAGGACCGTAACGTCAAAAGGGCCATAAAGGGGAGGAGTGAGGGTAGCACGGGGGAAAGAAATGTCATACATCGTTTTCTAACACAGATAATATATAAAATTGTTATGTCCGAGATTTTTTATTAGAACATTACGCCCCGTGGTACTATGTATACGTACTATGTATATATGTATACGGTATACGTGGTATTCATGTATTTGTTTCTCTCGCACGTCACGCCGCCAGTCGCCGTTGCGATTCGCTCGGTACATTTCGCCGGTCGCTTCGCCGGTCGCCGCTCCGCGTGCCTTGATAAGTACATTTCTATTCATTTATTCTAGTCGCTAGACGCGTCGCCGGTCGCACCGCGCGAATTTTCGCTACGGGGAAAGTCCCGTGGCCAGGCGGTAAGGCCGCCACTGCATAGGGTATGGTATCATATCACAATACCATCATTGGTTTTCAAAGGAGTGTAACTTGGAAATAATACCGAGGTAGATTTTTTATTTCAGTACAGTTAGCAGCGACCCGGTCATACACCAATCCCAGGCTATTGTAGACGTTTTTATTTCCAAGGATAAATATTTCAAAGAGTTGGTAACACTGACTTTCCTTGAAGCCATTTACAATATATTGACATTGACAATGGCAGATCGCTGTCAAGAAAAACGTCAAAAATTTACATAAAAACCGACTTTAAATTACCGAAATGGGACCAAATAATTGTCTGAATGGGACCACTTGCTACTTGGGAAGCAGCAGCTTTCAATTAAAAATATTTTAAAATCGGTTCACTCAGTCCAAAGATATGAAGTAACAAACATAAAAAAACAGTGGAATTGAATCGAGTACATCCTCCTTTTTTGGAAGTCGGTTGAAATTGAAAATACTGACAGTGACAGCCGTGACAGGTGTTTTTATTTGCTAAGTGGCTCGTGGCATTAGGTAGGTACCCCTACTTTCTATTCTTAGTACATAGCTTTTGAATATATAGTATAGGCAGCTATAGGCAGTGACGTGTTGCATATAGTTCATCTAAGAGTATAGGTACCTACCTAATCTAAGTTTAGTAGCTTATTTCTTCTTTTTGAGTTTTATAGTTCAGGTCGATTGATATAAGCCTCCAACACTCTTTGCGTTGTTTTTTTTTCATATATTTGGGATCTCATGATAGAAGCATGATATTTATATTTTAAAGTAACCTCTCGTAAAAACGACAACTAAACTACAAGTAGGAAGATAAACTTGCCTCACGAAGAAAAAGCTATCGTCCACACCAAATGAGCAGCGCTGACTCTAAGGCACATTTGAGCGCGGCAAGTTTACTACCGTTTGGGAGTCGAGCACTGCTCTGCCGAGCCAACTTTGGCCCGAGACACGTCTAAACCAGCCGAACCATTGGCTCGCGAGGATACCGCGCGGTTGCATGTTTGAAGTAGGTAGGTACGCGGCTAATAATTAAGTACATTGACAAATACTTGATCGTCCCCGGGGGACTTTACACTTATATTAAAAGCACTTAAGTATGTAAGTACCTACCTACTGTACTTAGTCGAAAATGGCCCAAGTAAATTATACAACGATTTTAGTAGCCCACACGAAAAGAAATACTATAACATGGACTATACCTGAATTTCCTATAAAATGCACGGAAACTAAAGAATTCCGTACTGCAAAATCGGAAGACACCTCAGCTGAATTAGTGGATCCTAGATTAGAACTGAAAATGCTGTGCTTAGGAAGATACAATGACATCATTGAAATCTACTACCTATCGCCCAATCCTGTTTTACTGAAATTGGATCTAACCTTGAAATATATTTCCATTGAGCGAACATTAGCTATAAAAGAATATCATACAATTCAAGGTAATAAATGGCAGTACCTCACCACATTAAAAGACTTAAGAAGGAAGAATTATAATGATGATTTCTCTGCTAGTCTCCAACTGAAATTTCAGTATACAGTAATCAATGATATGATAGTTGACAGAAATAATATACCTGATGGAAAAGTCTGTAATGATTTTAAGAAGTTACTAAATGAAGGGTTGTTTTCTGATGTAACCATTAAATCGGCTGAGGGTGCAGAATTCACAGGGCATAAGGCAGTGTTGGCTAGCAGAAGTGCTGTTTTTAAGGCTCATTTCGAACACAACACAACTGAATGTATTACAAATATTGTAGAGTCACCACTTGATTCTGAAGTGTTGAGAGAAGTCCTCACATTTATATATAGTGACAAGGCCCCTAGACTTGAGGAGATGCCAGAGAGGTTGTTAGCTGGTGCAGACTACTACCAGCTCAGCAACATGAAGAGTCTATGTGAAGAGGCTTTGCACAAGAAATTGACAGTAGAAAATGCAATAGAAACATTGCAACTGGCTGACTTACACTCTGCTAACACTTTGAAACAATTGACACTGGAATTCATCAAGGATGGTCATGCAAAACTGATAACAAAAACTGAAGCGTGGACCAATGTGAAGTCAGTAGAACTTATTAAGAGAATTTATGAAAATATTGTGGATGATACTGATGATCTTGAAGTACTTAAACAAACTTTAATTCCTAATACATGTACTGATTCCCAGAGATATAATTATAGTCCGTAAAATATTCGTTGATTGATGAAGTCTACATTTTTGTTGATAAAATAGATATTCCCGATTATTTTAAATAGGTAGTGGATTAATTAGGTTGGTATGCCCATAAAGTATAACATTGACAGATACCGACTACTACGAAGAAATTCAGAACATCATAGGCATCAATCAAGAGATAGATGTTTTCGCTATAATTATTATCTTTCTACCAGATAGCAGTACTGAGTATTCTCAGTTTTCCAGTTAGTGGTGTGGGAGCAACTAACTAATAAAATTAATAAGACTCAAAATAATGTTAATTCAATTATAAGGGACTTACTGTCCCATTATGTCATGTCATATGCATGCAAGGATGATTTACACAATCATATTCTGTCTATACATGAAGCAATAAGCCTAATATATTTTTCTGTGGTAGAAACTCAGTTCATTTGTTTGTTTTATTTATTTAGATTTATCAATAAGTGCAGGTAATATGAACAGGATTATAACCTAGTGCAATTCTGTAGTACATACAATAAATGCCTACTCATTCACAGTAAAACATTCAGAAAATTAAAAAAAAAACAGCTAGAAAAATATAGTTTTGTATTTAAAATACGTAAATTACAAATAACTAACATCTCATTTCTAACAATATTATACAATTTTTTGATTATTTTAATAAACCAAGCATGTTTATTTTTACTATTTGTTGATCATGTACAATGAAAGTCGTTAAAGAAAGGGACATGTTCTCTTGTACACCTGACAGAGACAAGATTCTATTAAGCTCTTCTGGATCAAACATAGCATTTTTAACTAATAAGGTTTACAACAGTAATTTTTAATAATAGTGTTTAATTATGAATAAGCGGGTATGAGTTTGATAATAATTAAATGTGTTTAAACAAGTACATACTTGTACATACACATTTAATGTACATATTATTGTCATCTTGCAGTAGGAACCACTCCCTTGCTCATATTTTCCCCCATGACGGCCAGTTTCTGAATTGAGAATTTGAATTTGGCATACTCAGTGTATGCTCAACCTTAAATGCTGAATTCAGAAACAGGCCGTGAGAGTAGAGGTGTTTCATATACATATAATTATTATTAACCCCAGTATGAATCTTCTGTTAGACAGATTAATTTGACAAGTTAAAACATTTGTATTACAACAATATTATCAAAAACATTATTTTTTTTTACCTAAGTCATTGTCACTTTCCCGGTCACTTTCACTTTCAGCGTCTTGGCAATCACTAGAGTCATCACTGTCACTTTCATAAGTCACTGCAGGCTTCCTATTAGTATTTACAAATAACTCATCCTCATCTGTAGTTATTTCTTTCTTTTTATCCTTAAATTCTGTGGGCCATATTTTATTTTCCTGATAATATTTTATAGATTCCTTATTCATTATTTTAACTATTTCCGCTTTAACTTTATCACCTTCTAGAATAGGTTCAACTAGAATATAATCATTCCTTTTAACCCATATGTTCTTTCTAAACTTTGTAGGCATAGAAACAAGGTATTCTTCACCACTTGGGGTGGTAACCTGAAACATAAAATTAACAAAGCTGTTTATATATTTACACCTATGGACCTCTTACACAAGGCCAATAGCAGAGACAATCCATTAAGTTACTCAATAAGCCAATAAAGAAGTATTCACTGCATTAGACGTTTCTCAAGACTATAATGAAATGAAAATGTAATGTTAATTTTTTTTTTATTGTCTTGGCTTACTAGATTGTCGTAAAAGTTTTAAAAGTTGTTGTAAAAGGTCCATTATTCGGGTGATATATAAAAAATTAGAAGCCCAACCACCTACAAGTTGCTCAAAAAGAAACAAAATTCTGACAAACATGTTCTCTGTAAGCAATAAGTTTGCACCCTACTTGTACTTATAGTCGGGCTGATCTCTGCAAATCCACGTCTAGTGTGCGTGTTTTGCATGTAGCGTGTTCGCACCCTAACAAGTGGTACCAGTTGCTAGTGAAAAGTGAACTAGGAAACGAGTGATTATATGTATGTAGATAAGAAATTAGTGCAGATATACTTGATCCGCAGGGCTGTATAATCAAACTTAACTATTAATGACCTTCAGTGAATGAGCTTGGATAGATTGTTTTAGGCTAAGAATTGCTTATAAAACTGTTACCTAGTTAAAAGGCAACTAATAATTAAATGCCAAGTGAGGCTTTAAGGCTTGGGCAAACCAAAAGCAGTTGCAGTGCGGTAGCAGTGCGGCAGCAGTGCGTCTATGTTAGTAAATAATGTAGTTATATGAGGGATGACACACTGAACAAAGCGGGCCCGTGTTTGTTCAGTGTGTCATCCCTCATATAACTACATTATTTACTAACCTAGACGCACTGCTACCGCACTGCAACTGCTTTCGGTTTGCCCAAGCCTTTAGAGAGTAAACACATTCAGCAGAGTTAGGAATTTTTCCACCACTGTTGTATTAATTTTGCAAGCCTCATATTCAACTTTCAAGACAACAGAGCAAGTATTTTACAAACGATATCTCAAGCAAGACTCACCTCATGTAAATTGTTTCCTTTACTCTTCACCACTTTCACAATACTTTGGTTTTCTTTCGGTAATTCGTAATCGTCCCATATTGCTTCATTCATTACATGTTTACGTTTATTTACTTTGGACATAGTTGCTATTTTATTTTGATTTTATATGCTAAATGTAGTACCAATAAATATAATTACTTTATAAAATTGGTGGTCTTAGGAAGAGGTTATAAAAATATTGAAAATACTACAGATAAAAGCTATTTAATTCTAAACAAATAATGCACGTGTTGGATTTACAGTCAGAAATAATTTACGAAAGAGAAGAGGTAGGTAAATACCGTAAATAAAATAAATTATAAATAATACGAAGACCGAATGACAGAATTAATCACAGACTGATGTGACAGTGACAGTAGTGACAGCCAGAGCACAGCATCCATATTAGGTATTATATTAGGTACCTACCGACCTTACTCTATGACAGAATCGGTATTCGGTCTTGATTCGAGTTTTGATCGTTGTGTCGACTTTCTATTAATGATTTCTTAGATGACAAGGCTGCCTGGTTATAACACGAATTGCTCCTTTCTAAATAACTCTGTATTAGATTTAAGATGAAATTTTTGAAAAAGGCCGAACTGAGTTTCTTGTGGGCTCTTCTCAGTCTCGTTGCATTTTGGAACCCTCGGTAGAGTCACACCAACTTTTGACGAATCTAAATAATTTTCTAAAAAATTCAAAGATAATGAACGTTATAGTAAACCGCGTTACAACACTATCGATTAGGACCACTCGCGGTCGTCTCCCCGCTCTATATAATATGTAAACCGTCGCCTGTTGAACGAACGCCCAACACTAGTTGGCGTCGCCAGGCAGTCGCGCCTACGCCCCGCTCGTGAGAGCGCGCGTGCCTCCGTACCTACTATTTTGTAACCGACATTTTGGACAATTACAATCCTTTCACCCTGAAGTTTCTTGTGTTTACTTTCATGTGAGGACCCGCACCTCATATCTGGCGCCCAACGTAAAAGAGGCCGCTTCGCGAAGTGTTGTGTATGTAAGTGACTCCTTCGTCGTGAACAATGTGCACACGAAGTAAAACGCGTCGGGTCGAGTTCGACGGAGAAGAGCCAACGCCACCGTCGTTTCCCCCTTCCGACCCGACCGCGTCCACAAGCAGTGAAGACGCCGATCCTGCCCTCAACCCCGGCTACACCGATGCGACGACGCCACGGCACCCAAGCCACGTGCAAGAGGACGCCTGCGCCGCCGACACCGGTACAACGCCAGTGACGTCGACGCCAATCGCGACGACGTTTTCTGAGGATAGCGTTACGGCAATCATCACCGCTATGCAAAAATCTCAAACAGAAACCATTCAAAGCCTCATCGCGAGTATGATGCGTACATCCCCAGAGGCCACGCCCAGTGATACCGCTACCATGGCCCGGTGTAAGGCTACCTTTGGAGGAACAACAGCTGAGTCCGTGATGGCGTTTATGGATAGCGTCGACAGCTACGTCGAATGCTGTAAGGTAACAGATATAAATATTTTAAAAGGCTTGGCCATGTTGTTAAAGGGCAATGCTGCGATTTGGTGGACAGGCATAAGATCCCAAATCCACAGCTGGGCAGAGGCGAAACAAAATTTAAGTAGCGCTTTTGGAGATCGCCGCCCCCCACACAAAATATATCTAGAAATCTTTAATAGCCCCCATAGGGAAGAAAATACAGACCTCTTCGTAGCCAAAATAAGGGCAAACTTTTCAAAGTTACCACTTGGGGACCTGTCTGAAAATGCTAAACTTGACATAACTTATGGCCTGTTACATTATAAAATAAAAAACAAATTAAGAAGGGAAGAAATTTCATCATTCGCCGAGTTGTTAGAAAGGGCTAGAAACATAGAGGACAGCAGTGATGAATCGCGAAAAACCGCACGCGGCATACAAGCCACGCGGTTCCCCGCCCCATTCCCCGTTTTACACGCGCCCGGCCAAGCGAAGGCGCATGCGCGCGCCGCCGCCGCCGCGGTGCCGCCGCTGCGAGCTGCGCCCGAGACACCCCGAGACACGGCCGTTGCAGCCGCACCGGAGTCGCGCGACTCGCACGCCGCCGACGCTAAGGTCACCCGCCCACATTGTACTTATTGCCGACGGTATAACCATACCAGAGAAAATTGCCGTAAGTTGGCAAGTCAAAGTCAAGGAGTCAGTGGTTCGCAATCTTCACGACTGCTTGATGAGGGTATGGTAGACAGTGGTTATAATTTTTCACGTCAATCCAATCATGGTCAAGGAGTCAGTGGTTCTCAATCTTCACGACTGCTTGATGATGGTATGGTAGACAGTGGTTATAATGTTTCACGTCAATCCAATCATGGTCAAGGAGTCAGTGGTTCTCAATCTTCACGACTACTTGATGATGGTATGGTAGACAGTGGTTATAATTTTTCACGTCATTCCAATCATGGTCAAGGAGTCAGTGGTTCTCAATCTTCACGACTGCTTGATGATGATATGGTAGACAGTGGTTATAATGTTTCACGTCAATCCAATCATGGTCAAGGAGTCAGTGGTTCTCAATCTTCACGACTGCTTGATGAGGGTATGGTAGACAGTGGTTATAATATTTCACGTCAATCCAATCATGGTCAAGGAGTCAGTGGTTCTCAATCTTCACGACTGCTTGATGATGGTATGGTAGACAGTGGTTATAATTTTTCACGTCATTCCAATCATGGTCAAGGAGCCAGTGGTTCTCAATCTTCACGACTGCTTGAACAGGGTATGGGAGACAGTGGTCCAAATTTTTCACGTCTTTCCAACCATAGTCAAGGAGCCAGTGTAACACAAAAATTTTCTAATTATAGTCTAAGAGCTAATAGTAACAAAATGTGTTTAAACAATACTGTTATTGATAAAGATATGGAAAATTGCTTATATAATACTGACGATGTTTTTACGCTTGGGGACGTCCGTGATTGATCACACGCATGCCGCGAAGTCCGTCCAATTTTTTAAATTAATATATTGGGATTTAACGGTACACCATTAATCGACACGGGCGCTAAGCATCGACGCAACGAAGTGCTTGCCATGAATTTATTCGGGCCGTTACCAGCAGGAGACCAGGGGGAGCGTTGGGTGTTGTTATTTGAAGACAGCTCTCCACCTGACCCGATTATCCCGAAGAAAAAACGCGGTCGACCGATGACTAAAATGAAAGGGCTAGTCCAGGAGCGAGGACGCCCTCCTGAACTAGAGAGGGAGGATATAGTAAACCGCGTTACAACACTACCGATTAGGACCACTCGCGGTCGTCTCCCCGCTCTATATAATATGTAAACCGTCGCCTGTTGAACGAACGCCCAACACTAGTTGGCGTCGCCAGGCAGTCGCGCCTACGCACCGCTCGTGAGAGCGCGCGTGCCTCCGTACCTACTATTTTGTAACCGACATTTTGGACAATTACAATCCTTTCACCCTGAAGTTTCTTGTGTTTACTTTCATGTGAGGACCCGCACCTCATAACGTTATTTTATTTATATTTTGTTTTATTTTATTCTATTCTTGGTAAATTGTAATTCATTTAGGCCTTAGGAATTAGTATTAGTTTTTAAATGCGTTACCACCCGATATACATATCAAATAAATAGATAGGTCTGTACTGGTACCTACTTTTTGTACCTATACTAGATAAAAAGTGTGTAGGGATATAGTTTTAATGCAAGACCGATAATTCACACCAAAAATTGCGCATTAATTGAACTACTACAGCTTCTTTGAAAAATTACGACCCCTAAGTAATGGTCGGAGGAGCATATTAGGTATGATAACTTTTTTAATTTTAATATTACAAAACTCAGATTTGGTCTACTAACTACTCTCGAATGTTACAAAATCATACCTAAATTTGGTAAATATTCATCCATGATTTTCCTAGTTCTGACGAGGCTCCTCAATCTAAACATTTAGATTGAGGAGCCACCTTTATGTTCTTATAACTTTTGAAGTATTATACGTAGGTCACACTATAAGTTTTGCGTAACTTAAAAAAACAAGATGTTAAAACCAAAATATTATGTTTATTGCTTTTCAAAATACCTACTCTCCTTTACATTTTAAACATTTTTTCATGCGATCGAACCATTTTTTAAAACAGGAGGACCACAGATCTGATGGCATGTTTTCTACGTGCTGATTGAACGCTATCACTGCCTCTTCGGAGTTGGTAAAAGTGAAACCTCTCATCAAATCTGCTTCGGTGGCGTGGTTGATAGTGCATTGGCTTTCGACTCCGGAGTCTCGGGTTAGATTCCCGGGCCGAATCAAATATTTGTGTGATCCACAAATGTTTGTTTCGGAGTTTGGGAGTTTTCTATGTATATGATGTATGTATTTAGAGATTATATAAGTAGGTATATTGGATGGAAACAGGCGTTACCTGGCGAAAATCCATGACAAAGTAATGGTAAGTAAGATGTTAAAACCTTTCAAAATATAATAGCATTATTTTTCGCAAAATTAAAAGACAAAAAACGTCGACAATTGTTTCGCCTCTAAACGAGGCATTATCAAGACTGTCTCAGAGAGAACAGCAATATATAAGTATGTTTATCAGTTGTCTAGATCCCATAGCACAAGCTTATCACTTAGTTTGGGCTAGATGACGTTGTGTGGGAATGTCCAAAAATATTTATTATTTATTTATAATCTTTGATTTTGGGGAAAATACAGAAATCACAAGGTGCTAGGTCGGGGCTATGCGCAGGATGGGTGACGAGTTGTACTTTTTCGGAAGTTAAAAATGACTTTGTTTTGTTGGCCGTGTGTGAAAAAGCGTTGTCATGATGTAGGAGCACGTGGCTTTTGGGTCGTCTTTCGCGAACTTTTTGTAACACCCTGGGTAAACAAACGGTAGAACCACTCGGCATTAACACTCTTTTGATCTTCAAGTGGAATTGTACAGATGAGACCCGTACTGAGAAAAAAAACGCGATCATTTTTTTACCAACGTTTATCGCCTGGCTCACTTTTATTGGCTTGTTCTCATTTTCAAACACCCATTCACAAGATTGCTGTTTTTGTTCGGGTTCAAAACAATAAATCCACGTTTCGTCTCCTGTGACAATGTCATAAACTTCATAAATCATGTAAACTTCATGTCATAAATTTCCGCCGTGTGGTGGCCGGCAGAATAGAATAGCCCCAACCCATATCCTCCCGTGGATGTCGTACGAGGCGACTAAGGGAGTGTGTGGAAAGTACTGACCCCCTGTAACTTTTCCACACACAAAAGCGGATTTCCCACCTAACCTAACCTAATCAACTAAACCTAAACAACAACCTCTGTCCTTGCACTAGCACAATCTCGTAAACCTTTAACCTGACCAAGCAACTCCTCCCTACTCATCATGACCCCACGAACTTTCCACCAACATAATCTCGCAAACCCTCAACCACCTTATTTATAGCTGCCCCAGATACCTACACTTAACTCACTCCTCCACCACATTACCTATATCGTAAATCAACTAAAACACTCTAACGGCACATAACATCTAAACACTTCACTAACTAAACAATCGACTTGCAAACGGTTCCAGGAGAGGGCGTATACCATAAGCGCCACTCCTGAAACTAAAACCCAATTGACTCATCAAAAAAAAAAAAATGTCATAAACAGCATTAGAATGTCTGTGGTCGTACTTCAGTACCTACCTAGCAACTGTGAGCACCATTCCACGCGAGCCCGCTTCTGCTCCGCTGTCAGTTCATGAGGGATCCAACGACAACAAAGTTTCCGAACTTTCAATTCTTCGTGTAAAATTTTCTGGATTTGACTCATACTAATCCCCAATAGTCCTCGAATTGTCTCATAGGTAATCCGTGGGTTTTCTTCAATTAACCGCTTAACACTAGCCACATTATTTTCGTTGACGGCAGTTGAAGGCCGCCCTTCACGAAATTCGTCATGTAAAGAAACTCGACCTCTCTCAAATTCAGCAAACCATCGCCTCACGGTGCTCAAACAAGGTGCTTCTCTCCCAAAAGCATTTTGAAGACGAGCGGCACAGTCTTGCGGAAAGAGAGAACTTTTAAAATCATAAAAAATCATCGCTCTAAAATCTTTTCGACTTAATTCCATTTTCGTTGCATACGTAGATCTTTGATGTGTGATAAAAAAACAATTGACAAATGATTTCCCGCCGGTGCAACGTTTAAAAAAATATAACATTCGAAATTCAAATAGTTCCGATTAGCTTGAAGTGCAAAACTTTTAGTGTGCCCCATGTACCTACCTACTACAAAATCGAGGACTGAGGCTACAAAATTTTACTAAATACCTATATAAATTTCATTAAGATACGAAATGTGGCTCCTCAATCTAAAAGGACATACGGAAGCGACTCTGTCTTATAATATGTGTAGTGATTATGTAGTGATAGGTAGGTGCATACGCACGTGAGCAATGCTTAGCCACGAGGCGATTCCCTTTGATGCGTGTTTGAAAACCGACATTTCACAGGTCGTAAGCGATCACAGAAGATGATCGACCAGTACAGGGAAATATGCCCTCTACACTACACAATCGTGCTCGCGTGTAATCGTTTGTAGTCGAGATAATGTATAGAAACAAACTATACACGAGTGATCACGTGTCGAAGGCGATCACAGAAGATGTACCTACGGATACGGCGAGTACGGACAAGTATGCCCTCTACACAATCGAGCTCGCGTGTAATCGTCTGTAATCGGCGATTATGGAGAGGAGCCTTAACGTGTACTGAATACAACACACCACGAACACGAACAATACGAAACACAAGCTTATACTTTTTTTTAAACTAGATTCCTGCGTACTGAGTTCCTACATACTTTCGAAGTTTTGACTTTCGTACGTTGATTTGGTAAAACAAGAAAACTCAAAACAGTTAATTGTATTTATATATATATATGTTATTGTCATTTTATTGTAAAAATGTAACATGACGCGTCTATGCCTAATATTTGGTGCGTTCGTTTTTCTTTTTCCAAATCCAGAATTACCGTGAAAGTGTGACATCATTTTCTCAATGAAGGTGGTGGGCATGCCCATACTGCCCATCACGGTGGATCCGCGCATGGCTCATCACTCGAGCTACTTAGGTGCTACTTCTGTTTGATACTCTGTTTGAAATGTTGTTTTACTGCTGAAACTCACTTATTATTGTTAAATTATTTCGTTTATTCATTAACATTCTTATTTTATACATTTTTAAATAGATTTATAAAAACACAAATACATTTAAAAATATAAAAAATAGTGACCCACCAGTAGCGGAGTAGGACCCAAACTACCGGCGGTGGAGGCTACAGACTGAGAAACCTCCTAACAATACGGCACGTGTCGAGGATAACAGCCTTCTGAATCTGACTCTTGATCCAAAAATCTAACGAGAGTCTCTTGAGATGTTGGTCGAGACTCTTCGCTATTAATCCGTTAGCCGAAATGACCATCGGCACAATGATCCTCGAGTCTACGTCCCACATGGCGGTTATCTCGAAGGACAGATCATATACTTGCTAAGTTTGTCCTTCTCTGCCTTCACGAGATTCTCGTCATGCGGGACGGCGACATCGACGAGCACTGCCCGACGCTGGGTCCGATCAACCAACACGATATCAGGCCCATTGGCAACAATAGTCCTGTCCGTGATGATTGATCGGTCCCAGTAGAGCTACGCACGACCATTCTCGAGAACTGGCATTGGTGTGTACTTACAATATGGTACCTCGAACTCAATAAGGCCGTATTGAAGAGCAAGTTGCTGATGGATGATCCTGGCTACTTGATTGTGCCTATGCAAGTACTCGCTGTTAGCAAGATACGAACAACCGGAAATAATGTGGCGAAGTGATTCACCGTACCGTCCTTCATGATGTATTTCCGATAGTTGTTCGTCGTAATAACTTCATCTGCAATTGCACAGGCAAAACCTTCAGTTTCCCCAAAGAGGTCACCGAAACGTAGCCAGTTCTGTTAAAGATAGTACCTAGTAAGCCTTAACGGTCCATCTGACATGACCACCTAGGTTACATACTCTGTGGTTCTTTTGTCATTATACTCTGTGGTATTTTTGACAGGTTACTCTACTCTGCAAATAGAGAATGTGTCCGTGATTTAAATGTGTTTATCATTTATCATCAATACGCTTCCACTGCGCTGCCAAATATGGAAATATATAAATAATAATGTCAAGAAACAAGTTACTAACGTGCAAGTAAATAAGAAGAGCTGAAGAAAGGAACATAGAACGAGATGTCGACGAATACAAATTACGTCTTACCGAAACTTCAAGATGGAGCCAATTTTTCTAATTGGAAATTCAGAGTTCAACTATTGCTCGAAGAAAAAGGTTTGGAAGAGGTGCTGAAGGATAAAATATAGAAGATACAAAGACAGAGAAGAATGTAGATGCCAAGGCACGAAGTGTCATAGTGCAATGCCTATCAGACAAGTTTATCGATATTGTGAAAAAGTGTACAACGGCTTCTGAAATGATAGCGAAACTCGCTGAGGTATTTGAGAGAAAGAGCGTGTTTAACAAACTATATTTACGAAAGAAATTGCTATCTCTAAAATGTAAAGATAATGAAAAACTACAGGATCATTTCTTAAAGTTCGAGAAGCTTATCTCCGAGCTGGAAGGGACTGGAACAACCTTGGATGAGACCGACAAAGTATGTCACCTTTTGTTGACACTACCAGATGATTTCAACACGGTAATAACTACATTAGAAACCATGGACAAACACTTAACCGTTGATTTAGTGAAATCACGGATGTTAGATGCGGAGCTGAAGCTCAAAGGTCAACAAGCTCAGCAAGCTCAAACAAAGACCAGTTCAGATACAGACGCTCAAAGCTTTTTAGCTTGCTTCAGATGTGGCAAGAGAGGCCACAAAGCGTATCACTGCCGAAGTGGTCAACCAAACTTCAGAGGGCGTGGACTTGAAAGAGGCAATCAGCATCATAGAGGCCAGCGCTACAGTTCAAACAGAGGTCGAGGATCAAGAACGTCATGGCAAACAGGAAATTTCACTCAAACGGAGAACGAGGAAAACAAACAAGAGATGTTCACGGCCTTCAGTGCAAGTGATGTTAAAGTGAGTGAAAACATACAATTTGTAATAGATTCAGGCGCAACAGAACATTTGATTAAAGAAGAATACTTACCTTATATGACAAATGTGCAAAATTTAGAAAAAGAAATAAAAATATTTGTTGCAAATGGTCAGTATATGCTAAGCACAAAAAAGGGCAAACTTAACCTAAAATATAAAAATATAATAAAACAAGATCAGGAAGAGCAATTCACAAACCAAAAGGATTATCAGAGGATTATGAGTTATATATGGCATATTGCTTGTTATCTGGAGACCCACAAGAATATGAAGAAGCAGTAGAAGACAATGATTGGAAGAATGCAATAAGAAAAGAATTAGATTCACAAATTAAATTAGAAACATGGGAAGAAGCAACATTGCCAAAGGGAAACAAAGCAATAGATACCAAGTGGATATTCAGAACTAAGCAATATGGGACTAAGAAAGCAAGACTTGTGGCAAAGGGGTTCCAACAAATCAGCGAAGACAATCATTATGCTCCAGTAGCAAAAATGTCCACTATCAGAATAATGATGAGTTTGGCAGTACAGCAAGGTATGCCACTCAAGCAATTGGATGTGCCAACAGCATTTCTCAATGGAAAAATAAATACAGATGT
Source organism: Nudaria mundana (assembly GCA_963556515.1). Classification (NCBI taxonomy): domain Eukaryota; kingdom Metazoa; phylum Arthropoda; class Insecta; order Lepidoptera; family Erebidae; genus Nudaria; species Nudaria mundana. The sequence goes on along the minus strand of OY748302.1, from coordinate 16,646,132 downwards.
TTATATAAAATGTCCTAAAGGAATGACAATTAAAGAAGGAAGAGTACTCAAACTAAAAAAGGCATTATATGGCTTAAAAGAAGCACCCAAATGTTGGTATCAGAGATTTAATGACTTCATTACTAAAAGGGGATTTATACAATCAAAGCATGATTCATGTTTATATAGAAAAGACAAGACCTGGATACTACTGTATGTCGATGACATATTACACCTCGGACAAGACATTCAGATAATCAAAGAATTAGAAAAGGAATTCAGAGTAAAGAATTTAGGAGAAGTTCACAATTACCTCGGACTGGAAATTACAAGACAAGGTGATACAATAGAAATAAGACAAACTGAAATGATAAAGAGACTGCTTGAAAAGTTCTACATGCAAGACTGCAAAGGGAGCAAGACACCCATGGAAGCAAACTTCAATGCAAATACTGAATCAGACATAATTGATGTACCATTCAAAGAACTGATTGGCGCTTTACTTTTTATATCAACAAATACTCGGCCGGACATCACTTATACAGTATCATATCTAAGCAGATTCTTAGATAAGTCTACAAAAGAGTAATGGATAGCAGGTAAAAGAATCTTGCGTTACCTAAAGGAAACGTCAAGTCAGGGGCTGCGTTACAAAAATACAGGTGAGCATACTAAACTAATATCATTCTCAGACGCAGACTGGGCCGGCGACAGGAGAACCGGAAAAGTACCAGTGGCTTACATATCAAGGAGACAATTTAATAAATTGGTTTTCTAGAAAGCAGACATGCACCACTCTCTCAACAGCTGAAGCAGAGTACATAGCATCAGCACACACGGTGAGTGAACTAGTACACATCAAAGGTTTACTCTCTGATTTCTTGGGTCCTGGAAATGTTTCAGCACATTTATTGATTGACAACCAGAGCACTATAAAATTAATTAATAATCAAATGAATATTTAAGCTTCTAAGCACATTGCAATAAAATACCATTATATAAAGGATTTAATCTATAAGAAAATAATATCCATGTCATATGTTTCAACCAATGAAAATGTTTCAGACATTTTTACTAAAGCACTACCTATAAAACAAACATGTGCATTTTTGTAATAAGTTAAACCTGGTTCAAGCATAGTAAATTAAGTAAGCTATTATTTATGTGTACATTCTAAATACTTTTGTTTTAAGTTAAAACTGTTATTAGATACTAATTTACCAAATTTTGTTTTTCAACTTATTTAATTCAGGTTCAAATAAATATTTAAATATTGTGTAGAAATAAAACAACATTGTTTCTAAATTATCTTTATGTAACAAATAAATAAATTAGATATTAATAGTAACAAGTAATAATAGGAGACATAAGTTGTTGTGATTGATTGTTGTACTGGGAATTTCAATAGATCACATAACTAACAGACTGGACACTTGTAATAGAGTCATAAAGCACAGAGTTGACATAATTATACTAATTTAGTAACAACAATTAATTGTAATAATTAGTAATATTTGTCAGTACAATTTAAGAATGTTATTGTAATAATTTCTAAAATTGAGGGGCTGTGTTAAAGATAGTAGTAAGCCTTAACGGTCCATCTGACATGACCACCTAGGTTACATACTCTGTGGTTCTTTTGTCATTATACTCTGTGGTATTTTTGACAGGTTACTCTCTACTCTGCAAAGAGTCATAAAGCACAGAGTTGACATAATTATACTAATTTAGTAACAACAATTAATTGTAATAATTAGTAATATTTGTCAGTACAATTTAAGAATGTTATTGTAATAATTTCTAAAATTGAGGGGCTGTGTTAAAGATAGTAGTAAGCCTTAACGGTCCATCTGACATGACCACCTAGGTTACATACTCTGTGGTTCTTTTGTCATTATACTCTGTGGTATTTTTGACAGGTTACTCTCTACTCTGCAAAGAGTCATAAAGCACAGAGTTGACATAATTATACTAATTTAGTAACAACAATTAATTGTAATAATTAGTAATATTTGTCAGTACAATTTAAGAATGTTATTGTAATAATTTCTAAAATTGAGGGGCTGTGTTAAAGATAGTAGTAAGCCTTAACGGTCCATCTGACATGACCACCTAGGTTACATACTCTGTGGTTCTTTTGTCATTATACTCTGTGGTATTTTTGACAGGTTACTCTCTACTCTGCAAAGAGTCATAAAGCACAGAGTTGACATAATTATACTAATTTAGTAACAACAATTAATTGTAATAATTAGTAATATTTGTCAGTACAATTTAAGAATGTTATTGTAATAATTTCTAAAATTGAGGGGCTGTGTTAAAGATAGTAGTAAGCCTTAACGGTCCATCTGACATGACCACCTAGGTTACATACTCTGTGGTTCTTTTGTCATTATACTCTGTGGTATTTTTGACAGGTTACTCTCTACTCTGCAAAGAGTCATAAAGCACAGAGTTGACATAATTATACTAATTTAGTAACAACAATTAATTGTAATAATTAGTAATATTTGTCAGTACAATTTAAGAATGTTATTGTAATAATTTCTAAAATTGAGGGGCTGTGTTAAAGATAGTAGTAAGCCTTAACGGTCCATCTGACATGACCACCTAGGTTACATACTCTGTGGTTCTTTTGTCATTATACTCTGTGGTATTTTTGACAGGTTACTCTCTACTCTGCAAAGAGTCATAAAGCACAGAGTTGACATAATTATACTAATTTAGTAACAACAATTAATTGTAATAATTAGTAATATTTGTCAGTACAATTTAAGAATGTTATTGTAATAATTTCTAAAATTGAGGGGCTGTGTTATAGATAGTAGTAAGCCTTAACGGTCCATCTGACATGACCACCTAGGTTACATACTCTGTGGTTCTTTTGTCATTATACTCCGTGGTATTTTTGACAGGTTACTCTCTACTCTGCAAAGAGTCATAAAGCACAGAGTTGACATAATTATACTAATTTAGTAACAACAATTAATTGTAATAATTAGTAATATTTGTCAGTACAATTTAAGAATGTTATTGTAATAATTTCTAAAATTGAGGGGCTGTGTTAAAGATAGTAGTAAGCCTTAACGGTCCATCTGACATGACCACCTAGGTTACATACTCTGTGGTTCTTTTGTCATTATACTCTGTGGTATTTTTGACAGGTTACTCTCTACTCTTCAAAGAGTCATAAAGCACAGAGTTGACATAATTATACTAATTTAGTAACAACAATTAATTGTAATAATTAGTAATATTTGTCAGTACAATTTAAGAATGTTATTGTAATAATTTCTAAAATTGAGGGGCTGTGTTAAAGATAGTAGTAAGCCTTAACGGTCCATCTGACATGACCACCTAGGTTACATACTCTGTGGTTCTTTTGTCATTATACTCTGTGGTATTTTTGACAGGTTACTCTCTACTCTGCAAATAAAGAATGTGCCCGTGATTTAAATGTGTTTATCATTTATCATCAATAAGTTCACCGATGCGGGCAGGTCTACATCGGGTCCTGTTAAGACTCGGTAGAACCGCCCCGCCCGTGTAGCTCCTTGCTCTTCCATACGTCCTTACGGTCTTCAGTACTAAACACCTTTGGTTTACCTTTAAATTATTATTATTATGATATTGTTAGGTATGAGTGGGTACTTTGAGATTATGTGGCACCTATAACTAGTATTTAACTTTATTGTGAATAACAGAGATCCATAATTTGTAAGTTCACTTGGTCCACACATGGTCACGTACTGCCCTTGCCCTCTTTTTATTGTTGTAACAGAATCATTGTATTTACTGGCGAATAAAAAGAGTGGCCGTGAGTTTTTCTTGCCAGGTTCATTCCTCACAGGCTCTACCTATTGCCTTGCGAATCTGGCGGTAAATGTAAATGTAAATGTAGAACCATTTTTTTTGACGTTCATAAGTGTTAGGTACTTTGTGACCTACATGAATAAAGATATTTTGATTTTGATTTTTGTATTCAGAACTAGGTTTAGCTTACCTATGTCCCAAGAATTACAAAGTCCGCCGGGCGCCACTGGAAATACCTTCTGGTGTCACCAGAGACGCCCGCAGCAATGGGCACGGGGGCGGCCGCGGTCTAGCGGAATGAAAAAAAAAAAAGTCTCATGAATTAGCGACGTCTATTGTCGTTATTTCTTTAACGTAAACTACGTTAAAGAAATAAACACGATAAAATACGCTATAGAGGTACCTACCTACCTGTTGCACAATAGTAAATCATATAGGTAAGTACTTACTTATAAATTTTTTATTTTGTCGTATAAATAAAGTATACACATAGGCAGTACCTACTTATAGGTATTTACTGATAAGGATATATACCTACGTACCTACCTAATCGGTTTGTCATAATTTCGCTACTTACACTTTATAGCGATAGAGTGGTGGGTACCTATGTATATGTCTTTTAGCTAAGATACTCTACTTGTAGTGCACTTCCATTTACATAACACCTTGACATGAAACAGAACAAACCGTCGAGCTCATCCTCATCCTCATCACATAAAATATATATATATTGGAAATCGAACCCAGGAACTCACAGTCCTAGCCACAAAGGTTGCCAAAAGTTATATCCTGGTGAATATAAATTGTGTTTATCTATTTTATTTCAGGGATTATGTACATTTCCATTCTGTTGTTGTTATTATCGAGATCGTGGGGACAAGATTACGGATTTTTAGACAAAACAAATTGCGACATTGTTGTTTTTGCTGACAACTACTATCAAAGGCAAATATTGTTTGGTGGTTATGGACGGGCTTTCAATTTGGTAATGCACGAGTAAGTATAATAAATTTTGAACATACTCACCTAGCCCAAACTGGGCTATCTATATAAGTTTGTGCTATGGGATCTAGACAACTGATAAACATAGGTATGTCTTTAGAAATCACCTCGCATACTTTACATAGAAAACACCCAAACTCTGAAACAAACATTTATGGATCACACAAATTTTTGATTTGAGCCGGAAATCGAACACGACTCCAGAGTCGAAAGCCGAAGCAGATTGATGACGATGATACCTCTAGAAGTAGCCTTATAAACTGATGGGTTAATTATACGTACTTACCTGTAGTTTTTGGGTGCAAAAGGGCCCTTCGTACACCTATCGGGCCCCGGCGACCTCACTTGCTAGTGGCCCACCTGCTGATTAACGGACGAGGTTCGTAGATTATGGTACTCATGTGGTGGCTTCGGCCCCCACCTAGATACCAGGGGGTACAACAGTGTTGGTCCGGCGGGTTACCACCGTGCAGCTGTGCTAAAGCCCCCTAAGTAACCCAGCCCAAGCTGGGTTGCGTTAGGGGTTCAGCAGCTGCACTGCCGGGCCCGGGGCGGTGTATGGTGCGGCAGGCAGGGGTCCAGTGGGGGCGAAGCGGAGTTTAGTGTGGGTGGTGGATCGATTCGCCGGCCAGGCAGACCCTTAGCAACGGCGTTGCCGCGGCCGCCCGCAACATAGTCATGGGGCCCGCCTGGGACCAACCACCCCAGTAGGCTGCCCCACATGTTGCGTATAATCCTAATGTGGGGTCGCCGCTCCGGGTGGTAACCGGTGTGGGGAGCGGCGGCCTTGCATCGGGGGGGTTTGGGAGCCCTTCCGTCCGGAGGGTCGGCTCCGACCTATTCACACGGTTCTAGACGAAGCTAGCCTCTGCACTTTGTCACCTACTGCCGCACCAAATATCGCCGTGTCTTCACGCTTCCCCATATCTCACCATGATAGTGCAACAAATTAATATGCGGTACACAGCGGCCCCTAGAAACCCCACAAAGATCGACTTCGTTTGAGGTGGAGTTCACGAATTTCCGCGGACTCCATGCGTACCTCGATACCGTCCACCATCACCTGGAGACGGCACGGCCTTCTGTGATGTTCCTAACGGAGACACAGATACGCCGCGCGACAAAGACGGAATGTGCGTGTTCGTTAGGGCGGATGTTTGCTGCCGCCCCGGTTGCGCTGTCTAGAGAACCCCTCCTACTACGTCCTTTGGCTGCACGTGGTGCATGGCTCTATGAGCCAGATCTGCGTGTGCGTCTACCGCTCCCACGCAGGGGTCACTGGGACAACAAAGCTTTTCGAATACCTCAGCGAGATGGCTGATGACGCGCAGGTGCGGTTCCCGAACGCTGACCTGGTTTTCCTGGGGGACTTTAACGTTCATCACGTTGAGTGGCTGGGGTCCCTTAGGACAGATCATGCTGGACGAACCGCCCATGCATTCGCTCTCTCCCACGGGCTGACCCAGATGCTACAGGGTATCACCCGGATACCTGACAGGTCAGACCACACGCCCGCCTTGCTGGATCTACTGCTGACGGACGAGTCGCCCAGCCCAGTACAGTATGTCGGTACGCGCCCAGTGGCACTGGGCTGGGCGACTGGTCAGCAGGCGGTCGGAAGTACCCCACTGGATATGCATGCATAGGATAGGGATGCACTGTTTGGTGCATGCCAGCTTGAAAGTGCCACCTCTTGCTCGTGCTGATCAAATTACTTGACGACTATGGCACTACTCGTCGGCAGACTGGGACGGTCTCCGCGATTACTTTGCGTCCGTCCCGTGGAGCCAGCGCAAGGCGAGATCAGTCTATGGATAGAATATTATATCCCTTTCACTGATGTCGCCAGCATCCGCAAAGCCCGCCCCTGGTTCGGGCGTGAATGTGCCGAGGCTGTCCAGAAAAAACAGTCAGCATATCGCACCTGGGTCAGGGCTCGGGCGGCACGTGACCCGAACGTGGGCCTCAAAGCAGCGTACAATAGGGCCACTAGGTTACACTAGGTAGCAAGAGGGCCTTCAGGAGAGCTGATGCCCAGCGCGTCACGCGGCTTGGTCAGGTGCAGCCGTGGATACTGGTTACTGGCCAAAGCCGTGCAGTCCAATTTTTGCCAACCCTCGCTGCCACCACTACTACGTCATCCTGATGGATCACTGGCTCACAAAGCCCAAGAGAAGGCGGACATGCTCGCAGACCTCTTTGCGGCTAATTCCCGGGTCGACGACCGTGGCCTGTAGCCCATCCATCGCCAACTGTGGCCACACTATACCTAATATTGTTATCAGGCAATGTGATGTACGGGCAGTGCTGCAGTCACTCGACACGCGGAAAGCCAGTGGCCCTGACGGCATTCCAGCGGTGGTGCTACGAAAATGTGCTGCTGAGTTGTCTCCAGTATTAACGCGTCTGTACCGCCTGTCATACTCTACAGGGCTCGTGCCGAAGGTCTAGAAAGAGGCGAACGTACAACCGATCCCCAAGAAGGGGAATCGATCCGATCCAGGCAACTATCGACCCATAGCTGTCACCTCAGTCATTTGCAAGGTGCTTGAGCTTATTATCAATAAGCAGCTCATGCGATACCTAGAGGATCACTCGCTAATCAATGATCGACAATATGGCTTCAGGCCAAAACGATCAACGGGTGACCTCCTGGCATTCGTCACGCATGTATGGGGTGAGGCTATGGAAAGGTACGGCGAGTCCTTGGCTATTAGGCTGGACATCGTCAAAGCTTTCGATAGGGTCTGGCATGCTTCGCTCCTTTCCATGTTTCCGCCATAATATGGCTACCTCCTCAACTGTGCAGCTCGATTGCCAGCTTTTTAAACGAGCGCCGAGTGCGGGTCTTTTGCGATGGCCAGGCTTCTAGCTTCTTGCAAGTGAATGCCGGGGTACCGCAGGGGTCCGTACTATCACCAACTCTCTTTCTTCTGCATATCAATGATATGCTATCCCTCAGGAACATTCATTGCTATGCAGAAGACAGCACACTGCACGGGAGTTCCTTGGCTCGTCCAACGGCGGGGCGATCTGAGATTGAGGAGGAGAGACGACGACTCGTGGCTGATCTTCACCGCAACCTCGACAGTATCTCCCAATGGGGTGCCAAGAACTTGGTCGTGTTCAATGCCCACAAAACACAGGCGTGTGCATTTACAGCGAAAAAATCTCCTTTCCTTCCGCTACCCACTGTTCAGAATGCAATATTACCATGAAGGACAATCTTGACATCCTTGGCATAAACGTTCGTCGAGAGCTCCATAACACAAACTACATTGAGAGATGTGTTGGGCTAGCTTCGCGGAAACTAGGAATACTGAACAAGGTAAAGCGATTCTTTACACCGCACCAGAGGTGTCTGCTGTACAAAACACAGATTAGACCCTGCGTCGAATACTGCTCTCACCTCTGGGACGGCTCCGCGAAGTATTTGCTGGACGCTCTCGACGTTATGTAGCGACGCGCTAGTCGCATTTTGGACTGTCTGGAGGTAACGGGAAGCCTTGAGCCGCTAGCTCAGCGCCGAACAATCTCTTCCTTGGCCGCGTTCTACCGTATTTACCACGGTGAGTGTTCTGAAGAGCTCTTCAACCTGATCCCACCCTCTCCCTTCCGATCCCAAACAACGCGTGCCGGACAGAGATGCCACTCTCATACCGTGGAAACCGTCTTGCCGAACGATAGTGGCTTGGAACGCCCTGCCAGCGCACGTGTTTCCTCCAAAATATAACCCTGGGTTCTTTAAGCGAAGCGTGAAGAGGCACATTACTGGGTCGTCAAGTTGAGGGCCACTCTCCATAGTGTCCTGTGTACTATGAGAGTCGTCCACAATCGCCAGACGTCGCCACAGCTTACCATCAGGCGGGTGGCGTCAATTTGTCGACCTAAATACAAAAAAATGTACATTACCTACCTACGGAGTTCCTCTTTCCCATTGCACGATAACCCCACACGATATCGTAAGTAGCAGCAGTAACTTTAAGGTAAGGATGTAAATTATCGTGACGATATCGTGTGTCATTATAGGGCAATGTGAAAACGTCTATTTTAACCTCGTCGTATTGTAAGTGAATAATGCTGTCTACTATAGTAGTCAGTCTTATCTCTATAATTAACTAACGGACGCCCGCGGCTTCGTCCGCTTGACAAATCACAACACAGTATAAAACAAAATTGTTTCCGTTCCCTATGTATGCTAAGATCTTTAAAACTACGCAACGGAGTTTCATGCGGCTTCCACCAGTGGATAGAGTGGTTCGAGTAAGGTTTTGTGTAGGTATATCATTTGTCAAGCGGGCGAAGCGAAGTCCGCTAGTTATATAATAAAACCTTCCTGAAAACTACTATCCATTAATGAAAATCGCTTCAAAATCCGTTGCGTAGTTATAAAGATCTAAGCTTACATAGGGACGGACAGACAGAGAGAGCGACTATGTTTCAAAGGTTTTTTTTTAATCGGCCGTAGGTACGTCCATTGCCGAGCGCCTCCGGTAGACACTAAAAGAATTCCCAGTGGCGCCCGGCGGACCTTGGCCACCTGTGTGGCCGCTGCGTGGATTTGTTCCTGATTCGTCATATTCCAAATTGGTCATCTTTCAAACACGACACTTTCCTAACTGGTCATATTCCAAACTAGTCATATTTGATTCGTCATCTTCCAAACTCGTCATTGTACAGGCAAATTAAATTTTAATAAAAACCAAAATGTAAGTAACTAAAATAAATGTAGGTATTTCTTGTCTTCGCAATAAAATAACCAAGTATTCTCCCCGTAGAGTTAAAAAAAAATATACTTCACATAGCCTACTAACACTCCAGAACAGTTATTTTTTTATCTACAAAATCCTGTACTATTTCTCTTTCTTTTGTAAATTTGTTTAAATCTCTAGTTCTTCGGCGCTGCGTATGGTTGGAATGTAAAAAAAAGAAAATTATTCTTATATCTTGGTGTAGTGCTTCTTCTGTCATTTTTTTTCACAAATAAATACGACGAACGAGGAGTCTTACGCGGGTCGTACGTTAAACCGAGTACACCACCATCGGTACGGCAGTCAACCATCAGACCATCATTTGTTTTTAACTTTGTTGACAGATTATCTGGTGACTTGTTCTTCAGCCGTGCAAGTAGGAAGGAAGATCTAAATGACCGCCAAATCATGGTGTGTAACAGTAAAAAAGATTATTGTTTTAACGTCGCAGGAATAACTGATGGATATACTATAGCTTATGACAAAATTACCGACGAAATATTTTTTGGGAGTACTAAAGGTATATATAAATATGATGGATTCAATCAAAAAGCTACACGTATAGCAGCAGATGACATACAAGTATCAGATATTATTATATATGAAGGATACTTCTATTATGTTGTTAAACCCACACATAGGCTTTATTTAGTTGAAAACCGTAAGTTTAGTGATGTTGAATTAGTTCTCTATACAGAAGTAGACCGTTTCCAAGTAATCAACGAAAATGCAGCTTACATATCAAACAAAAGCGGTTTGTTTCGAATAAATAATAAGAATTATAGAGGAACGACTATTTTAAATGGAAATTCTAATATTGAAATACGTCAAATAGTCACAGATTTAGATGACAAAATATACTTTTGCGCCAATAATGGCATTTATAAAATACATAACTACAACATGAAAAGGATAATGAGAATACCGCTAAAGTCTCAATTGTATGGTATGACAATTATTAATTTGTTAGCACCTAGAAATAACTTGATAATTATATACTCTGATGAGAAAAATATATATCGTTTAATTCCCAGCGACGATGCGGATTGTATAAATAAGTATAAAGAGAAACGGAAGACATATCATGAAGAAAAGCTTGAATTTAACGAGACGAACATACCTCTCCCAATTAGAATCTCGATATGACAAGCTTCAAAAATATAATAATGAAAACAATAAGTAGATGTAAGTACATTATAGAGAACCAGTAATTTAAAGAAGGCTAAAGATTAAGAGAGTGTCATACATTGCAACAACTTAAAATAAAATATTCCTGTTTTGTTTTTTGTTTTTTATAAATATTTTCTTTACGCGCTAATATACCCTTTTAACATCTCACATGGATTTGGTACACGTACGGACAGACGCACGAGGCTCCGGTACAGACAGCTGCAAAACACGTGTTTATCTTCAGAGGCATAGGCGCGTTACGACTTTTTTTTCCCAAGGCCCCGGCCGCCCCTACGTCTATTGCCGGTTGCCTCAGGTTTGCACTCGGAAGAATTCCCAGTGGCGCCCGGCATCCCAGTGGCTTCGTTAATCCCTAGAGAAATTATTGCCGTTTCAGGTCACTGGGTAAATTTTCCTGAGCCTCGTTTGTTTGTGTCGCAGGTGCACCGCGTGCAGGTGAGGATGACTTGGACCCTGAAAATGGTTGTAAGACCCCGTAGCACCCTGTTCTGGTACAATACTCACAATAATTACGTGAGACTAACAAAGTGACTGGCGAAATAGTTAGGTAATAAATGCCCCTGTATGCCTTTGGGACTAAAATTCGAGCCCTGTCGTTTCCAGGCACTATGGGTAGTATATTTGCCAGAGCATCGTCCCTCTGACATCAAATGCACTGCTTGTAGATGAGGATGGATGACTTGGGCTCAGGTGATGAATTGGTTGATTCAAATTCCCGCGTACGCACTCGAGAAATTGGCCAGAGTGTTACGTACTTTAATTTAATTTAAATGTGCAGCTGAGTTGTCTCCAGTATTAACGCGTCTGTACCGCCTGTCATACTCTTCAGGGCTCGTGCCGGAGGTCTGGAAGGAGGCGAACGTACAACCGATCCCCAAGAAAGGGGATCGGTCCGATCCAGGCAACTATCGACCCATAGCTGTCACCTCAGTCATTTGCAAGGTGCTTGAGCTCCTTATAAATAAGCAGCTCATGCAATTCCTAGAGGATCACTCGCTAATCAATGATCGACAATACGGCTTCAGGCCAAAGCGATCAACGGGTGATCTTCTGGCATTCGTAACGCATGTCTGGGGTGGGGCTATGGAAAGGCACGGCGAGTCCTTGGCTATTAGCCTGGACATCGCCAAAGCCTTCGATAGGGTCTGGCATGCTTCGCTCCTTTCCAAGCTTCCGGCATATGGTCTACCTCCTCAACTGTGCAGCTGGATTGCCAGCGTTTTAAACGAGCGCCGAGTGCGGGTCCTCTGCGATGGCCAGGCTTCTCGCTTCTTGCAAGTGAATGCCGGGGTACCGCAGGGGTCCGTACTATCACCAACTCTCTTTCTTCTGCATATCAATGATATGCTATCCCTCGGGAACATTCATTGCTATGCAGATGACAGCACACTGCACGGGAGTTACTCGGTTCGTCCGACGGCGGGGCGATCTGAGATTGAGGAGGAGAGACGACGACTCGTGGCTGATCTCGACCGTAACCTCGACAGTATCTCTCAATGGGGTACCGAGAACCTGGTCGAGTTCAATGCCCGCAAAACACAGGCGTGTGCATTTACTGCGAAGAAATCCCCTTTCCTTCCCCTACCCTCTCTTCAGAATGCATTATTACCAATGAAGGACAACCTTGATATCCTTGGCATAGACGTTCGTCGAGAGCTCAATAATAAAAACTACATCGAAAGATGTATAGGGCTAGCTTCGCGGAAACTAGGAATACTGAATAAGGTAAAGAGATTCTTTACACCGGACCAGAGGTGTCTGCTGTACAAGACGCAGATTAGACCCTGCGTCGAATACTGCTCTCACCTCTGGGACGGCTCCGCGAAGTATCTGCTGGACGCTCTCGACGCTATGCAGCGACGGGCTATCCGTATTATTGGTTGTCCGGAGGTAACGGGAAGCCTTGAGCCGCTAGCTCAGCGCCGAACAATAGCTTCCTTGGCCGCATTCTACCGTATTTACCACGGCGAGTGTTCTGAAGAGCTCTTCAATCTGATCCCACCCTCTTCCTTCCGATCCCGAACGACTCGTGCCGGGCAGAGATGCCACCCCCACACAGTGGATAGCATGTTCGCGAGAACCGAACGTTTTAAACGTTCGTTTCTCTGCCGAACGATAGTGGCCTGGAACGCCCTGCCTGTGCACGTGTTTCCTCCCACATATAATCCTGGGTTCTTTAAGCGGAGCGTGAAGAGGCACATCAGTAGGTCGTCAAGTTGAGGGCCACTCTCAATAGTAATGTGTGCTGTGAGAGTGGCCCACAATCGCTAGACGTCGTCACGACTTACCACCAGGCGGGCGGCGTCAATTTGGCGAACAAAATATAAAAAAAAAAAAAAAAAAAAAATTGGGTAGTAAAAACAACGGTACCTTTTCACGAAAATAAATTAAATAATATAAAGGTAGGTATAGGTTCACAAATAATTTCGTTCAAATCGAATTTTCACCTATCACTAAATTACTACGTTTTCGGTTTTTTTCCTGATTTAAATGCAGCCCTGAACTAAAATTGCTGCACGTACTAGGTATCATTGTTTATTTCTACAAGTGCGATAAATAGTGTTAATAAATAAGAAATCTTAATACATAATACTGGTTTGAATGTATTTCTTAATAATATTGTTTATACCTTACACAAATGGAGTGGATTACGGCTCAAAAGAAATACCAGATGTAGTCAACTTCTTTGGGTTATTGTGCGAGAGAAAAATTTTGTTCGAGGGCTATGGAAAGTCTTACCATCTGGTAATACATAAGTATGTACTATGTACTTACTTACTTACAGTTCTTTGTTCTATAGCTTACTGGAATATATATTTACACACGATACTAAATCACGTCGTTATGTCCGAAGGGGTAGACAGAGGCGTGTACTAAGCTCAAACCACTCCGGTCACTGTTGGATCCACACGTCATAAGGTTGATCCTTATGACGTGTGGATCCAGCAGTCTATTACCGTTCCGGATACTTTGAGTATCTTGCTAAAGCGTTGTCTGTCTGTCAGAAGGTACAACATGTGCAGTTGAGGATGACTTAGGTCCTGGATATGTAAATAGAGCCCATTAGCATTCGTTACACCTATGTATTAATAATGTGAAGGGCTTTGGGTTCCGGATTCGGCATTGATGTGCGTGTGTAAGTGACCACGTAAGTAGAACCTTGAAATGAAAAATCTGTATGGCGGGGTGGATTAAAATTCCAAAATAATTCTAAGAACGAGATCTCTATTGTCGACAGACCAACTCGAGAGTTATTCTTCAGCCGAGCAGTTCGCAGCGATGATCTAAATGACAGAGAAATTATAGCTTGTCATCTCCAAAATAAAACTTGCAGAAACATTAAAGGTATTTCAGGTGGATATTCCGTAGCCTACTCATTTCGTAGCAAAGAACTTTTTTTTGGCGGCAAAAACGGTATCTTCAAGTATGATACTCCAGCAAAAAGAGCAATACGTGTCGGAGCCCAGGGCACGGCAATATGGCATATATTTATCTATGATAAGGCATTATTTTATTACATAACATATCCATCAAAGGATCTGTACCTCGTAAAAAATCATAATTACGACAACCCACAACGAGCTACCATTGGCAAAGTCGACACTATATTTCTGTCAAATGACCACTCAATATATTATACGAACAGCAAAGGGTTATATAAAGTTAAGAAGCCGGTGACTCCTCAAAAAAAGCCAATTCTCTTAAGCAGTAATATTCATGTCACGCAGATTACTCAAGATATATTGGATACTATTTATTTTGGTGCATATGAAGGCGTATTTGTTGATAATGGTTCCACAGTTGAAAAAATATCTTATATAGATAACATCTTTGGTATAACATATGCTAATATTATGAGTACATCAGCAATACAAGGATCAATAGTAAATGTGATAATATATTCAGATGAAAAGCATATCTACAGACTCATCTGTAATTACAATGCTACAAATGCGCGTTTGGTATTCGGTACATTTTAATTAAGCACAGAGCACGGTGTGTCGGAACCCCGTCCTGCTATAGAATAAGATTTCGTCTTTTTGCATCGAAACGATGAGTTCGTATTTAATTTAAATAAATATAATATTTTCATGACCTTCCTTTTATTTATAATCTCATAAGTCGCGGACGGCTTGCCTGCTTGACAAATTATTTACACAAAACCCTTCCTCGAGAACCACTTTATCCATTGGTGAGAACCTCATCAAAATCCGTTGCGTAGTTTTAAAGATCTAAGTATACGGACGGAATCGACTTTGTTTTATAATATGTAGTGATGAGCTTTTTCATCGGTGTAGTAAAATAACATGTTTTTTTGTTCCATTGCCCGGTTCGATTCTCGGACAAAGGTGATTTTTGAAAAATCAATGAATGCAGTTAAAATACTTCTACAATACTTACGATACTTTCCCTCTATATGACATGGTCTTAGGACACGGCGCAACTTTTGTCGAAGGGATTTTTCGATTGGGAGGAAAATGGGGGAGAAATGGGGGGAAAATGCATTTTTCAGCCGATTTTCATGAAATTTGGCACAAGTGTTCTTTGTTGCAAGGCGCAACTTTTGTCGTCTACTCTAATCAAACCATATCCGTGTCAAACATCAAATTCGGTTCAGCCATTCTATGTGAACAATAAGCGTACAAGCTTGACATTAGAAACTAACTAACTACTTCATCTGATTGTACCTATTACTCGTTTTTGTACACGCTCCACCCCGATAAAAATTCATATGTAAGTTATTATGTAAAATAATGTTGAAAAATAATAAAATGTAAAATATTCACATTTGAATTTTACAGTTGCGTAATATATTGATAAAAATCGGTTAACAATTTTTATTCTTAGGTGTAATACAGTTTATTTTATTTTGAGAACTCGATATTACTATATCATTCAGAAATAATATTGTAGAATTGTTTGCGAAAACATTCGATATTAGGCAGTGGACAATATGTTACCCCTTGCCTTATATTGAACGCTTTATTTCATAAAAACCTAAACATATAACATTCCTAGGAGCTAGCATGCTATATTATTTTGTATTCTTATTATTACTGTTTAAAGTATTAGGAGAAAATAACCAAGAAGAAACGTGTGAAGTGATGCCATTCAACTACAAGTTGTACGATAGACAATTGTTGTTTCATGGATATGGGAAATCTTACTCTCTGGTGATGCATGAGTATGTACACTTTACTAGTTATTTTACATACACTGACACACACACACACACACATAAAATCACATATAGGGTTGCCCCCCAATTATGCAACGACCAGGTTCTCATCCAACGCATGCAGGTGAGAATGACTAGGTTCCCAAAAAGTGTCCCATCGAGATTTTAGAAGCCCAAGCCTGCCAAACAAGGGATGAGACTCTGGCAAAGATAAACGTTCCCAGCAATAGTTTCGCCTTCCTTCTTCCTGTGTGTCTAGTACCAGTTTCTTACGTTAATTTGCTCGAAATACGTTTTCATATTCCCCATATATTTCACATCAGCGCCCCTAGCGGTAACATCAGGGGACTGTTCGAAATGTATGAAGGAATACAAAAACGTATTTCAAGCAAATTAACGTAAGAAACTGGTGCTAGACACACAGGAGGCGAAACTATTGCTGGCAACGTCAACAAAGTGACTATCTTCAGTTATAGGTATCTACGTATCGCAATCCCAGATATATAGTCAACTTTTATCTATCGTAACTGCAGCTGCAGTTTCAATATTATATCTAAAATTTATTTATTTATTTATTTTATTAGGAAACTCAACAGCTTATTTACAAATGATACACTACAATTAGAGTAAATACATGAAATTGGTATCTTAAGCCAATTAACGAGTTCCACGACATTTGCAAGGACTCGAAAAACTGGTAGTAGATGATAAGCTAAACTAAACTAAACCATAATTAGGTAATAATTAGGTAATTAGATAATACAAGGTATTGAATCGCTCTTATATAAACGCGACTCAATACCTTGTACTAATACATATTATGTATCTATACAAAAAAAAATGAAAATAAAACAATGATGCTGATGTTTAACACAAAAAAGAACAGAATTGATAATTAAACAAACATAAGTACAGTCTATTTACTAGACAGTACATGGATTATCTGTCTACGATAGGATTCTTTAGAAGAATGGAAGATATCTACACTTTCAAAAGTTTCGGTATAAGTGCGAAGAAGTCGTGTCATTACAGCATTCTTACCATAATTGGTTCTATGAAAGGGTATATTAAATAGATGTGTGTGCCTAGTACGGTATCGCGGTGTTGCGAACTTTACGGCTGATAGGAGATCAGAACTCTGGAGGCCACCTCGCAAAATGTCAAAGAGCAGCAGCATATCCAGCATCTTACGTCTGTCCTCGAGAGAGAGCAGATGGTAGCGGCTACAGTCACGGGGATAAGAATTGTGACGCTTTCCACATTTAAAGTTAACGTACTTTACAAATCTCTTCTGCAGGCTCTCAATTCTATCGTTGTACACATTATATTGGGGTGACCAGATTGGGCTACAATACTCAAGAACGCTGCGCACGTAGGCATAGTACACAATTTGCCGACTATGGTGGTTTGAAAAGGGCTTACACGTACGCATCACAAACCCAAGACTACGAGAAGCTTTGTTAACAATGGTATCAATCTGCTGGGAGAACAACAACTTGGAGTCAAGTACCACACCGAGATCTCTCACCAGTTCAACTCATTCGATTTTATTATTGTCAAACCGATATGGAAACTTTATCGGATTGCTGGAACGAGTGAAACTAATACATTGGCACTTCGAGGTACAACGCATTCAGATCACGCTGAATAAGTTCACAGTCCAGTCCTGATTTAACACACATATATATTTTCATGTCATCCGCATACAATAAATGATTGGCATTTTTAAAACACGACTGAATGTCGTGTAATTAGGCACAATAGAACAGCGGGCCAAGAAGAGAGCCCTGGGGTACACCAGAGGGAACATTCACGAAGTCGGACCTCAAACCACCGACAACCACAGCCTGCGACCTGTTGGATAAGTATGAGCTCATCCATCTCAAAAGATCACCATGGATTCCAAGGGGCTGCAGTTTTGCAAGCGGAATGACGTGGTCCACACGATCGAAAGCCTTTTCAAAATCCGTGTAAACCACGTCAACCTGCCCACACAATTCCATATTATTCAGCACATAATCGCTGAACACCGTTAAGTTCGACACGGTCGATCGCTTTTTAATAAAACCGTGCTGATTTTGACCAACAGCGTTGGATATCAATGGGTAAATGTTCCTATAAATGATCTTTTCGAATACCTTACTTAGGGCGCTCAAGATTGAAATTGGGCGGTAATTCTTTGTCAGATTAGGGCCCTTTTTGTGTATTGGTACAATGTGAGCTGACTTCCACTTAGAAGGAAACACACACTCGTTCAGGGACCTGTTAAACAGTAAAGCTATTGGTTTGGCCAGACTAGATGCACAACGCTGCAAGAAAACAGAAGGGAGGCCATCCACTCCTGCACCCTTTGTACCATCAAGCGCACGCAAAACACACAGTACGGTGCTCTCGTCTATGATTAAGCTTGATAAAATATTAGCTGAGTCATTTAAGCCCACAGGAACATCCTGACGGAGCAGGTCTGTGACGGAGGATGTGGATGGTTGTGCAAAGACACTTTGGAAATATTTATTAAACGCCTCGCAAATACTGTGGCCGTCCCTGTATCTCCCATCATTATCTGAAATTGTATTTATATACTGGGTGCCTCCTCTCTTGCTCTTAACGTAAGTCCAGAAAGACTTGGGGGAGCTCCTTAAGTTTTCCTCTACAGACGTTATATAACCCTGAAAACATGCTTTCCGAGCACAGTTGTTTCTCACACGTAGCAATGAATATTCATCATAGTCACGCGGGTTTCTGTATTTTTTCCACCTTTTGTGCATTTTATTCTTTTCTCGGGTGATTTTAATAAGATTGCGACTATACCAAGATGGATACTTCTGGTTTTTAGGTTTCTTACTCAGAGGTATAAATTGTTCTACCCCCAGTTCATAGAACGCACCAACCGCACCGTCGACGGAGTCTGCCACCAATGTCATAGGCCAGTTTATCGCACCAAAAAAATCGTTAAGGCCCCCATAGTCACCTCTGTAATAATTATGTCGTGGCGCGTTTACATTTGTCAAGGGGGTGCAGAAGATTTCACTGCATTCCATATACAATGCGGGATGATGGGCTACCTCACGGAGTAAAGGATTCTCACTTTTAGACACAACAATAGGTGTTGTTGAAAAACATAGGTCTAAAGTTCTATTGATGGCATTTCTTACTAGATTGAACTGTGAAAGGCCCTGAATGCTCATGCTATCTGCAAAACCAATAGCGGCGTTACGCAACTGTTGCGTACACATGCTGGTTACTAAATAGCCTTCATCTGACCAGGCCAGGCATGGCAAATTAAAATCACCCAACAGCATGTAGTCCTGATCACCATACTCAGTCTGCATTTCACTCATAGTTTGCGCGATATACTCGAGCTGGGACGGAATGAGGTTCGCATTCGGAGGGTAGTAACTCAATACAATGTGAACATCCTTAGGGCTCCCAATGCTTGAACCACGCAGTGTAACCTGTAACAATTCCGCACCATTGCACCTCACCACGCGACGCTGGCTACACTCAAACCTATGATTGACGCACATTACTACCCCTCCCCCACTCTTTTTATTATACAACGACAGATCACGGTCCTCATGAAAGATTACGTATCTGTCATCACAGAACTCAGCGTCCAGAACATCGCCCTGCAACCATGTCTCAGTAAGGAATATGATGTCATAACTGGCAGACGAGATGTTGTTGAATGCGTCCAGCACTTTAGTTTTCATTCCTCCTACGTTTTGATAATAAAAACTTAACCCAGTATTGCCCATTTGTTAAATAATAAAAATAAAAGGAACATTTTAAAATAATAATACAAATAAAACTTTATAAAAATAAAAATGAGCACGCCTGCCAGCACGAGGCATATTATGTAGGTACGAGTATACCCAGCAGATGTCACAATACGCGCATCCAAAGCTACATCAAATAATCAATAACGGGCATTGGCTATGATATCACTTATTAAAGTCACAATAAGCATGGTTACACCAAGTATGCTCCCGGCGGCGCTAACATGCAGAAAATTATACCGTCTAGCCGAGGTTGAGGCTAGGTAGATTTTATTTTTATGTCGCATGTAAGTGAAAGGCCATAGGCACGGCAGGTGCAAACACTTGCAAAATAATACTGAGTGCATGTGTGTACATGTGAAACCCTGATTTGCTCGAAGCATTATAATTGACCCGAGACCATAACCAGACATAGATACATCACAAAACCGCTCAACACCAGAGGGCAACCTACAGGAGACCCCCCACCCTCCAGGCACTCCCACGGTGCACCTATTGACTAACGGACGACGATACAGTAAAATTACGCACCAAGCACTCGACCGATGGACTGAGGCATGCCTCATAATTCTTAATATTATAAATGGTATACGCAACCAGTTGAGGGCACACACAGCAACACTCCCCGCTCCTCCGGGTATATAAAATATGTCCACATTTCCGGACACACAACTAATCGCACAATTAGGCATGTTACATTCGTTAACAGTCGCAGATGTATGCACAGGACAGTCATTAGCATTACCGTCAGACCATGGCAATACATAGATTATTATACTTACAACACAAAATAAAATATAAAATAGTTTTACATAATTAGTCGACTGCGGGCTTTGAAACAGCAACCGGCTTGAATATACATATCGCGGAGACGGTGCAACCCGTGTGAAGGCGAGTGTCTCTATCCGTGCAGCCAGCACACCCACAGCACACACACCATACTGCGCGTCCATATAAACATTTCCAGCCAATACTTCCGTTACAAGATCAGCTAACAATGTATTTGTAGGCCATAAACTTACCTCAGTACTAACCGCCGATTTAAATGCCATAAGATGCAGAAAGCCCCGCAACCCCACCCCATCTCGAGCCACCATCGCGAAACTACATATAGTGTGACGCTGTTTGTCCCATCGTAAATACCTACAATACACACAGCTCCGAACACAGAACCATACTCCCATCATCGACGACACCGTTGACACGCCAGACACCGGCCGTAGGCAACACACATCCATTCTTGTTACCATGTACCTATATAATACGCTGCATGACCGACCAAGTTAGCTATGTAAATGCTTATTTGTTTTAAAAATTTTAAGGTTCATGTAAAATATCAAATCAGTACAAAAATTACAGCATAACAAAATATAATTTAAAAAAAGGGTGCAATATAAATAACATTGAGGGTTCGACGTGTTACGATGATTGCCAGATGTATAACAATAAGCAATGAATATATTGGTTACATGTCTAGTGTATAAAATAATGTGTAGTACAATAAGAATTGGTTTTAATTTAGGGTCAGAATTAAATAGATAATATTCACTAATTAGGACGAATATATTAAAAATATGAAGGTATCTCAAATATTGACTAATCGTAGACATATCAACAACTACGCATAAGTAATTAATACTATGAATGTTTGAAAAAATATACTTAAACTTCTTACGACTATTCATGACAGTTTGTTCAGCATATCAACATTACGGACGTATATCTTCTCCGTTGTATCTGACTTTCTCATGTACACACGGCCCCCACGCACCCAGACGTACTTGTACTTTAATTCCTTACCACGTATGCGAGCTGTAGCATGTAAGTTCTTGTTTTCGGGTGAAAGATTTTCTACTATTAATATCGGAGACTTGGCAGTAGATAGGAAACCAAGGTCGTGGGTCCGATCCTGAACGTTTTTCTTGGTTGTAGCCATATACCGCCGATAAAAAACTATCACGGGTCCTAGGTGAGCTGAATTTAGTTAATATGGACCGTGGTCTGGTGGTATTTACATTAACTTATGCAGTTCGAGAACAGTAATGTACTTCACTATCATTGATCGGTAGATTCACAACACGGCCCAATCGCTTAACGATATCCAGAACATTCTCCCCCTTACTTTCAGGAACACACTGAATCTCGACATTAGAAGTACGCATCAGCTGATCCATTTGACTATATTTAATCCTGATGTCTTGTAGTTCCGATCGTAAGTTTACATTTTCCTTTTTAAATTCAATTAATTCCGTACGATACGTTCTATTTTCCGATTTAATTTTATCAAATTCTCCACTCAGAAAATTAATTGATTCTTTGAATTCCTTGATTTCTTCCCTTATGTCCAGTAAATTTGTATTTAAGGTTCGTGTCATCAACCCCACAGCCTCCTGCAGTGCCTCACGCAATTCTTCTCTTATAATATCTCTTATGTCCGAGCGTGGAGGGTCCATGGCGCGGTTTATATCAAGGTGTAATGCTTCGGATTTGTTATGGGTACCCTTGCGCCGAGCGTCGCTGAAAGTTAAGTCAGCCATAGATGTAGGTGTTGAGGGTCGCACCGGCGCGTTAGTATTATCACCTTTTGGTTGTTTGCAAAGGCACGTCGGGCAAAGCCAGATAGCCGGCGAAAGTTGGGTTTGAGAATCATCTTGTGGAAAGTTTATGCAGAGTGTGTGGTATATCTTAACACAGCGGATACAACGAATACAATCATTATCCGTGATTTCGCTATTACACGCCTCACACTTCGACATTATGGTGATAGGTGGGTAAAATTTGATTGCAAGCAAGCGCAAGCGCAGTCAACGCAGTAAGCAGCTAGACAAATATAGCAATAAACAATAGACACGTGCACTGAGGGCGATATCGTATCTGCAACGACCACTTGCACACAACTTTGATCACTATTTGTTCACTATGAAGTGCTACAATTGTCCGAACTATTAGAGTAAACACGCACAATGGGCAGCGACACGTCTACTACCAGTGACCGCGCAACGGTGAATGAAATTAAACATAATAAGTAAGTAATGGTAAATTAACGCTGACTTGTCCCTTTAACGCAACGTTACCGGATTACGGAATAGATTGTAAAACAGCAATTCAAAATGCACTTAGGAAAATTTTGATTGCCAAATGCTATTATAATATTATTGACTTTCTTAATGACATAACATTTTGACCTTGAATTGTAATATAATAAATTATTGTACCTGACATTTACTTGCTAGAACAATTTATTATTGACATTATAATGTAATTACCTACCTATCTCTGAAATCACAGAATAATTTGTAATAATAGTATTGTAATAATAATTTAATTTAAATTAATTATTATTCTCTTTATTAACACTTAACACATATTTATTACATTTTTAAATAGATTTAAAAAAAAATACATTTAAAAATATAAAAAACAGTAACCCACCGGCATCGGGTACAGGGACCAAGCTACCGGTGGTTAGGGCTCCAGAGACAGGAACTTCCGCACAATACGGGCCGTATTCAACAGAACCGCCTTCTGCATCAAGCCCTTGACCCAGCTGCCTAACGCGAGCCTCTGTAGGTGGAGGTCGAGGCTCTTGGCTATTAGACCATGCGCAGATACGACTATCGGAACAATAATCGCCGAATCCACATCCCACATGTCGACAACCTCGTGAGCTAGGTCTAAATATTTAATTTGCTTATCTTTTTCTGCTTTCACGAGATTCTCGTCATGTGGCACAGTGATATCGACAATTACTGCAAGGCGCTTTAATCGATCCATTATCACTATATCAGGTCTGTTAGCTATAACAGTCCTATCAGTGATAATAGATCGATCCCAATACAATGTGACATGACCGTTCTCAAGAACTGGGTCGGGCACATACTTGTAATAAGGTACCTCCACGTCGACAAGATTATACTTTAGAGCAAGTTGCTGGTGGATTATCCTGGCAACTTGGTTGTGTCTGTGCAAATACTCATATATATATGCAAATACAAATAATAATAGTAGTTATTATTATTTGTAGCACCGATTAAATTAAAATAGAAACAACTATCTACTTGTATAAACTATAATACATATTTGTGCGTGTGCCATTTTCTTTGGCGAAACATGTTGAGTAACTAACTTAACTTTTGAAAGATCTGTGGTACTGCATTTGACGATGTTGTGATACACGTAACACATGTTATTGCAAATAAATAAATCTTTATCTTCAGCTATATTACTCATATTAACTATAGCACAGATAACCTAATCCTTTGAGTAGGTGAATAGGCATGAGTACCAGGTAGGGTACTTTTTATTCCAATAATGTGTAGCGGAAAGTATTTGAAATGTCGGGCATGAGTTTTCAACAATTAGACATCAAACTATTGAAGTCTTTGGTTTCCAACATCAAGTCAAAGGGCTCTATCGTCTTTCGTAGCATTCATTACCATACTTGTTCTTAACTCAACAGGCCAACAAGCGAATTATTCTTCAGCCACGTAAGCAGAAGCGACAATTTTGAAGAAAGGGAAATTATGGCGTGTCACATTATAAAAAGAACCTGTAGGTCGATCCCAGGGATTACAGTAGGCTATGCTGTAGCCATAGATAAATATACGAATGACCTATATTTCGGTGGCAAAGATGGATTTTACCAGTATGATTTCGCCGAAAAATCAGCAAAGCGTATAGGAGCTGAAGGCAAACAAATCAAATGTTTAGCAGTATTTCGAACATATTTTTACTACGTCGTTTATCCTCAAAAGAAACTCTTCATAGTAGAAGACCGCAAGTTTAAAAACCCTGTGCATGTTTTCGACACCGAAGTAGAACACTTTATGGTGACCAAATCTAATTTTGTTTACATATCGAACTCTACTGGACTGTACAAAATCCCACCACCACCGCCTCGTAAACCGCCTTATAAAATTCAGGACAAGTTAAATATTCGACAGATTTACGAAGCAGCCAATGGGACTATATATATTGTTGCAGTTGAAGGAATATACGAGAATCAACTATTATCAATTTTTGTAAACAAAATAGTTGATAATGAGATCGCTGTAACTTTCGGCATAGCGTACTCCAAATCAAAAAATCTGTTAATGTATTCAGATGAAACATCAATTTATGGTTTAGCTAAGAATGATGAATGTATTAACATGGCTATCGCTAAACAAAATGCTCAAATAAATGACATGTCTTTAAGAGTTTCATTCATGTCGAACCCGCAAGTAACTAATCTGTCTTCTTCTGTTGTAATACGAGTATAACAGATAAATCAGAAGACCTTGTGTGTATGAAGAAATTATGAATAATTAATAATTAAATATATAATAAAAAATAAATTTAAAAAAAACAATATAAAAAGATTAAGAAAACACAAAACAGTATTTTTTTATAAGTTTAGGTCTGTCTTTTTTTCTGTCTGCATGTATCAGACTCATCTACGAAGCTACTGGATGGAATTTGACTGATACTTAGGGCGTTTGTGCACTATACGGAATTTTACGGATCCGGCCCGAAATTTTCCCGACGTGGACTGAAAAACCCGGAGGGTAGCTTGTGCACTACACGGATTTGTGGGAAGATGGGGTTCAAATACTTACTTCGGGTACTAGGGGACCGCAAAAATGAGGGCAAAATTTACCTGGGATGCTTAGCTTTCGAGATATGGGATACTGGGAATCTTGGGTTTTTTTGCTAGTTAAGTTATGTCGGGAGTAACTAAATCCAACTTAACCTAATGATGAATGTACTCTGCAGTCATTAGGTTTGGTGCCTTTCTGGCGCCACCCTGGCGAGTTGCTTGTGAATTTAGCAGACTACCGATTTTATGACCAATTGCAGTTGAATGTACATCAGTAAAATTTTGCAGATTTAGGCCGGGTTTCCACTGACGCCGAGCGGGGCGGAGAGGAGCTTAGCGATGCAGGAATTGACCAATCACTATACTCGAAATCTCCGCTCCGCTTCAATAGAAGCAGCACGAGCGGGGTGGAGCAGAGCTGAGCGAATATTCATAATAAAAATACAGCGAGGCGATGCGGTGCGGAGGACAACGAGCATTGGGGTGCGGAGCGGAGGACAGCAGGGCGGTGCTGTGCGGAGACAGCTTTTTTCTTTTTAAACGACAACATGACGTATGGTCTTTCTGAGAGCTTGAGCGCAAAAATGCGCGATTCCAAAAGTAGCTCCGCTCCATTTTTGAACACTTTTTACCGCTCTTCACCGCTCCTCTCCGCCCAGCTCCGCTCCATTTTTCACCACTTTTTACCGCTCTTCACCGCTCCTCTCCGCCCAGCTCCGCTTCAGTGGAAACACTGACCACTTTTCATCGCTCTTCACCGCTCCTCTCCGCTCAGCTCAGCGGTGTACACGCTACATAAAAGTTCAGAAGACAATCGACATATAAAGTGCGCTGGAGACACGTGCTAATAGTCACGATATCTCAAACGAGACAGGAGACACTAGACAGTATGGCAATTACAATATGAAATTAATTCATTTTTAAACATTATGTATGTACCTAAATTATTTTTTAAAGAATGCCGGTTATTTTGCTATTATTTTATACACCGAGTTAACCGATTTGTTTTGCTTTGGTGACTCTTCATCAAGGAGTATGTCACGCGACACAACTCATACTAATACTCATACACTTTGCTTTGGTGACTCTTCATCAAGAAGTATGTCACGCGACACAACTCATACTCATACACTTTGCTTTGGTGACTCTTCATCAAGAAGTATGTCACGCGACACAACTCATACTCATACACTTTGCTTTGGTGACTCTTCATCAAGAAGTATGTCATGCGACACAACTCAAACTCATACTCATACACTTTGCTTTGGTGACTCTTCATCAAGAAGTATGTCACGCGACACAACTCATACTCATACTCATACACTTTGCTTTGGTGACTCTTCATCAAGAAGTATGTCACGCGACACAAATCATACTCATACACTTTGCTTTGGGGACTCTTCATCAAGAAGTATGTCACGCGACACAACTCATACTCATACACTTTGCTTTGGTGACTCTTCATCAAGAAGTATGTCATGCGACACAACTCATACTCATACACTTTGCTTTGGTGACTCTTCATCAAGAAGTATGTCACGCGACACAACTCATACTCATACACTTTGCTTTGGTGACTCTTCATCAAGAAGTATGTCACGCGACACAACTCATACTCATACACTTTACTTTGGTGACTCTTCATCAAGAAGTATGTCACGCGACACAACTCATACTCATACTCATACACTTTGCTTTGGTGACTCTTCATCAAGAAGTATGTCACGCGACACAACTCATACTCATACTCATACACTTTGCTTTGGTGACTCTTCATCAAGAAGTATGTCACGCGACACAACTCATACTCATACACTTTGCTTTGATGACTCTTCATCAAGAAGTATGTCACGCGACACAACTCATACTCATACTCATACACTTTGCTTTGATGACTCTTCATCAAGAAGTATGTCACGCGACACAACTCATACTCATACTCTATACACTTTGGATAATTTGCCAGAGCTTCGTCTGTCTATCCGTAGCTGCACTGTGTGTAGTTGAGGATAACTTAACTATTACTAATAATGAACACATTTCTTAATAACAAGCGATGCTACTAATTTAAATACTTACACAAATAATTTTAATAAAAGTACTCGAATAAAACCAATTATTAACAATCAAAAGTTGACAATATGTTTACCTGGTCTGAATAATAGAATTCTAAATGATAACATGACAATGTAATGGACTTACACCGGATTCACAGTATACATATTTCTGTACTAGCTGTTGCCCGCGGCTCCGCCCGCGTGGATGTCGGTTATCGCGACCAAACATACCATCATAAATTGACCAATAATAATAAAAAGTGACATCTATATATCTCCGTTAAATTCAGTTTATTATATTTTTGGTCACATCTCCGGTTCTAATCAACCGATTGCGATGAAACAAACGTAAGATTTTAAGTCTGACCAAGCCCTGTCTAACAAAAAAAACCACATCGAAATCCGTTCAGTAGTTTCTGCGTCCATCGCGAACAAACAGACAAACAGACAGGAAATTAAAAAAAAAATATTTTCGTGTTCAGTATCGTTAACATAACATAACCCAAGTATTTTTTTTCAAATATCTCCAATGTACAGACACGACCACTTTACAATTATATAATAGTATAGATAGAGTATAGATATGAAAGCAATGAGTTTGCTTCTAAGTATTACCTATTTATTCTTAAAATATTTAGATAAAAAATACAAATCACCATACATCTATCTATACACTATAGACACAGTATAGAGATATAGGTACACTATATCTCTATACTGTGGATATAAAGATAATTTATATGGTACAATTTAGAAATTATATATGAAACTATGATTTGATGACATCGGTATTGGTCATCGTACCTCAGTGGTCGGAGCATTCCCCTTGTTAGAAAAAGGCAGTGTTACTACAAGCGTTTAAATACCTCCCAACAACCACTTCAAACCCATTGTACAATGTTCAGGGCATTATAACCCTGAAGCGTTTCGAGTGTGAAATCTACCATATTGACGTATGTTTTTAATGCTAAGTATATTATAATAGTAAACATTAATAGCTCAAATGATTTTCTTTTAGTAATACGTTTCGAAATAAATTGGTATTTTATTTATGTAGGTACGCTCGTGGTTTTATGAACTTAGTGGCTTATGTTATGTTATAAAATAACGTTTATAAAAAAACTGTATTATAATGTCAGTTCTGAGATTCGGTGAGAAGAAGCTACTTTAGTACCTACTACCAGATTTTAGTTTGTGTACCGAGAGACCACAGTGAGTGTCCGGTAACGGCAATACGGCTATACAGCTATTTGTTAGGGAAACAAATATACTGGCAAAAGTAGGTGTGTAATTCAGGTCTACATAGGGAATATAGGCGTGTATATATGTCTGTCTGATTTACCATCATTAGATACCGAACTGGGTTTTGATTATTCAATTTAAACCCGTAATAACCAGTAAAAGGACGGGCAAACTCATCCATCACATGCGACGTATACCACGCATTAAGACATCTGAACAGGATCTGGCCTATAGAAGTTGTATGGTAACGAACACACTGGTCATTCAACACGCTGTCTTACGCGTCACCGCGCCAGACTCGCGTGTTCCCAAGCTATCCCACGCGTACGACGCTGTCACACATATGTAAAGTGTCATAGCGCGTAGATAACGTAAACGTTAGTCGTCGTCGTAAGACGTAGGAACAGTGTGACGCTGTTTCCAACGTCGCGTGGCATACGTCGTACTCGTATTTGAAGGACCAGTGTATTTCAAGCTTCAACCTTTGAACAGACTTGAATGACAAATTTAGATAGATATACTACATGGGGCACACTAAAAGTTTTGCACTTCTAGCTAATCGGAACTATTTGAATTTGGAATGTTATATTTTTTTAAACGTTGCAACCTTCTTAGTAATAAAAAAAAACAATTGGCGGGAAATCATTTGTCAATTGTTTTTTATCACACATCAAAGTTCTACGTATGCAACGAAAATGGAATTAAGTCGAAAAGATTTTAAAGCGATGATTTTTTATGATTTTAAAAGTTCTCTCTCTCCGCAAGACTGTGCCGCTCATCTTCAAAATGCTTTTGGGAGAGAAGCACCTTGTTTGAGCACCGTGAGGCGATGGTTTGCTGAATTTGAGAGGTCGAGTTTCTTTACATGACGAATTTCGTGAAGGGCGGCCTTCAGCTGCCGTCAACGTAAATAATGTGGCTACTGTTGAGCGGTTAATTGAAGAAAACCCGCGGATTACCTATGAGACAATTCGAGGACTATTAGGGATTGGTATGAGTCAAATCTAGAAAATTTTACACGAAGAATTAAAAGTTCGGAAACTTTGTTGTCGTTGGATCCCTCAAGAACTGACAGCGAAGCAGAAGCGGGCTCGCATGGAATGGCGCTCACAGATGCTACTGAATGAAGTACGACCACGGCCATTCTAATGCTGTTTATGACATTGTCATAGGAGACGAAACCTGGATTTATTGTTTTGAACCCGAAAAAAAACAGCAATCTTGTGAATGGGTGTTTGAAAATGAGAACAAGCCAACAAAAGTGAGGCAGGCGAGAAACGTTGGTAAAAAAATGATCGCGTTTTTTTCTCAGCCAGGGGTACTATCTGTACAATTCCACTTGAAGATCAAAGGAGTGTTAATGCCGAGTGGTATTCTACCATTTGTTTACCCAGGGTGTTAGAAAAAGTTCGCGAAAGACGACCCAAAAGCCGCGTTTTCCCACATCATGGCAACGCTTCTTCACACACGGCCAACAAAACAAAGTCATTTTTAGCTTCCGAAAAAGTACAATTCGTCACTCATCCTGCGCATAGCCCCTACCTAGCACCCTGTGATTTCTGTATTTTCCCCAAATTCAAAGATTTGATGTGAGGTTTCACTTTTACCAACCCCGAAGAGGCAGTGATAGCGTTCAATCAGCGCGTAGAAAACATGCCTTCACATCTGTGGTCCTCCTGTTTTAAAAAATGGTTCGATCGCATGAAAAAATATTTAAAATGTAAAGGAGAGTATTTTGAAAAGCAATAAACATAATATTTTGGTTTTAACATGTTGTTTTTTTAAGTTACGCAAAACTTATAGTGTTACCTACGTATATCCTGAATTAACAAATAGTTTAAACATTTCTGTAAATAATTGCTTTTTGTAGATTGCCTAACCAATGTATTTGTCATTAATACTACTGATGGTATATAAAGTGGAAAGTATTGGGGATCACATGTGTGTGGGTAAGATGTTCAGTAACAAGTATTACGAGACGAAGCAGCTGATCAGCAGTTATGGCAAAGCTCACGATATGATGATGCACGAGTAAGTGGTTACCTTCATACAATGATCCCTGTTTCCGGCAGGCAGTTTAGGGTTCTTTAAGCGGAATATCATCTCCTATAGGTCACAGACTCGTAAATAACGAAATAAATACGTCTATCTGTGAAAACTGTGAGATCCTTTAAGTAACCGTAAAGCTCGCCCCTGGTTCGGGCGTGAATGTGCCGAGGCTGTCCAGAAAAAACAGTCGGCATATCGCGGCCTGGGTCAGGGCTCGGGCGGCACGTGACCCGAACGTGAACCGCCTCAAAGCAGCGTACAATCGGGCCACTAGGTTCAGCAAGAGGGCCTTCAAGAGAGCGGATGCCCAGCGCGTCGCGCGGCTTGGTCAGGAGCTCACATCCCATCCCACGGGCAGCCGTGGATACTGGCAACTGGCCAAAGCCGTACAGTCAAATTTTTGTCAACCCTCGCTGCCACCACTGCGTTTTCCTGATGGATCACTGGCTCACAAAGCCCAAGAGAAGGCGGACATGCTCGCAGACCTCTTTGCGGCTAATTCCCGGGTCGATGACCGTGGCCTGCAGCCCCCCGCCATCGCCAACTGTGGCCACACTATGCCTGATATTGTTATCAGGCAATGTGATGTACGGGCAGTGCTGCGGTCACTCGACACGCGGAAAGCCAGTGGCCCTGACGGCATTCCGGCGGTGGTGCTACGAAAATGTGCTGCTGAGTTGTCTCCAGTATTAACGCGTCTGTACCGCCTGTTATACTCTACAGGCCTCGTGCCGGGGGCCTGGAAGGAGGCGAACGTACAACCGATCCCCAAGAAAGGGGATCGATCCGATCCAGGCAACTATCGACCCATAGCTGTCACCTCAGTCATTTGCAAGGTGCTCGAGCTTCTTATTAATAAGCAGCTCATGCGATACCTGGAGGATCACTCGCTAATCAATGATCGGCAATATGGCTTCAGGCCAAAACGATCAACGGGTGACCTCCTGGCATTCGTCAAGCATGTATGGGGTGAGGCTATGGAAAAGTTCGGCGAGTCCTTGGCTATTAGACTGTATATCGCCAAAGCTTTCGATAGGGTCTGGCATGCTTCGCTCCTTTCCAAGCTTCCGGCATATGGTCTACCTCCTCAACTGTGCAGCTGGATTGCCAGTTTTTTAAACGAGCGCCGAGTGCGGGTCCTCTGCGATGGCCAGGCTTCTCGCTTTTTGCAAGTGAATGCCGGGGTACCGCAGGGGTTCGTACTGTCACCAACTCTCTTTCTTCTGCATATCAATGATATGCTTTCCCTCGGGAACATTCATTGCTATGCAGATGACAGTACATTGCACGGGAGTTACTCGGTTCGTCCGACGGCGGGGCGATCTGTGATAGAGGAGGAGAGACGACATCTCGTGGGTGATCTCGACCGAAACCTCGACAGTATCTCCCAATGGGGTGCCGAGAACTTGGTCGAGTTCAATGCCCACAAAACACAGGCGTGTGCATTTACAGCGAAAAAATCCCCTTTCCTTTCCCTACCCACTCTTCAGAATGCAATATTACCAATGAAGGACAATCTAGACATCCTTGGCATAGACGTTCGTCGAGAGCTCAATAACACAAAATACATTGAGAGATGTATTGGGCTAGCTTCGCGGAAACTAGGAATACTGAACAAGGTAAAACGATTCTTTACACCGCACCAGAGGTGTCTGCTGTACAAAACGCAGATTAGACCCTGCGTTGAATACTGCTCTCACCTCTGGGACGGCTCCGCGAAGTATTTGCTGGACGCACTCGACGCTATGCAGCGACGCGCTGTTCGCATTATAGATTGTCCGGAGGTAACGGGAAGCCTTGAGCCGCTAGCCCAGCGCCGAACAATTGCTTCCTTGGCCGCGTTCTACCGTATTTACCACGGTGAGTGTTCTGAAGAGCTCTTCAACCTGATCCCACCCTCTCCCTTCCGATCCCGAACAACGCGTGCCGGGCAGAGATGTCACCCTCATACCGTGGAAACCGTCTTCGCGAGAACCGAGCGTTTTAAACGATCGTTTCTCTGCCGAACGATGGTGGCTTGGAACGCCCTGCCTGCGCACGTGTTTCCTCCAACATATAACCCTGGGCTCTTTAAGCGAAGCGTGAAGAGGCACATTACAGGGTCGTCAAGTTGAGGGCCACTCTCTATAGTATTCCTGTGTACTGTGAGAGTCGCCCTCAATTGCCAGACGTCGCCTCAGCTTACCATCAGGCGAGTGGCGTCAATTTGTCGACCTAAATATAAAAAAAAAAAAAAAGAAAAAAAAAACTCCAGCGAGATTTATTGTCAGGTTTTTTCTCACAGGTTCAACTTATTGCCTTGCGAATGTGGCAATAATCTCGACGTTCATAAATTTTACTTTGTGACCTAGGTAAAGGAATAAATATAACTGCCGATTTTCATTTCACTAATTAATTATTAATGATGATTTCATAACGGCTAAACTAATGGTTTCATCAATTAATCAAATGTACCTAACAATATGATTTCTTCTCTGTTCCCAGACGTACTGGCAGTATAATTTTCAGCCACGGTGACAGTTATCACGACCGTCGGATAATATCCTGCCATATCGAGACTGCACATTGTAATACCGTCAATGGCCTACACGGGGGTGGTTACACTTTATTTTACGATTCTAGAATGGACATCGTATATTTGGGCGGTTACGACGGCATATATCAATACAACTTCACAAATAAAAAAACGAATTTCATAGGTGCAAAGAATACCATGATATGGTGCCTATTTCTGAAGGATAATGTAGTATATTTTATAGATAATCCCTCAAAGAATTTATATATGTTAGTAGATAAAAATACGACCGTCAAAATAGATACAAAAAAATATGAAAAATACTTCGTTTCAAAACATTCAGTTCATTACTACACAGCAAACGGTGGAACTCTATTCAAAATAGATAAACCTGCGACGTTTTCTAAAACTGGTAGAGTATTAGATCACAACCTCATAGTTATAGGAATAACTGAAGATATGTATGGAGTGGTACATATTTGTGCTTCTGACGGTATTTATGTAGAAGTTAAACCGTATGATAATATACGAAAAATTATTGAGTTAAATGATATATACAGTTGTATAATCTATACTGAAATGAGTACTGAATTTTACAGCGACAGTCTTGTTATAATATATTCAGATGCTAACGGCATATATAAGTTTTACCCGAGCGAGTACGGCGCCTATTGCATAACTAAATTGCCAACAAACGCTCTCAGAATTACTACTTCGACCCCTCAAAATAAATATTGGGCATCTTTTTCGTTGAACATTAATTATAATTAACTCGAATTCGATATAATTATGACTGCCTCTGTGGCGCAGTGGTATGAGTATGCGACTGCCGTCCCTAAGGTCCCAGGTTCGATTCCGAATCAAATTATTTTGTGTGATCCACAAATGTTTTTTCGGAGTTTGGGTGTTTTCTATGTATAATATGTATGTATTTAGAAATGTATTAGTATGTTTGTCAGTCGTCTAGATCCCATAGCACAAGCTTATATTAGCTTAATTTGGGCTAGATGACATTGTGTGAGAATGGCCAAAAATATTTATTTATTATTTACTTCCTTAAATTATTATTCTACTAACCTCTTCGTTTTATTTGTCAGCATTCAATAAAATTCCCCAACAATAAATTATCTCTATATGAGACAACGTTCCCGAAGTTTTGCCCCGTGACCGTGGCTCTTGCAAACGAATCGTTACATTCGGGAACAAATAGGGTATTTATATTTTAACGTAATCGCGTAATATACCCGTTGTTTTCAGTTTATAATGTGAGGAGTCTAAAAGCAAATCCACGTCTTACGTAGTTGTCATTTGTTTAAAAAAAAAGTAAAAAATATACGTAAAAATAAATAAATAATATTATCTATCAGTTTGTTTATTAAGCTTACATTTTTCTAGCACATTAAATATATTTAAAGATTCACCGTTAGGTATTCCATAGCCCTTCTCAAGTCCGTGTGGATTAGACGGTGTGGTACAACTTAGATTGGATTCCTTCCTCAATACTTGGTCCACTTCTACGGATGTGAAGAACGCAACTGACAACGGCAAGTCATTGATGCCCACCCTGGAAATAAGAGGGTTATTGAATGGAATCAGGCGTTACATGGCGAAAGTCCATGATAAAACAAAGGGGTAAGATGTTGAATTTTTATATAATTGCACTAATTTCGCTAAATAGAAGACATTACTCACGAGGCATTCTCAAGACTGTCTCAAAGAGAACAGCCTGTTCTCTGTTGTGAACAGGATGTTCTCTTTGAGACAGTCTGAAACATATGTCGACGTTTATAAAGTCTTCTATTTAGCGAAATTAGTGCAAATATATAAAAATTTAACATCTTACCCCATTGTTTTAAGAGGGTTATGTTTAACTTAACAGCAGTCCTAAAGAAATGTTGACATTATCAGACGCATAACTAAGTCGCGGATTCGGGACTTATTTCGGGATTCTCAAGAGATACAGACTCGACAGTGATAATGTGAACATGGTTTAAAAGCATGGAGGTGTCGACACATTTTGAAAAGTCAATGTCGCGTCGAACGATCGATTGTTTAAAATCCTGACAGTCTAGTACCAGTTCCTTACGTTAATTTGCTCGAAATAAGTTTTCGTATTCCCCATACATTTCACACCAACGCCCCTAGCGGTAACGTCAGGGAACTGTGTGAAATGTATGGGGAATACGAAAACGTATTTCGAGCAAATTAACACAGATTAAAAACCTTAAGATTGACGATTGAATATTGGGAGCGGCCGTAAGTTGATCGAAATAGTCAACCTAATTTTTTAATTTCGGCTACGCGACCTACTTTACAAATATGTATTTGAACATTTTTGCGCTATCATTGGGTTAATTTTTATAACCCAATAAATTAATTTTCTTATTAATATATATTTAATAATCTTTCAGTGGCCACAATTTGCCACTATTTTTAGTCCCACGTAATAGGGACCAACCCTATTGCCGTCACCGGGCACATCAATAATGGGTTATGTCCAAAATGGCAGAATGAATTTAATAAAACATAGCAGCTATATTGTACTTATGAAAAATATAATGAAACCCGTTGCAATGAAATGTTGATGAAAGGCAACAAAATCTTACGTACCAGCCGCTATGGCACAGCCAATTAAAGTCCTGGGCGTCTCGGACTATCTGTCTACTACTAATAATATTACACAAATAAGTACATATAAGTAGGTGCTATTTACTGGTATGTAATATGTCCTAGCTGTTGGAATTCTGATGTTAATTACATATAGTGGTTATGGATTATATTATCTATAGTGTCCGGTAACGGGCGTTTTCACATTGCACAATAAAGGCTTTGCCAAACAGAAGGCGTTATTAGCGCCGCGTAAGCGTCGCGTTTTAACGTCGCGCTATTTTCATGTCACACGAAAAGATTAGCCCGACGCTCCTACGCGACATACTCGTAGCATTCGCTAGAGCACTACAGATCAATAGCAGTGTGAAAATTTTGTTCGTTATTTGAGATGTCGAGTGATTCTAATGAGGATGAATTATTAACTTTATATGCTCTATCACACTCACAGAGAAAAAGAGTATGGGTGCACGACATCAATAAAAAGAGGAACGATTTAGGAGAATATCATCGTATTTATTTATCACGGGTATTTTCTAACTAATTCTAACAAATTTTCGAACATTATGCATTAATTAACATACATTCACGCCGACGCTTAAATAAAATCTGTAAAAAATTACAACGCCAGACGTTAAAGCGTCCTAACACCGCGACAGAGCGCTGCGTCATGCTAGCGCTGGCGCTCTGTTTGGCGGTACATCACCATCGCAGTACAACACAGCTCGGCGTCATAGCGTCGCGTTAGGTTGGTGCCCTGACGCGCGATAATAACGCGTTCTGTTTGACAAAGCCTTAAGGTGAACGCACACTTATACGAGCCGAACGCATCGAACGAATCGAAGTTAAGGAGGTCTCGCACACATATCCGCACCGGAAGAATTGACCCCCACGAAAGAATCGACCACGTCGAAGAAATCATTTCTATTTCCTTTACGCCTGTCGCACTGTTATTACATGTAACTGATAGAATGCAAGCGTATCGGTCGAATCAACCGCATAAGCCGCGACTAAGCTGATGACGTCATCCAAATTCGTCTAGGATTTCTGGGGTTCTTCCAGATTCGGACGATTCGACGCGGGAAAGTGTGCGAGGTTTCATGAGATTTCATATACAGAATTCTAAAATTCGTTTCATTCGACTCGGATAAGTGTGCGTTCACCTTTAACGTCACACGATATCGTGACGATATCATCACGATATCGTGTTTCGTTATCGTGCAATATGAAAACTCCCAACGGCTGGTTTGTTGTTATTACATGGGGCCAAAAAAAAACTGGTTTGCCAGTAATTTTGTTAGTGCAGGTATATTATGCACCTCTGCTAACTATTTCGGTTATATAGACAAATATGCCACCCATGCTAGTGAGGAAGAAAAAGTTATGTCAATGAAACAATATTTGTTGATCATGTCATGTCACTATCACATTACTTTCTTAGATTAAAACAAACCGTATTTAGTGTGGACAGGTGAGGTTGACTTTGGAAACTAAAATATTAAAAAAAGAAAAAAATAATAATAAAAGTATAGAATATTTACCTCTGTGAGCAAAACGCTCTTGTGAGCAGGTTGGTTATTTGTAGCGCTAACGCTGTCTCATACTTGTGTTCCTCCGGTACTAGGTATCTTACTTCATCGTGGAAACTGAGGCAGAACCTGTTTAAGTAATTTGGAATCAAAAGCAGAATAAATTAATAGAAAGGTTTATTCACAAGAAATAAGTAAGTCAGGGTTTTATACAAAAGTACCCACTACATTTATTAGTTTTAACAGTAACAATTACACAACTTATATTTGCAATCTAAATAGGGTCACATGACCTATATAACAACCGACAGCAATTACTCAAGACATGTTATCGCTACGAGAGTTGGAGAACGACTGTGGGGGGAGGGGGGGGGGGGGGGGGGGGTATATGCCGCGTGCGGATCTACCTCCTATCAGTATAATAGTATTATAAAAAGAAAGACACTAAGTACGAGTACATTAGATAGACGGTATCCTGCCTTTTCGTCGAAAATTGTTTGGCCGATTATCACTTGCCAACCAACGTTTCACCTATTTTTCACTTTGACAACTAACGATTACCAAATTTTTGTATGACAACGTTTCATTTGGAAGAATTTTTATGCGATTTATCATTTGTCAAATCTTTCACTAGCCCAAACAACTATTATACGAATAACGTTTCGTACCTTTTCGTACATTGATACAATAATAAAAAATAAACTAATGTTTAACGCAATTTTTATTAAACAAAATGGGTAGGTTAGGTTAGGTTAAAACTGTGACCTCCTACGCACGAGCCGAGCGAGCTAAGCGAGCGGTGCCGCGGCAGCGGCCGACGAGTGCCAGAAACGACTCGCATTAACGGAAAAAAGAGTTAAAAACTGTTATTCCAACTGAAATATTTGACTACATAAAAAACAATAAACAACTAAATGAATATTACGCTAACTAAAACATTCGGCTATTTGAAAGTTGGCATTTTGAAAAGTGTCATAATAAAAAGCAGACCAAACTGTGTTGGCAACTGTGAGGTTGGGAAATAAAACTAAGTTAAAAGAAAAGTTGGCAAGTGATAATCGGCCAAACAATTTTCGGCGAAAAGGCAGAGAACCTAGATAGACATAAAACGGTTTGTATACACAATCAATTTAATGAACAGCTGTTAATTTGAAATTATATGTAACAAAACACTCCAATTTTGTTTGTAGATAAGTTTGTGTATAGATAACTCATGTTCAAGAATGAGGGTACTTTATATGTAAATCGTAGAGTGACTTTGTGGAATGAGGAAGTGAGAAAGTAATGAAGTGAGGACGTAAGGAGATTGAGGAGATGAAGAAGTAAAGAGGTAAGGAAATGAGGAAGTGAGGAGATAAGGAGGTGAGACGACGTACCGTGCTCGTGGCGCGAGATGTCGCATGCTGACCACCATGAGGTGCAGGAAGTCGGCGGCGGCGCTCTGCACGGCCCAGTTGAGGCGCGTGCCTCCCCAGCGCCCCGCCGCGTGCTCCAGTGCGCGCGACAGGCGACCCGACAAGAACGCCGTGCGGGGGGACACTGAGTCTGGACACAGCAAACGATGTCAATAGACGGAACATAGCGAAAGCTTCCTAAGGCTCTGTATACACGACACCGCATACAAACCGGACCCAAACCGCAGTCGTCAAATCGAAAGACTTGCGACTAAATTGTAGGTTTAGGTGGCCCCCTTACGACATGTCAACTCACCTTCACCAAACGATGTCCCCCTTTACCAATCCATAATTCGTAAGATCGTAACAACAAGTTATAAATATTATATAAACTTATCTTTATTTGACGATGATTCTGGTCAATTTAAATTATTATTTTTATTATTTAAATTTTATAACTAAAGGAGACTGTATGACATTTTTCTGTATTTTTTTTTAAATCCGGCAAAAAGGTCCTATGTACCTAAAAGAAGATATGTATATATAATGGACTAAACATAATCTCTACAATCTAAGCTACACCGCCAAGTTATTACATTGCAATATTGGTAATGCAGTTTAGAACGTTGACGTACATACCAGCAATTTGTTCAAGTTTATTGAACATCTCCGACTCGGTCCCGCCGCTCCACCTGGGCCTCTCGAACATTTCCTCCAGTGTCTTACCGCTGAGTTTTGCTAAACGCATCGCCTGATACCCCGACATTTCTACCATCTGTATACAATTATATTGAAGATAAGATAAAATAATAAATGGTCAAGAGTTTTGGTCACTGTGGTCAGTCGAAACTAATACTATATATCTGAGGAGTTTGTTTGGCTAAAATCGCTAATCGCAGGAACTACTGGTTCGAATCGTACAAAATTTTTTTTTTATATCTATTAAGTCTATAGAATATCTTAGTTCGGCCATTAGGAGAGGGGCAAAAATCTATCCTATAAAACCACTGTACGAATTTCGTTGAAATTTGGCGGGAGACGATACCTCGGGGACATGGTATGTTACTTTTTATCCGGATTATCTGCTCCTGAAACAAACCCACGCAGGTGGAGCCGCAGTCGTCCACTAGCTTACTAACAATAGTATACCTGTTCCGCCAAGTCCTCATCCATAAACCCCTCCATATATTGCTTCTTCAGTGTGTAAACCCGTTTGCCTTTAGTCGAGGCGAACATTTTGGCAGCTTTACTCTTCGCCTCAGTTCCAGACATGGTTGGGTTAAATTGTTTTAAAAGACGTTCTGCAAAGTTCTGGCCAGCACCTGTATGACCGACTGGTATTAATTTCTTTAACTCACTATGGTTAAAAGTTGTCTGGAAAAGATCGATTTTAAGCATTTTTTCACCCATTTGAACTGTTTTAACTGATGTCTCTTGAATGTATATCTCCTTATGTGTACAATAGTATTTGATTATCTTACTCACAGTCTGCATAGAGCTCTCATCAAGATCTTAGAAACTCAGGATAACCTTACCTATCAGTTGAAAAAGTCCATCAACTTTAATCCATCCAGCCGCACCGATAGGGCTTATGAAATGTGGGTATATAATATACCTCTCTGCCTACCCCTACAGCTCACAGAATGTCGGTTAACATATCAAGAGGATCTCACAAATGGGACAACATTCCAAAACAGGGCCCAGAGAACTTAATTTTCAATAAAATCCTATTTCCCAAAAAAAAATGTTTTCTAATGAAATTAATTTTTTAGTTCGATAAACAAGCTTTCATGTGACATGAACATGTCTTAAGAAATTCACAATACTTTTTAAACAATCAATGTTAAACTATCTCTAGACTATGTTGATGTGTGTTTATCCTCGCATAGTTAATAACATTGGCCTTAAAGCAGCTGTCTTAAGACAACTAATGAAATGTGTATAACCCTCTCTGCCTACCCCTACCGCTCATAGAATATCTGTAAACATATCAAGACGTTCCCATACCATATATCCTCGCATAGTTGATAACCTTGGCGTGGTCTCTAGACACCTTAGCGGCGGTGGCCGTGAGCGAGTGCAGGTCAGTACTGCGGGACTTGTCGCCGGCGAGGACCGCCCAGCCGAACGGCGTGCCACCACACATACCGATACTACTGTCGCCTAGTAACGCAGCTATCCATAACTCCTAGGGAGAACGATAGGTATCGCTATAATACGACAGTTATCTATACTTCAAAGATAGAAAGCCACAAAAACGAATGTCATCGGCGGGAATCGAACCTGCGACCTTTCTCTAACTGATTGTATGTTTGCATTGAATACGGCTCCGTAACTACGGAACTGATTTTGAAAATTCTTTTTACTACTAAATAGCTACATTATCCCCGAGTGACTTTAGGCTAAATACTTTTGGAGTTTACTCCTTAAGAATCGATTTTCATATATAAGGTATGAGAAAAATCCGAGGGGTAAAACCTACTAACAAGTAACGAAAATCGTGTCACGTTTTTGGTGCGCACCTCTAGTGCGCAACTTTCTAATTTGTTATGGTTAGATACTCGTACTTAAGGAGTAAACTCCAGTCGTGCGTCGGAGCTGACACACACACATTTTTATTTTAAACTTTCGCGTTGTGTACACATTATAAACTTAAGACAAACGGGTCTTTTACGCAATTATTGAGATATATACATACGAGAGCCGATCACGGGTGGACTCTCCCGTCTACCCGTGGCCAGTTTTTAGGCGACTTCGGCTACTTTTTATCCCAGTAATGTGTTCCCACGGGAAAGCAGGCGGAGCCGCGGTGATCAACTAGTGTCTAATAATATTACAATCTTTTGGCGAGCGATTATTCTCTCTGTCTTTGTTACTCGTAAAGTTCGCGAGGTGTAAGCTGAGCTTTGCATGACAGACAGCGGAAAGTGGCTTTGTTTTATAATATGAAGATTTAAGAAATAGTAGAAGCAAACTCATTGCTTTTAAATGCAAAATTACACAAATACAATAGTATTTAAATTTTCATGTTCAGGATTAAGAAACTTTAATTTAATATTATCAGGCGTTAGTTTTCAGAAGTCCATAGTTAAATTAAATAAATCTAACTACTTTGCAATATTCCGCCACATGCAAATTATCGTGCAAAAAATAATAAAAAACCTCCGAGGAGGTTTTCTTGCACGATAACACAACTCTCATATTTATTCTATTTTCAAAATTATTTTTCTATTCTTTCGGCCTAAGTGGGTTTGGAGGGCGGACTTGTGCT
The DNA here is from genome assembly GCA_963556515.1 of Nudaria mundana. Taxonomy (NCBI): domain Eukaryota; kingdom Metazoa; phylum Arthropoda; class Insecta; order Lepidoptera; family Erebidae; genus Nudaria; species Nudaria mundana. The sequence continues at coordinate 16,604,196 of OY748302.1, read as the reverse complement.
TGAATAAATACGAGAGTTGGGTAATTTGCATGTGGCGGAATATTGCAAAGTAGTTAGATTTATTTAATTTAAACTTTAATTTTTTTTATTTATTTATTAGTGGGGGATTAATGGGGAAGATGGATATAGATTCCGTCCGTCGTGGATGATTGCAAGCGTGGTACTGACCTGCGAGTCGACGTCTGCCCCCACGAGCGCGGTCCCCGGCGGCGCCTGCACCAGCGCCCTCAGCTCCGAGCCCACGCGCGAGGTGTGAGCGTTGGACGCCGTCATCCATGTCGGTTCACTTGCACTACACATCATTCAATAACATTCTTTGATGACTCTCAATAGTAATGGTAAGTAGGATGTTCAAACTTTTTAAAATAATTGCATCATTCTCGCAAAAATATAAGACATTAAAACGTCGACAAATGTTTCACCTCTAAACGAGGCATTCTCAAGACTGTCTCAGAGAAAACAGCAAAATATGAAGCCAGAACATGTTTGCTTTTAAGTATGAATGTGTAAATATCGCTAGCGCGATGTAGGATGTGTCGAAAACGACTAACGGGGGAAGAAATATTAAGTTATGCTAACAAAATCAAAATAGGTATTTAAAAGACAAAAAATCTACTCTTTATTACACAGAAAACATAGTGTAACACATACAAACCAACGAACAACTACTGTGGCTGTCCATTCACGAACAAATTAAGCAAAGGAGATGTATGAAAATCAGTCTGTTCATTGAGTAAGGTATCCACATCCCCCCTAACTATTTCTAACCGCTCCCAGACATATAACTTGAACCCTTTCTCACACAACCTTAAAATCCTAAAGGTGTTGTCATTGTTCAAGGTATGACCTGTATCCAGAAGATGTTTTGCAAAGTGGGACTTCTCTGGACAACCGTTGCGGAAGGCCGATAAATGCTCTCTGTATCTGACTTCAAAGGACCTGCCAGTCTGACCTACATACTGCGTATTACAACCATCGCAATTTAACAAATAAACTCCTGACTTTCGTGCAACAGAAACTAAATCTTTACCATTACATAACTCCCTCAAAGTGTTCTGGGTTCTAAAAGCTGTAAATATAATGTTTTCCCTCAGGATATTGGCAACACTCAATGATACGGAACCCACGAACGGCAAGCACGCAGTGTACATTCTGACAGGTTCAAGAAATGGATGTAATAAACGAAAACTAATATTTCTACGTTTCTTATTTAACATTGAGTACACCATACCTACGTTGTAACCATTAGAGTGCGCAATATGACAAATTATATTCAACTCGTTGTCATACGCCTGTTGATTCAATGGCACTACTAACATCCTACTGACCCCTACTCTTCTCATCGCATAATGTCCTTTTCTCGAAATGTCCTTTCTCATAATTTCCTTTTCTCGAAATGTCCTTTCTCATAATTTCCTTTTCTCGAAATGTCCTTTCTCATAATGTCCTATCTCAAAATGTCCTTTTCCCAAAATGTCCTTTTTTCGAAATGTCCTTTTCCCAAAATGTCCTTTTCTCGAAACGTCCTTTTCTCAAAACGTCCTTTTCGCGAAATGTCCTTTTCTCAAAATGTCCCTTTCTCAAAATATGTGCACTACAGGATTACAGTCTTTATACTAAACACGTACATACATGTAACTATAATTTTAGACCAGAATGTGAATTCAGAAATAAGATAGATTCAAGATAGTAAGTACGAGTAGGTATATAAAAGAATTAAACATGTACATATATATATTATATATATATCTGGACATTCTCACACAATGTCATCTAGCCCAAATTAAGCTAATATAAGCTTGTGTTATGGGATCTAGATAACTGATAAACATACTTATATATTTCTAAATACATACTAAATATACATAGAAAACACCCATACTTCGAAACAAATATTTGTGGATCACACAAATAATTTGATTCGACCCGAAATCGAACCTGGGACCTCAGGAACGGCAGTCGCATACTCATACCACTGCGCCACCGAGGCAGTCGAAAAATACATGTAATTTGCACAGCGCCATCTCTTGTCGTTGTGATGAACTTTCTTGATGTGTGCTATTGATTGATTCTTTATGATTACTGACGTGTGTTGATTATTTTGAGAAAATAATATTTTCATTCATCAACATTTTTGTCGGAAAATAAAGAAGCTGAATACTAATAACATTTTGTTTATTTTCTGAATTCACATTCTGGTCTAAAATTATAGTAACATGTATGTACATGTTTAGTATAAAGACTGTAATCCTGTAGTGCACATATTTTGAGAAAGGGACATTTTGAGAAAAGGACATTTCGCGAAAAGGACATTTTGAGAAAAGGCCATTTAGAGAAAAGGCCATTTTGGGAAAAGGACATTTCGAGAAAAGGATATTTTGGGAAAAGGACATTTTGAGAAAGGACATTATGAGAAACGACATTTCGAGAAAAGGACATTATGCGATGAGACGATCCTACTCAATAGGCTATGGAATGCAGCCATCTTGTGCTGCCAAGGGTGGTTAGAAGAATAGGGAATAACTATATCTGTACAAGTTGGCTTCCTGTAAATACCAAACTCGTGAACCCCACACCTCCTAGAGATTGACAGATCCAGAAAATTAAGAGTAGCCTCTGTTTCCACTTCTAATGAAAATTCAATCCTAGGGTGTACTGAGTTCAGGTTCGAAACCAGAACACCAAGTTGACGCTTTGTACCTGTCCAGCAGATTATAATATCATCCACGTATCTAAAATAATATAATATATGCATATTCTTTACTCAGTGATTGTGTAACCACTGAACAGAATTGTTTGATAAAGTAGGTACATGATGCAAAGTTGCTGACCTACATACATAATACGTTTGAAGTGTGTCTTAGGATGGGTGACCATTTCTTAAGATACTGAGACCCCTCCGTGCCTCGGAGAGCACGTTAAGCCGTCGGTCCCGGTTGTCATCTATGGCAAACGTTTGGGGTAGTTGGACCCTTTAAAAATTCTCGCGGTCTAACTACAGAACTTCGATATCGCCCATGGGTTGTGAAGGTCAGATGGCAGTCGCTTCACGGAAAATATCGAAGTTCAGCCGAATCACAGTTAGACTTGAAAGCCGACCCCAACTAAGTTGGGAAAAGGCTCGGGGAATGATGATACATATAGGTATGAAGCAAATAACTGGGAAAATACAAATACGATAGGAAATCTAAATCAAGCTTAATAATAATAGTAGGTACATCATACCGTCGTGTTAGAGTACCAGCCACCACGATCTGTGGCAAGATGGCCCCGTGTTGTCTAGCGGGGCCCCCGCCCTGGGTCCCTTGGGCCCCGCCCTGGGCCCCAGGGACCCACACGACCTGCTGAGACAAGATGCGCGCGCGGTTGTTGCGCCAGTACGACATCATGCGACCGAAGGTCAGCACCTGATCAATTAACAGTTATATTAAAACTCGTAAAACATATGGTCGAACAGTAGGTAGATCTCGCGAACATTGACAATATTATTTGTCCCCTTTTCTCCTACGACCAAAAAAGCTAAAGATAAAAAAAAATTTGAAAACACGTCAAAAACTTACAACAATCAACTTCAAATTGCCGAAATGGGAACCAATTACAATTGGACCACCTGGGGAGTAGTAGCTTTCAATTGAAAATAAGTCAAAATCGTTTCAAGATTTCGTCCGAAGATATGACGTAACAAACATAAATAAAACATGTCGAATTGAGAACCTCGTCCTTTTTTGGAAGTCGGTTGAAAATAAGGATCACACACAGGCACAAATTACATCTTTATCCCCGAAGGGCTAGACCCTCACGTGATGGGTGGCGAGCCTATTACCGTTTCCGGGGACTGGGTATATTTCCCCTCGCATCGTCCGTTTGTTATCAGTTGAGGATGACTCATGATGGATGAGAATCTTAGATCAAAAATATTATAGATATTGGACTCAGTACAAATACAACGCACAATCTTGGCACTTGGCAATACTATATAGGTAATTATTACAAAATTAAATACCATCTATAAAATAAACAAGATTGTACATTGATGGTTGACATAGAAATAATTCGTAATAATGAATACAGGCGCATCAATGTACAGCGCCGTTGTCGCATCCCTCGAGAGTCAGCAAGCGGAATAGGAACTTAGTACGGCGCGCGGTTGAAGGGCGCAGGTGTGCAATGACCGAGGTGAAGTGGTGCCGTTTTTAAAGCACTGATCGGTAGACTGATAGGGCCGTGGGCGGTGGGTCGGGGGGCCCACCGTCGTCCTGAGGAGTTCGACGCCCCTTATGTGTTTCGGGGGCGTCGCTTCTGTGTCGATTAGGGGGCAGATCAAGAGTACGCAGAACCAGAGAGCGTGCATGAAGATAGTTATGAAAGTGGAAGAAGCGAAAGAAGTATGCCAGGATCGTAGCAAGTGGAATTCCATAGTCTCTGCCTACCCTCATGGGAAAGAGGCGTGACCATATGTATGTATGTTTGTATAGATTGTAATTTATGATTTATCTAGTTATTTGGAAATAAAAGGCTTAAATAAAGAAATAAATAGACAAATACCTTCTCAGCTTCATTGCCCTGCGCGGAGAGTACATTTTGACTGAACATGTCCAAAAAATCCTTCGCCAGTGGGTTGCCCACTTTATATTTAGGACCATCCTTGTGTGGGAGCCTGAGGAAGTGACAGCATCCTGGAATTTAATAGATATGCCATTAGCTTCCCGACGTTTCGATCGTAATAGAGGTTTCAAAAAGAGCATAAACGTCCAAGCCAATCTCACCTACCAATGGCGCACCAGCCTCGATACCATAGCGCTCGGAAGAGCTTTGCGATAACCAATGATGTCGCAAGAAATTTCAATAAATGTATTAATTGGATCACGTGACTTCGCTTCAGCGAAGCGCGAAGCGTGAAGAGGCACATTTCTGGGTCGTCAAGTTGAGGGCCACTCTCTATAGTATTCCTGTGTACTGTGAGAGTCGCCCTCAATTGCCAGACGTCGCCTCAGCTTACCATCAGGCGGGTGGCGTCAATTTGTCGACCTAAATATATAAAAAAAAAAAAAAAAAAAAAAAACTTACTTTTTCTGCGATATCATTGGCTATCGACAAACTCTACTCTGCTACCAACGGACGTAGCTCTGATAAAGCAGTTTCCTGTAAGTGACAATACTTTCGTTCTCTACGTGTAACTAACAAGTTTACCTAAAGAGGACCTATGATATACCTCTGCCTACCCTTTCGAAAGATCAGGCGTGATAATGACTATTTTTATTTTGGACATTCTTCACACAACTTCATCTAGCCCAAACTAAGCTATAAGCTTGTGCTATGGGATCTAGACAACTGATAAACATACTTATATATTTCTAAATACATACATAATATACATAGAAAACACCCAAACTCCGAAACAAACATTTGTGGATCACACAAATATTTGATTCGACCCGGGAATCGAACCCGAGACTCCGGGAGTCGAAAGCCGATGCACTACCGACCACGCCACCGAAGCAGTATGCAGTATGAATGAATGATTGAACCAACCTTGCAACTGAGTGTTACACCACACGCCAAGTCCGTGGTACCGGTTGGCTGCAGTTTGCTGGTCAATTTTCTTCCTAGCGTAATAAGCACGCCTGCCAAGATCTTCCTAGCAAAACCAATTACATTTATTTGATCCTCGAACTGCAGAGATTATAGTTAGTGGTATGTAGCATCTTGGCTCCAACAGTCGTTTCAGTTTAAACTACAGGGGCGTTATGGATCTTCTCATCATCTACTTGCTCTTATCCCAATTATTTGGGGTCGGCGCAACAAGTCTTTCTCCACACATCCCTGTCAGACGTCATCTCTTCAGTCACTCATCTCCTTGTCATATCCTCTTTCTCACATTCCATCCATCTTTTCTTTAGCCTACCTCTACTTCTTAAACCCTCTAAAGTCATACTTTGCACCTTTCTTACGACATTGCTTTCCTCTCTTCTCATAACACTAGTACGGTATCTTGCGCGGTGCTTCGCGCCGCACAACGCCATAGGTTTTGGCCTATAACTTTTGACCCCTTAGGGCTAGGTCAAATTTATTGGCTTGCCTCCAGATCGAGGGCTATCCATAGAGGGGTCAACCATCATTGGAGCATAAGCAGTTCTCGAGAGCTAAGGGGGACATTCCCCATTTCTATATATAAGTAGATAGAGGTCCATGCATACCATGGCATTCTGTTATGGATCTTCTATAGTGCCCAATATAACGGCAATAAGCTTGTCCCCAATTACGTGGGACCAACAAAATTACTGGCAAAGTGTGGGTGTGTAATGCTCCTCTGCCTACCTCTTCGGGATATAGGCGTTATTATATGTAGCATGTATGTATTTATTAACATTTACTGCACGCATTCACGTACGCACGTATGGGTTAAAAAACCCCCAAAAAAACTCAACGGCTGTGGTACAAATTTTTCGCACCCTATTACGCGGGACCACTCACTGGCACGCACAAAGCAACTGGCAAAATATGGGAGTACTAAACCACTCTAACTACCCCTTTGGGAATAAAGAGGTAATTTTGTATGTGTGTATGTGTGTGTGTGTGTGTGTGTGTGTGTGTGTGTTTGTGTGTGTTTGTGTGTGTTTGTATAAACATTATTTACTCACTTCTACAGTCTTAGGCAGCATATGAACATCAGGTTCAAAAGAGCCTTCCTTACAAAACATCAATGGACAGGCTTTGAGTAATTCTTCTAACGGTACGAGTGGCCCTTCTGTATTATCAGAGTGATGATCACTGATGGGAACCAGGAAACCCCACCCTTCGGACTGGATGTAGTGGAGAGGATAGCCTTCCCAGGATAACCGGAGTAGCTTTGGAGTTATCTGAAATAGATATATTACTATGTTATTTTTTTCGAACTCAAGTATAATGTATATTTAAATTATTAGTTACTAGAATTTTAAGTTTATGACCTTCATATGAACTTTTTTTTTTGTGTATTACTTTTAAACCAATTTCTTTCTTTTTTTCAACACTACCGCTATCCACCTACTACTAGATCTATCTGCATCACCCTAAGCTTAACTGGAAGATAAGTTATGTGGCATTAAGTTCGCCATTGTACAATAACTGTGATATAAAAGTTTAAAATAAATAAATGTACCGAATGCAAAAAAAAAACAAATAATCAAATCTTTCCTCTTTACAATATTATTTTACCGAGATGTGGGCAAAATGGACGAGAGTATACTTATAGCGCAATGGTACCTATATTATACGTCCACTTTTCACCAGTAACTTTAATAGTCTCACGTAATAGGGAACGAGCCTATTGACGCTAACAGGGAACTTTGATGTTTGCGAGATCTTCCTCTGTTGATCGGCACATGCAAATAATGTGGCCTGGGCCACAAAGATGTTGGTTAGCTGGCTATGCATACGTAAATGATTTGAATGAGTTGATGATGTTCTACATTGAAAAAATAAAAAAAAAACATTTTAAAGCTTCCCTGATCTTTCACAAATATCTCAGGATGAAAATTGGCCAAATTGGACCAGCCATTCCCGGTTCTTACAAAGGAACAGCAATTCATCTAAATACAATCACAGATAATCCTACTAATATTATAAACGCGAAAGTTTGTGAGTATGTATGTATGTATGGATGGATGGATGTTTGTTACTCTTTCACGTAAAAACTACTGAATGGATTTTAATGAAGCTTTACAATAATATAGCTTATACATCAGAATAACACATAGGCTACAATTTATAAAGATATTGTGTGAATTGTTCAAAATATGACGCGGCGCGACGGGAACGGGAAAAATCCAAATTACCACGCGGTCGAAGTCGCGGGCGACCACTAGTATTATATAATTCTTATTTTTTTATATTTAGTTCGACAAATTGACGCTGCCCGCCTGATGGTAAGCTGTGGCGACGTCTGGCGATTCTGGGCGACTTTCATAGTACACAGAATTACTATAGAGAGTGGCCCTCAACTTGACGACCTACTGATGTGCCTCTTCACGCTCCGCTTAAAGAACCCAGGGTTATATGTGGGAGGAAACAAGTGTGCAGGCAAGGTGTTCCAAGCCACCATCGTTCTGCAGAGAAACGAATGTTTAAAACTCTCGGTTCTCGCGAAGATGAGAGTGAGCCTTATAATATAATAGAGAAGAATAAAATGTGTTATCTTGTTTCGTACCTGCATACTAGTAGTGATATTATTGGCTCCTGGTGCCCAGTCGGGCTCCTTGCCAGGTTTTGTACAAAGTTTCCTGTACCACGCCGGATATCCGGACAAATATGGCCGCTTTACCGGCAACAACTTTCCCATTTCAAACAGCCGTTCAAATTTATCATTTAAACTATCTATTTTATTAATTTTTTTAACACAATTATAATTTTCTAAATCAATTAAATAATCTTCATTTAAAATGTCAAAAGAGTTTAATTTCTCAAGCAATTTTTTTTGTTCTTTTTCGAAAATATTCTTTTCTGGTATACATTTATTATCACTCTCTGTGTTTATATCTACATCTACAGTGTGTTCGACCTTTTTCTTTTTTTTTATTTCTTTTTTTAATTTAAGTGTCTGTGTCGACCAATCTTGGTCCCACATCCATAGGTCCTTTTTGTACGCCTCGTTGGTCATCAACCGGCACGCTTCGTCGGCCTTCAACGACAGAAGCTGTCTCGATTCCAATTTCAAGTCTTCAAACACAGTCTCGGCAGAGTCTATGTACTGAAGCCAACTGGAATTAACAGGGAGATACGCGGAACCTGCAGATGTAGAACAGATTTATTTGATACGTGAATTTCATTGTTCCCATTTCCGCGTGACATCACTAGACAAAAAGTGCTCTTCAATTGCAATTTGCGAATTCCATCCATCCATCAATCTAAACCTCCATCCATCGAAAAATCCAATTCCATACACAATTTCGAGTATCAGTAAGATAATGACCCAGCTCCAACATAGCGACCACCAGAATAAGGAAAACTCTCAAAGAAACAAAGGCAAGTGGTATAAAAGCTAGTCTGCGTGTTATACGGATGTAGAATCCACACATCCATCCACCCAAACATCCATCTATCCATCCAACATTTCACGTTTAAGTATCAGTAGGGATAATTACCGAGCTCCAACATGGCGGCCACGGTTACAGGATGAGGGAACCTCTCAAGGAACAAAGGCAACAGTTCCACCAACACTTGGTGTGTAGCGATTACGTCGCCCGCACAGTACTCCATCAACTTGTCGAAGTTCTCGTGAACATCCTCTAGAGTACCCTCCATGAATACATCTCTGGTTTGTTTGTCTATTGGTGAACCACAATACAAGTTGTGCACCTGAAATTATATTACAATATGATACCGTTCGAAGGAACGTTCTGCCAACTGACCAAGAGTCCTAGTGGAGTCTAAGACTTTGAAACTTCGGCCAGGGCGCCGCAGACTCATCTACGCGCAAGACCTCCATGATCGCTCGCGACCCACCGTCCTTACAGAAGCAGGCTAGTGTGTGCTGTGCGGCTTTAGCGAGATATAAAACCCGCCCCCCAAAGATCCGGGATAGAACCCAACCTAAATGCGTGACAGCGATTCTTCCGAGTGAGTACTTGGGGCGCCCGGCAATGGACGTAGGGGCGGCCTCCGACTTGGGCCGCGGAAAAAAAATCTAAGATTATAATGAGGGCGGCCTCATTACATTATTAGGATAGAGTTTCCGTGGGAACTGGGTACGCAATCAGCTAGTCTATGTTAAAGGTTAAATGCTCACCTCACTAAGATTATTGAGGGAACTGATTTCTATCCAATCATCATCGGACGCATGTGGTTCCTTATTCTTCGCCTTCAGTACAGTCCGCTGGTAGCTTGTGACACCACTTACACTAATGTGCATTGACATGGTGTCCATGAAACGTACTCCTGATCATTACAAAGGATATTCATCAAGGTGGACAGGAGGTTTGGTGTTCGAAATCACTTTTACACTAGCATCATGTTATGCAGATGCAAAGGTGTAAAGGGACGAGCTAACTCATCCTTCACATGCGACGTACGCCACGCATTATGACATCTGAACACGATCTAGCCTATAAAGTTTGTATGGTAACGAATACACTGGTCATTCACCACGCTGTCTTACGCGTCACCGCGCCAGACTCGCGTGTTCCCATGCTATCCCACGCGTACGACGCTGTTAGTGTCATAGCGCGTAGATAACGTAAACGTCAGTTGTAGGACCAGTGTGTCGCTGTCTCCCACATCGCGTGGCATACGTCGTATGTGAAGGACCAGTGTGTTTTAAGCTTAGGTATGTGTGCGTGTGAATGTAATTGTTGTATTTAGTTTAAATTGCATAACACATGAATGATACTTTAAGAGGGAATTTAAGACAGAAATGTATTCCACGCGAATAAATAAATAAATATAAAATACCTGTTCTCTCCAACCAATACTGTTCTTTTATCTTGGCTCTGTCAAAAGAAACATTATGTCCAACCACAATCCTGGGCCGACTGATATCTCCAAACGGTTCCAGTCCTTCCGTCTCCAGCGGTATGAGATCTTCATACCGCATACTGTCATACACCTGGTGGTGCTCGTAGTTTGCTACCGGTTCACTTATCCAACTATACCTGTAATTATTATACACCTAATTTTTCCTCTGTAGTCCTATTTTGTACATCAGTTAATAGACGTCAAAGGAGCGACTGCTTCCTAAAAAAGTACAAAATTTAATTCAATACACTTTATTTTACACAACATGGACAGACACAGACACATATCACGCCTATATCCCGAAGGGGTAGGCAGAGGTGCATAACATACCCACATTTTGCCAGTATTTTTAGTCCCACGTAAAGAGGGCAAGCCTATTGCCGTCACCGGGCACATTTATAATGGGTTATAAAAAGTAGCAGCTATATTGTAATTTAAAAAAAAATTTGAAACCCGTTGCTTTGCGATGAAATGTTGATGAAAGGCAACAAAATCTTACGTGCCAGCCGCTGTGGCACAGCCAATTAAAGTCCTGGGCGTCTCGGACTATACACAACATGGAGAACGTACAAAAAGGAAATTTCACTTAAGAAGAGTACAAATGGCGGCCTTACCGCTAAAAGAGATCTCTTCCAGACAACCTTTGCATGGATAGCGAGTTTAAGAAATTAAAAGGGGTAGTGTACAACTATCACTCTAAGGAGAAAGAAGAATAAAGCTTAGTAAACAATTAAATAAAGATAAGACTAAATAGAATCAGAAAATAAACTAATATAGGTAATGATTAAATAATGAAGATAATAAAAGCACTGATACAATTATACATGCATACAGACAGACAGACGATATATATATAATTCATATAATCATAAGTCATATAATCAGTAAAATTGCACACAAGCAACGTGCGTCGCACTAAGTCTCTAGGCGCCTATGGGGGCGCAACCAGTGGCGCCGCCACCAACCGACGCGGTGACAGACGGACGGACAAACGGATGGACATGACGAAACTACAAGGGTTCCGAGTATTGAACTACTTTTCGCTTATAATTTTTCGCTTCACATCTGTAGTTATAAATCGCTAAAACTCGACAACAGCTGGAGCGATTTGGTTAAGTTTAATCTTAAAATGTTTATACAAATTCAGGGCAGGTTTTAAAAAGTTAATCTGAGGCGATACGAAGTTCGACGGGGCAGCCAGTATTATTATAAAAAAAAGAATCTTACCATGCATTAGGAGATACAGCACATGCCAGGGTAGGCCTTTTGCCAGCTGACATGAGTACTTCCACATCAAATACTAGTGCATCATCAACTGGGCAGGGTACTTTCTCTGCAGTAATACCAGTGTACTTCGTCCAACCTGCTGACCTGGACCATTTCTATAAAGATGTCAACTTATAATATGACTGGTGGATGCCCACGGCTTGGGCCGCTTGGTGAATTATATTCTAACTAACACCTACCTCAAGAACCACTCTAGCCATTAAATAAGAATTGCATCAAATTCGGTAGCGTAGTTTTAAAAACGTAAGCATACATAGGACCAGACAGAGAAAAAACGACTTTGTTAAGATTAAGAATAAAAAATATTTCACACACAAAAAATCACAACATGGTCAGGAGTCATCAGGAGTGGTTGATTACGCCAACATTTCGTCACACCTATATTCAGACACATGGGTATAATAAATTAATGCCAGGGAAATATGAAGTGTATACAACTTCTTACCCCAGCACAAGTGTCAACGTCAGTGCCACGAGATTCATACGCGCTCGTAATTTTATTTGGTTTCGAGGGAAAGTTTGTGAATTTCGATGTGAAATGGTTATCAATGTGTAAAGTGAATTGTGACTGATGTGTCGAATCGTTTTTTTAACAAAATACGTAAGAAATGCGAAGTTATAAGTTTAAATATATCGCCATTGACAATTGATTTACAAGAAAATATCAATATACCCACATTTTGTTTTCTTTTTATTTTTATTTGTTTGATGCTTTGGGTCATTAGTTTTTGACTATGAGCGATACTGAAGAGGAACCGCCGCCGCCGGCGACGGCTAACATCGAATCAATGTCACCGAGATCGGTACGACGAACCATCCTTGGATTGTCACATGATTCGGATTCTGACCTAGAATGGGATAATGAGGAATTTATGGAAAGTAGACCAGAAGAAGAAGACATAGCAACTATGGAAGAGGGTGGCGTATCTTTGAAAAGAGTGAGACAGAAGACACCGGAGGAGGAAGGGTCAGTAAATGTCATCACAGACAATAAGAGAATTAACCTAGGATATTCGATAAAACCCACGTCGAATGATGAACAACCACAGGCCAGCAGCAATAATACACTCCAGTACTATGAAGTTTCTATTATAGCTAAAGAACCTTTACCAAAAAACATTGCATTTGCTAAATTGCTGAAGGATAATAACATAAATGATGCTATAAAAGTTACATATAAAAACCCCCAAAAAGTACTAATTCGGCTGTCAACTTCGAAAGCGGCACAGGCTCTCTTAAATAACAAATATTTTGAAGAGAAAGGCTGGTTATGTAGGACTACAGATACTGTGACCTTTACATATGGCGTGGTTAAGGACGTAGATCTAGACATGAAAGATGAAGAAATCAAGGAGATATTAGAAAGTCAGATAGAAATATTTAATGTGAAAAGACTACTTAAAAGAGATGTTCAGGGTAAATGGGTGCCTAGTGAATCAGTTAGAATAGCATTCAAAGGACAGACTTTACCGGCATATGTCACAGCCTATAATTGCCATATGAAAGTTGAAATTTACAACCACCCAGTGACACAATGCTCACGCTGCTGGCGATACGGTCACACAAAGAACTTTTGTCCTGCTAAAGAGCAACTATGTCCTAAATGTGGAGATAAACATGAGAATTGCACCACCACAAACTTTAAATGTGTGAACTGTAAGGGAAACCACATGTCCATAATCAAAAGTATTTGCCCGATGTTTAAAAAAGAGAAATACATCAGAACAGTTATGTCTCAGTACAACTGTACCTACAAAATAGCTCTTATAAAACTAAAGGAGACCGACCAAGTTCATAAAGTTGTTGTAGACTCGGGGAGTACACACAGGACCAGACCTAGAGTAGAGACTAGCCAAACCACAGAATTTATATATACTGGCTCCGGCCCACGGAGGTACTCTGAAGTAGTTCGGAAAGAAATCAGACAGGAGCCGGCTAATACAAAAGATAACTCTGATACAGATGAAAATACAGAACAAAATAAGAACAATAAACAGACCAATCGTAAACCAAAGCGGACAAAGAAAGTTAAACAGTATAGGGAACAAAGAGAGGATCTATATTCAGCCGGTGAGGAGGAAATGTCGGAGACCAATCATGTAGTAGATGAAGATGAAAAAGAAAAGAAAAACTCTTTACTACAATATCTATTTAGAAGGATAAAGGAGATAGTTTTATCGAGATCGGAGTGGAGTGACAAGATTAACCAGATTATAAAGCTCGCCATAGAGACGACACAAAAATTCATTATGAAATATTTTAATACCAATACATTATTCAACTTGATGCAGACTCTAACACAATATCATGGATAATACAACTAAACGGTATAATAGAATAAACATACTACAGTGGAATGCTAACAGTTTAAAACCAAAATTACAAAGCTTTGAATTAATACTTAATAGGGAAAAAATACATATTGCTATAATAAGTGAAACTTGGCTTAACAGTGAAGAACAGATAAGGGTCAGTAACTATAATATTAGTAGAACGGACCGGGCTGACTCATACGGAGGCCTTTGTCTACTAGCACACAAGTCTATTAACATTATCCAGAAACCCATAATTGTTCACAATTCAGGTATTGAAATACAATTATTTAATGTTCAATGTGTACCTGGTCTCAGGAACATAATCAATATATACTGCCCCCCCTCCTCCACTACCACACAAAGCGATTGGAATCAGATATTTCAGATGTGTGACGAGGAAACTTTAATCGTTGGAGATATCAATGCTCATCATTTACTCTGGTCATACAAGAATGATGCGAGAGGCGAATACTTGTATCAAGCTATGTTTGAGAATGACTATGTCTCTTTAAATGATGGAAGCCCGACAAGAATAAAGATGGTTAACGGAAGACTTCAGCAAACCTCACCAGACACATCATTCGTATCGGCAGATATAGCTACACACTTCTCCTGGAAAACATCTAATGAATGCCTCGGTAGTGACCATCTGATGATAATGATGACCTGTGGTTTTGAAAGGCCTACAAGTCAAATACGGAGACGAAACCTAAAAGAAGCGCGATGGACTAAGTTTAGACTGTTGTTAGATGATAAATTTAAAACTATGGAATTCACTGGGAACGTACAAACAAATTATAACGGCTTTGTTAACAACCTCCAATCAACTGCAGACGAAACAATACCATGGATCAAAACCTGTAACGAACCAAATTCAAGATTTAAACCGAAACCATATTGGAATCCAGAAATTTCTAAAGCTATAGCACAAAGAAGACTCGCACTCGCAACAGTCAGACGAAATCCTACACCACAAAACTATAAAACCTTCACAGAAAAAGTTAAACGCGCTGACGAACTCATAAAACAGGCTCGGAACAAAAGCTGGACCAGTTTTTGTACAAGTGTTGATTATGAAACTTCCCCTGCGGAAATGTGGGGACGAATGAAGTGGATGAAAGGTGGAAGAAGTAATCAAACATTTGTAGATCCAGAAAATGCAAAACGCCTACTACAAGTTATTAGCCCGGATTTCGTTCAGGAAAGTGAACCCAATATGCTTGATTTCCAGCAGTGTGTGATAGAAAAACCAATTACTGTTGCTGAACTAGAAAACAATCTAAAGAAAAAAGACACTGCGCCAGGAACTGATCAGATTTCATATTCTATGATTTTCAATTTACCTAATTCTGGCAAATTAGTCCTAGTCAAAATTTATAATGAAATTCTTGTGTCCGGCATTGTTCCACAGCAATGGCGTGAGGTATTAGTCATACCGATTCCTAAACCAGGTAGAGATACAAATTCGCCTTCATCTCTGAGACCTATTTCATTGATGACTTGTGTCTGTAAAACATTTCATTTAATAATACTTAAAAGACTTGAGTGGTATACAGAATGTAAGAAACTATTTCCTCCTACAACAGTAGGATTCAGACGAGGTAGATCATCACTGGACAGCCTCACTGGATTAGTTACAGATATTCAATCAGGTCTAGCAACTAAATCTCCAACTATTGTGTGTTTCCTAGATATAGACAATGCATACAACAATGTAAATATAACACATTTAATTACAGTTTTAAGAACAATAGGAATAGGTCAACAAATATGTAGGTACTTGTGGAATTTTCTATCGGCTAGGCAATGTGTAATGACAATTAAAGATGAAACTATTGTTAGATACACAGGCAAAGGTCTGGCTCAAGGGGACCCCATGTCTCCACTTTTATTTAACATTGTTACTATGGATATTAACAAACATATGTCAGACGTGAATATGTCTCAATATGCTGATGATTTTATATTATATAAAACAGTAGAGAATAAAGATGTGAGTGCAGCAGTTGATGTAATTAAAAGAACCTTAGACAAATTTATTACCTTGATAGGAAACATTGGCCTTAATTTGTCAGAAAACAAAACTAGCGTATGTGTTTTCGGTGGACAGAAAAACTTAGCAATTAAAATAATAGTAAACGATAAAATAATTAAACAAGAACAAAAAGTTAAATATTTAGGAGTGTGGTTAGACAGATCCCTAAGATGGGGCGTTCATATAAATGAAATATGTCAAAAAGCTTACAAATATATTAATATAGTGAAAGTTCTCGCAGGGTCTTCCTGGGGAGTCCACCCAAAACACTTGCGCCGTTTGTATATAAGTTTAATAAGAAGTAGGTTAGATTATGCAAGTTTTTTGTACGCAAGTAGTGCTAAATCGCATTTAAAGAAATTAGACGTTTTACAGAACAGGGCACTTAGAGTGTGCGGCGGTTTTATACGTAGCACTCCAATCCACGTGATGGAGAGTGAGCTCAGCCTGCCTCCGCTGTCGGTGCGCCGGTACTGGCTCGCGGCGCGGTACTGGCTGAGAGCTGCCTCGCTCTCCAACACTGACCACATCGCCAGACTCAATGAATGTTGGAGTTCTCCGAAGAGACCCATGTTGACAGATATACATGACGAGTTTAACGATAAGGAAATATATACAACATCCATCCCAGATATGTTCCTTTGGACTATATGGGTTTCGTACGTGGACACCTCGAACATTCATCATAGCTTAGACTGCTTAACTACAGCAAAGAGAAATGTAAATGTTAATTTTTTGAGAAATTTGGTTGAAGCTGAACTGAGCACTAAATTTAAGAATGTATATAAGTTGTACACAGATGCATCTGTCAGTGACATAGGGGTGGGCGCGGCATTCTATGACCCGCAGACAGACACCTGCCACAGGTTCCTTTTAACAGTAAAAATGTCGTCGATGAGGGCTGAATTAATATCAATTGACCATGCTATTGACTATATTCTGGATAACCAACTGAATGATGTAGTAATATTTTGCGATTCAAAAAGCGCCCTTCAACACTTACAGGGTAGTGTAAGGGGTTCCCGCGCTACTCCATTGGCGTACCAAATTATTAATAAGTTATGGCAACTACTCCAGAATAAGGTAAAATTGACACTTCAGTGGTTACCCAGTCATATCGGAATACATGGCAATGAAATTGCGGATAGGGAAGCTGCACAAGCAATCATAGATGGGTCAGTGGTAGTCTGCACTACCTATGCCACTGAACATTTATATCTTGTTAAAAGAAAATGCTTACAATTGTGGACAGAACATTTTAATGAATGTTCAATAAATAAGGGAGTATGGTACAGAACTGTAATGAGCCAACTTTCCACAGTTCCTTGGTTTAGTTCGGTAGACATACCAAGGTCTAGCCTGGTGTGGGCAATGAGACTGCGTTCTGGGCACATTCCAGTCAACAAGTTTTACCACCTAATCGGGAAAAAGACATCACCTTTATGTGAACATTGTGGTGTATGTGACGATATGTATCACTTGTTGCTGGAGTGTTCCCATAACGATAATCTAAGAAAACTAATGATCGCTCCATGCCCGTATGGACCAGAGCTGAATTGCATTCTAGCTAATCCCACAACTAGGAAGGCCCGAAAACTGTTCAGATTCTGTATTATATCTTTTAAGCGGCGTAGTGGTCAATAGTAAGCACTAAGGTTATAAGGTGGTGTAAACGTAGGAGTGATACTATGAGGCTGCCATGACTGGCTAGACTAGTCAAAGCCTCCTTAAAAAATTAGATTAAAAAAAAAAAAAAAAAAAAAAAAAACTTCTTACCTTCTCTAGAAAAACCCCCCACCCCTTAAGCAGAAAAGTTGCAGAGGTCTGCAAGGATGACAGCGGTCGTGGCAATCAGCCACGACCGCTGTCATCCTTTTCGGCTGTCAGTTGCGCGTCACCTCGGGTAAGCATTTATTGTCAGTCGTCATAGAGTAAAGCAATATTATGGTTGGCGTTTATTATTCTTATCCAAATAAGAATAAAATATTTCTCACTCTCTCTCTCATATAAACTAAAGTGTGAAAAGTGTCTACATCTCCTCGATAGGTTCAATGACCTCTAATTATATGGCATAAATTATTAGAAAGCTACTTTAGTTACTGCTACTTTCGTTTTGAAATTTTTAATTCTGAGGAAACATAAATTAAAATAAAACTGGGTGAAATTATCTACCTTGGGCATTGGGGGTAACTTGCAGCTGGCCAAAGTTTTTAATAAACCTCTATAAGGAGCACATTGACTTTCGCCTATATTATAAAAGTGTTCAACAAGATCCTTCCCTACCAGTTTAGGCAAATTTAATTCCACATCTGGCAAATGACTACACTTTTTATAGTCAATCCCATGTTTAAGAAGGTTTTCTTGGCACCTGTTGATTAAGTAGGTAAAACATTAAAACTAAGGCCAAAAGCTTATGGGTACGATGTAATGAACTCAACCGATACACAAATCTACAACAAATCTTTGTTGTAATAGCAGCACAAATATGGTATATGAACGTGAATGCACTTAACTCAAATAACTTATTTCACATAGAATTTCATGAGAACTTGTAAAATGTCATAATGAGTCTACCACCACACTTCACAAGAGGAACAAAAACTCTTTAAGTACATACTCACTGTCTACCAGTGTTTCTGTCTGTAGTTGGTGTAAGTTTTTGTAAACAAACAGGAATACTTAGTAATATTATAAATGGTGGCTATGACTAGGCAGAGGCCTATTATACTACCATTTTGGCGATGAATCCCGTATTCATCAGACTACCGCAGAAAGCGAGTCTCTAACAGGTCGATTTGGTTGGGTTCTCTAAGAACTTGGTCTTATACTACCTAATTATAGTTGTTATAGATGTTATTTAGAAAATTTAAAGCTAATAAACTTTTTTTACCTGTTTACTATGTTATGGTCTGTGTTTCGACTAGGGCTCTTGAA
Source organism: Nudaria mundana (assembly GCA_963556515.1). Classification (NCBI taxonomy): domain Eukaryota; kingdom Metazoa; phylum Arthropoda; class Insecta; order Lepidoptera; family Erebidae; genus Nudaria; species Nudaria mundana. The sequence continues at coordinate 16,585,134 of OY748302.1, read as the reverse complement.
TAGTTGATCATATATATTTTTCGATATCATCTGTATATTTACATCATTTACTCTGAATTCCTTTGAAGTATCTTTTAAATTAGTTTGTGTGAGATTTTGGGAAACTTTATTTTCTTTGAGGTTATCAGTTTTCTTAGACTTTTTAATTATTACGGTATCACTTTTTGGTATAAAATCAGAATACATTCTTAGGACAATAAATCTCGATTTGATTACACTGCGAACTAAACTATATTTACGTAACATTTTCGGATATTACTTTATTAATTCCATATTCCCGGGCTCGAGCTTGAAGCTCGAACTGGACCATATTTGTTTATTTTGATATTTTGAAAGTTAGCTGACGTAAACAGTTTCGTTCATAAAACGAAAATCCAAAATTTGTTGAAAAACCATGAATGCAACGGCTGGTTTTGAACAGTAGTGGTATGATAGTATGTAGACTATGTCACTACATAGTCTAAATAACATCTATAACAACTATAATTAGGTAGTATAAGAGGCGTGGTACAAAAACAAAATAACACCCTAATCCTTTTTAAATAGGTATGTAATATTTTTTTTTTGTCTTACTTGAGAGCCTTTTATTGAACTTGAAGCCGAAACATAAAAGTAAAAAAATAATAATGAATGTAATAAAATTGTATTATAGTTTGTCTAAAAAGTCATGACGCGGAGCTGAAAAATGAAAGCGTTGGCGGCAATCATTTGGGTCTCGCTGTCGATCTCGCTGGTCGGCAAAAGTACTATTGGATTCCAATAGTACCTACTTTTACGACTGGTGGGATTGGCATTGAGCCTCGACTGATTTGTTGCCAACTCTTTCATTTTCCAGCTTCGCGTCGCGAACTAATGACTATGTCAATCAACTAGGTACCTAATTCTTTCGTATGACTTTCATGTTACTCTTGCTTGTAAATCATATCCTCAGACCTCGTATCCAGCTCGCTTCGCTGATTATCACACATCTGCAACATTTTGGTATTTGTGTAACCAATTATGTGACTATCGTAACGGAGACGGCACAAAGGCGGCTGTACCTAACAAAAGGAATATCAGTTTTTGTCAGTCACCTTTGCCACCATAGATTTTTAGTGTCGGGGATAGGTCCTAGGAACGGCGGGCAGCCTGCCGTCCTTACACCAACGCACACACCACCGTGAGATAGAACCTGAACCCCAAAGATGCGAGATGAAAAACGACCCGACTTAAAATTGCCAAAGTCCGCCCAGGTGCCGTGGATCCAAAGACTACAATATTGTATACCCTGTGATAGAGTGGATATCCTACCGTATTTCGGTTCAGGGAAAAATAATGACTCATTTCTCAATCACCAAGGTCTGAAAATAGAGGTAAATAATAATAGCCATTGATTGATGAATATTTATTTATTTTAGTCAAAACCAATACCTATAATAATACTACATAATTACTTTTAATAGAATAATAACAATGCTAGATAGACTTGCAATAAAAATAGTAAAAGTGCTTCTTAATCCTATGGAATGTGTTACAAAGATTAGTTAGTTCTTAATTGATAGTCTCCATTCTGAGTGATGTACCGGACCCAAGGAAGAGCTTGGTATCCACTTTTTTCAATAATTTTCAAGTATCTCACTTGAATGCCAGATGTAGTAAAATAGGGTATCTCAAATTTAACCTGAATAGGTGGTTTGCCATCGACTTCTTCACACTCAACAGATGGCAACCCGAAGTGGGCTCTCATTAAGTACTCCTTGCCTCCAGGGAATGATTTTATGGACCATGTAATAGCATTTTGTTCAGGAGTGTATTTTACACTGCCAATGGTTGTTTTAAATTTTGGAGAATCTGCATCTGCTGGTACAGGTATAATAATCTCAACATTGTTTGCAGTAGAACGCCTTTTAAATTGAGACTTTGCCTTGATCATGTACTCAACACGAGAATGAGCATGACGTTCAATGACTGATTCAATCCAAATTAAAGGCTTGACATGAGTGTTTAATCGATATGACATCAGTTCAAACTCTCCATCAGGTGGTATGAAGGAGATCGTCCTGTCATTTTCAAAACGAGAAAGTCTCACACACTGATGAAACTTCACATCTTCCAATTCCACTGATTTCGATTTGCCCCGACCTGTACTTTCAAACAAGACCTTATCATTCAAACCCAGGCGAAGTTCAGGCATTCCAGATAAATAAACTCTCATTTTGATTGCACCTACAATTTCACTTCGCAATACATTACCATTGCAATTAGCCAACAGGTTCACTGACTCAATGACATCTAAAAATACTTCATTTTTCCGGTATTTAATACCTTCAGATCGCCAGGAGACAGCATTAGTAACGGCCATGGGAATACGAGGTTGCATTTCTAGCTTATGGCCTTCTTGGGTTATATACTCCTGCAATATTTTACTGTCAGTTGTCTGTGGATAGCCAAAGTCTATCAGTTCATCTAACAACTCGTATATAACAACAAAGTTGTCGCGAATACTTTCTTCCTCCAGTTCTTTAAAGTATTCGGTCATAACTTCAACGATCTTGTACAAAAATACAAAAACAAGAGCAATATTAGCATTTTTCTTAGTTGTTGACACTATATACAGGTTGTTAGTCTTGATGTAAGCAAAAGTGCACTCACTAGTCTGTAAGAGGGGAGTGAGCATTCCCTCTTCTTCTTTTTCCATCAATAGAGGCATAAACTTATCTATAACGCCCAAATCGACATCACCGCGGTAGTTCCTCGAGATGAGGACCTTACCTTTCACATCCAAGATATATATACCTGAAGAAGACATGGTCCACTATTATCTGAAATGGGTAATACAGTGAATCATTGACACATTATAGTCAAAAAGTTATGCAACAGGAATAGTAAATAACTAATGTTTTACAGTTATTTAACAGATACGTACTTTATTTTTCCTACATCTATGAAATTATAACTATTTAATAATCGGCAAACATAATGAATGATATTTGATCAAAATCGTATCACAACGTCAGAAAACACCAACGTGAACTATGGCGTTGGCCGAATGACAATGACAGTAATGACACTGTCCGGTCAGAGACATTCTATACATTGGTTTGATTTGAGTGAGAGAGAAGTGGGGATTTCGATTTTTGCTGAGCGCGTGACAGGTGGCTTTTTGGTTACCTCTGGCGCTCCGCAAAAATCGGGTTTCCAGATACTCTCATACCGAATAACGTTTCTTGTCCTGCACCTGGAGCTAGTTAGGAATAACTAGTACTTCTGTGCTGGACTATCCACTAATCAAGCATTACTTTGACATTGGCGAAATCATCGATGAATATCGATGGAGCCACGTTGTTAAAAAAAGAAGTCGAAGAAGAGTAAGAAGTGAGAATCCACGGGAGTTCGATTTTTGCCTTAGCGCGTGGCTGGAGTCTTTCTAGGTTACATCTGGCGCTCCGCTAAAATGGGGTTCCAGACACTGAAGCTCTGTTCAAGAAAAAAAAACTTCATTCACTTCACTTGTTCCGGACAGAATTTTATTGTCTATGCGCGGATAATCGGAATTCCGACAGACAAGCACAGATTAATAAATAGTTACTACGAAACAGATACATCACAAAAGCGAAAATACCTACTCTATATTAACCTACAAAATTTTAATAATTATAACTGCTGCACAGAACGAGAAGAATTGTAGGTACCTTAAAAACGCGTTTATAGAGTCGAGACTGTGTTGCCCGCCGAGCGAGTGACGCCATCAGCGCTGCGCTGTACACATCGTTCGGATGTCCGCGCATAGACAAGAAAACTCTGTCCGACAGATGTTGATAACAGCGCTGAAGTAATTATTTATTAATGTAGATAGAATATTCTTTATCTATGGTAGTTTTAATTGTATTCTTGTTTTTTTTTTTGTATAGACTGACTGAGTTATGGAATTACTCGGCCACCGATCATATTTCGACCCAAAGTTAAAACCTCCTACGTTATTAGTTTTAACTCACGTCTCACTGGTCATTGCCAAGTTGCTGCAAATGCAAGCAGAGGCCATAACAAAGAATTGAATTGATTGACTTGATGGAGAAACAAAAAAGATGAAACAAATTTTATACACATGATTATTTAGCTAGTTCTCTAGTTTACTTACTTTCGGTATAATAAGCTTGGTTTTATTATGTGTTGTTATTTGTATTAGGTTGGAGGGCCTAAGTAGTTTGAGGCTAGTAACAATACATCGTAGCATCACCATTGCTATAAATAAAAAAAAATCCATTTTGGTCGATAACATGAGCTCCATATCTACCACACAGAGAAATCCACTTGTTTATTTAGACATTGCAATTGATGGAGAACCAGGTATGCCAACTTTCCCTACTGTTTTAGTTTGTTGTTTTGACTTGCTTTATTGCAACTACAGACCTACATAGGTATTAGATACTAAGTGCAATGTTGATAAGGCATTTTTTTAACTGGATTAGATGTTGACCTTGATTAAATATATATGTGGCTACTATGATTGTAGTTTAAGTAGGTTTATATCTACACAGGCAACCATATTAATTTGATTTTGATATTCTGTGTGGAGGACTGAAATGGTAACTTATTTAGAAATGTAATTACTGTCTTATTGAAAGAAAAAACTATCTAATGTATGAATGGTGTGTGCATTATACGGATCTTCGAGATTTCCTGTTATACAGGGTATGATGGGGTTAAATACAAACATCCCTACTTTTATGCACATTTTAAGTAAATTATTTCCTACTATGTTTTAGCAATTAGATATAATTAAGAAGCCAAGAAGTATACAATATTAACAAAATATAATTCCAATTGTATGGGGCTAAGTTAGACATACATTGTGGTATCTAATAGGGTGTAACAAGGGCAAACATAATAATACATTTCCTTTTATAATTTCCCAATAGACCCCTAGTATGTGAGGTAAATAAGATAGATCAACACGCACACAATTGCTTCATATGAGTGTAAAATTCATTCATGCATTGTTGAATATACATATACTAGGTATGCAATACATTCTGCTGTTGCAATAATTGAGCTGTTTGCCGATCCGGGTCGAACTCCTAAACGACTGGACCAATCTTTATGAATTCAGATATATGCACTCACAGCGATGGTTACTATGACCGTGCCAAATTTTAAAAAGATCGGTCCAGTCGTTTATTGTTAACTGCTCAGACATTTGATTTATTTATATATTCAACAATGGACAAATTAGTGCTCCAAGGTGTCCAAGGTCAGGTCGAATTGTCATTGTGTGAAATCATAATGTGAATAGAAATTGCATATAAAAACACGTCCATAACAATCTTGTTTTTACACCCACCCATTCATGAAATATCCTTCTGTATAACTTTCTATTTAATTTTTATGAATGTTTTGATGTAAAATATTATATTATAAACTTAAGACTAACGGGTCTTTTACGCGATTATTGAGATATATACATAAAACAATGGTAAGTAAAATGTTTTTAACAAGTTGGCTGTCTCAGAGAGAACAGTCTTGATAATGCCTCGTTTAGAGGCGAAACAATTGTCGACGTTTTGTTGTCCTTTTAATTCTGCGAAAAATTAATGCTATTATACAAATTTAAAAGGTTTTTTCTTAAAAACATTTTACTTACCATTGTTTTGTCATGGATTTTCGCCAAGTACGCCTGTTTCTATCCAATATATATACATAACTCTTAAAATATTCTATTCTAGACTTCTAGAGCACTGTTAAATAAACTTATATGTCGCATATCTGTGGCCTAAGTTTAAAGGGAGTAATTTTCACTTTTGGAATTCTGTTGGAAGGATTATGGAGCACTTACGATAGTTTCCGCTGCACAACTGCCCTTGTGTGGTTATGTCAAGCGTTTGTACTGTGGAACATGGCATTCACATTTCCACACCCTGTTCACTGTTTACAACCCTCGTCCCTCTACATAGCATTCACAAATTGTGAACATGAAAAACAGTTGCAATGGGGTGTCTGCAAAGGAAAATTATAATATAATATCTTAATGAAAATATTTGTGTTCTCTTTGTTTCAGCTGGTCGTATTGTGATAAGATTGAGAAGTGACGTAGTACCAAAAACAGCTGAGAATTTTAGAGCGTTATGTACGGGAGAGAAAGGTATCGGCACATGTGGCAAACCCTTACATTATAAGGGAATTAGATTTCATAAAGGTAAGGAACTAAAGTTGCAAAATTAGTTGTGCAGGTGACCAATCCTCATCTGGGTAACCCAAGCTCTAGCAAATGTTTATTTATATATATAAGATAAAATTTTGCTTATATCTATCTAATATATAAAATTCTTGCGTCGCTGTGTTTGTAGTTAAACTCCTCCGAAACAGCTTGACCGATTCTCATGAAATTTTGTGTGCATATTGGGTAGGTCTGAGAATCGGACAACATCTATTTTTCACCCCCCTTAATGTTATGGGTGGTAGTCCAAACCTAAATTTTTTTTTTAAGTTTTAGATTTTTTTTTTTTATGGTACAGCATTAGAAAATACATACAACCCTCAATTTTCCACCCTCTACGACCAACCCCTATTTTTCCATCGCGAATATACATGGCAAAACAATGTTTGCTGGGTTAGCTAGTTTCTACATAAAGACTTGTTATAATTTCAGTATCTCCATGTAGGGCACAGAAAGTGCTATATATGTACATAATTTTCTTACTTTTTTATATCTTAAATACAGTTATAGTGCTAAAACTAGGAAAATATTTGTAAAAGTAGATTTTTTATTCACAAAATCCTTTCCTGAACCTCTATGAATGTTTTAAGACCAAAATCAGCCAAATTGGTCTTGCAGTTCCCGAGTGACTCAAATGTCCAAAGTGCCCTGAAAAGGCAATTAAGTATTAATTAGTAGAATTAAATAGTAATTAGTAGAAAAATTTTGATAATGCTGAAAAGCGAAATAGGTCGGTAAAAATAAATATAATAAAGTAGTATGTATAGTGAACAAGTGTGTTTGTTCATTCATGATTGTATGAATTAATAGACTCGCCTTCTAGTAATAAAGTGTCTGGCTCAATATGAGTGTGTTAAATGTCTCTGTGGTTTTTGGGGATAAACACGTGTTTTGTGTGTAAAGTCCCTTGTTTATTATTGTTGCAGCAGTCTCACAGTTCTTGGTTCAAGGTGGTGACATAATAAATAATAATGGAACGGGTGGTGAAAGCATATATGGGCCCACTTTCAACGATGAAAACTTTATACTGAAGGTATTTGTTGTTACTAGTTTCTAGCATCAAATGATGATTGATTCATTAGATATTGAATATTATAGATAAAGCGAGTGAAGCGTCTACATTTTGCGACCATTTCACGAAATCCAATCTCTGCAAGTGGTTATGTGCACATGATGATCAACAGGATGTGCTCTTAATTATATTCTCTAATGCTTCTATTATAATATGTCAAACCTCTTTTCAGCACGAGCAAGGATGTTTAAGCATGGCGAACATGGGCTGGCCCGATACGAATGGCTCACAGTTCTGTATAACAACGGACACTTGTTACCATCTAGATGGGTGCAATGTAGTGTTCGGCACAGTGCTGGCTGGACTCGGCATCGTCAGGGAGATACAACAATATGGGGAAACACATTTAGGAAAGACTACGGTGGTATGTTAGTAAACATCAAACATATTTTTTTTGCTGTGCATATTGTTACTAGCGGATGCCCGCGGCATCGTTCGCGTGACAAATTGTACACTAAAAGTTTCCTCTTGAATCACTCAATCTATTAAAGATTTAATCATACTTACAGACTGACAGTGGGACTGAGGATGAATTTTTATAAATTAACTAGTACGGTGTCTTACGCGGTGCTTCGCGCCGCACCATGCCATAGGTTTTGGCCTATAACTTTTGATCCCTTAGGGCTAGGTCAAATTTTAGATTTTTTGGCTTGCCTCCAGATCGAGGGCTATCCATAGAGGGGTCAACCATCATTGGAGCATAAGCAGTTCTCGAGGGCTAAGGGGGGACATTCCCCATTTCTATATATAGATGTATGTCTGGCTGTCGTGAGCTCTTGATGTAATGAATAATGAATAAATAACTATTTCAATAGGAGTGTGTGATACAAGACTGCGGTGAAATTATAACGGATCATTGGGATGTGATGTGTCGAGACGGTACAGCAGACCGCTTGCCTGAATATCCTGCAGACTATGAATGTGATACGGATAATATCTCGGTAAGTGTTTTATTGAAGATAAATTTAATTATGCAAACTAGACTTGGGGAGTAAGCTACTGAATTCGTGACGAACGTTACGAAGAGTGTGATCAGATGAAGATGAGACGAAGTTGAGTGTATAGAACTTAAGTACGATTTCATACATATATTGTAAAGACACGATAGAGGGTCGTGGGTTCTAGTAAGTTCATATACACTTAGGTCTTTGGTCAGTAGGCTCTGAGGGACATTCAGTTTTTGAATATCCCAATAGCAATACGATACACTGTTACCGTAGTTCGGCAGAATTCCGATATATATGGCACCAACGGTAACCTTGCTGGAGCTTTTTAGAAATTGTAATATGAAGTAAAGATTTGATGTTGTCGTCAGTATTGATTGATAATGATCATCGTAGCTCATTTGGTCAGAGCATTCCTCCTCTAAGGGAAACGATGTGGGTTCGAGTCCTGCCGATGGCATTTTCAGTTTTTGTGATTTACAATTTCTATTTAAATATTTATTTATAGGTCGAAAATTTAATATCGTCTGTAAGAGATTTGAAGGACATCGGCAACTTTTTATTTGGCGAGAGTCGTTACAAAGCGGCAGTTAGGAAGTACCAGAAGTGCCTCCGGTATTTGGACCATGTACATACTTTGTTCGAGAGTATTACCGGCGAGGAAATAAAGGATCAATGTAAGTATTATCGTTACACACACATACATATACGAGGGTGGATTGAAAAGCAGTCTGCCTAACACTGATCCATTTAGTTCTAAAAATCAAATCTACCCACATTATTTAGTTCAGTTCAGACCTGTTAATTGTGTGAAGTTTGAAACGTGTGCGATAATTAGTTTTAATTTTATAAATTTATTAACAAAGCAATCTGACATCATTTCCGCAAATGGAGCAAATCGAGCTGCGTGCCGTCATTAAGTACCTCCATAAGAAGGGGCTGTTATCAAAAGCCATCCATGATGATATGGTCAGTACATTAGGGGATTGCGCTCTTTCATATTCATCCGTCTAAAAATGGATAGCAGAATTCAAGCGTGGTAGAGAGAGTGTGAAAGACGAACCCTGCTCTGCAAGGCCTTCGACGTCCACTACTGATGAAAATGTTAAAAAAATACTCGACTTAATTATGGGAGACCGCAGATTGAAAATTAGAGATAGCCGAGATTATAGGCATCTCTTATGAACATACTCAAAACATAATAGTCAACGTGTTGGGTTTCCACAAGGTGTCTGTGAGGTGGGTTCCGCGACTGTTTTCAGTTGAGCAAAAAAGGATGCGATTGACTATTGCACGCGACTGTTTGGAGTTATTTGAATCTGATGAATGTGATTTTTTGAATCGTTTTGTTACTATGGACGAAACATGGGTTCATTACTGTACACCGGAAACAAAACAACAATCAAAACAGTGGAAAAGACCTGGTTCACCACCCCCCAAAAAGGCTAAGTCGATTTTGTCGGCAAGTAAGGGGATGGCTTCAGTATTCTGGGACTCGAAGGGTGTGATTATGGTTGATTATCTTGAAAGGGGTCAGACTATAAACTCTGATTATTACTGCACCTTACTACGTCGTTTACGAGAGGAAATAAAAGAAAAACGTCCAGGAATGATCAGAAGAAAAGTCCTGTTTCATCAAGATAACGCTCGTGTTCACACGTCTGTCCAATCAATGGCAGAAATTCACAACTGTGGCTTTGAACTGTTACCGCATCCACCTTATCCACCTGATCTGGCACCGTCAGACTTTTTTCTGTTCCTTAACCTAAAAAAGCACTTTGGAGGTCAAATATTTTTGACAAATGACGAGGTCAAAGCAGCAGTAGACGCATATTTTGACTCTAAGAAGAATAATTTTTTTTCAACGGGCTAAATGCTTGGAAGGGAAGTTGGCAAAAGTGCATTGAACTTAATGGTGATTACGTTGAAAAATAAAAATTATTATGTATTTATTTTCTTGGTTAGGCCGATTACTCTTCAATCCACCCTCGTAACATAGTATAAAATAAAGTCGCCTGTTCTCTATGTATGCTTAGATCTATAAAACTACGCAACCCACGCACGCACGCACGCACACACGCACGCACGCACGCACGCACGCACGCACGCACACACACACACACACACACACACACACACACACACACACACACACACACACACACACACACACGCACGCACACACACAGCACGCACACACACGCACGCACGCACGCACACACGCACGCACACACGCACATACATATCGCCTATATCCGGCAGAGGTGCATTACACACCCACAATTTCCTAGTATTTTTAGTCCCACGTAACACGAGTAGGGGTCAAACCTATTGCCGTCACCGGGCACACATATAATGGGTTATGTCCAAAATGGCCAAAGGAATTTAATAAAAAGTAGCATCAATATTGTAATTTTGAAGAAAAAATTTAAACCCGTTGCCTTGCGATGAATCGTTGATGAAAGGCAACACACTGACTCAAACTGACTCAAACAGTCAATTAAAGTCCTGGGCGTCTCGGATCTTATGCGTGCATAATGTCACCTTACTTATATTTTATGTTTGTTCACAGATGATAAAGTTAGAACAACGTATGTTATACAGTGTAATCTCAATTTGGCCGCATGTTATATGAAGTTGGACGATTATAGAGATTGTATAAACTATTGTGATGAAGTAAGTACTCTCTACATTACTAGAAAGTTAGTCACTACTTTCAGATTATGTGATGCCAGAACAATCTTCTTTACAATTGTATTTATAATAGACATATAATTTTAAAACTCAAACTATAGCTCAAATTGCGCCAATAACTTCGTTAGTCCCACGTCTTTATATTGCTTTCGTCTGTATGTATGTGTGGTCAGGGCTGGCGGCCACCTTTTTTTTTCGGATCACCAAGAAACTTGGCACATGTTTTCGAGGTCTACTCTTCATCCATACTGATAATAGTAAACGTGAATAGAAGTTATTTATATTTTTAATTTCAGGTATTAGAAAGTGATCCAAGAAACGAGAAAGCCTTGTACAGACGAGCCCAAGCGAATTACTCTCTTAAAAACTATGACAACGCTTTATGCGATTTAAAACATGCCGAAAAGTATTCTCCCCACAATAAGGCTGTCCACAAACTATTAGACGAAGTAAGGTTAGCAATAAAAAATTACAACGATTTACAAAAACAGAGGTTGTCAAAGTTTTTTCGTGAGCAAGCGCAGGCCCAGGCGTATCTCGAGATCGCCAATCACTGAACTAAGACTGACTGTAGTTGTTCGTAGGATTATGTAGACGAATAATAATAACACTATACAATATACACATTTAAAATTTCTTTTTATGAGATTTTATAGGGTAGTTGCCTACTGTTACGATGGTTTGGTGCAGTTTCTTTATTCTCCTCTTTAGGACTGGACAGGTTTCGATGAATAAGGTGTCAAATTATAGGTGTTCGTCGTCTGAGGTAAATTGTAATTCTATTTTAAGACAAGAAAATTAGCCAAATCGGTTCTGCAGTTTTCGACTTTTAGCGAGACAAACGGACAGCAATAGATATTTATTTATATACATAGATATATGAATGTATAACTTTTATATTGGTACAATTTTGGTTTGGCAGTCTAGTGTTAATTTTATTTTAGTACATATTTATTTAATTTTTCATTAAAATCGACATTCTTTTGGACACATTATCTAACAAGTACATTCAAATATAATATGGTAAAAGGTAACTACCCTATTGTTGGGAATTGTAAGGCGCTGTCTTCACGAACGAGAGAATCGTAGGTAGCGGGTATTTTACACATTACCAGCTCATTTTAGCTTTAAAAAATTAGAAAGGTTTTGTACATAAATAATAATTATTTTTACTTAATTATATGTGTATTTACCGTTTGTATAAAAGGGATTGTGAAAATTTATTGTTTATTGTAAATAGCCGCGCAAGATGATGTCCTCCCAGACGTATCCGTCGACGGCGACACCCTTTCACTCGGAATTCCGTTCGTTATATGAGCACGGATGTGACTAGCAAAACCAAACTTAGTAGTTCCCCTCGAACATTGTAAGTGTAGGTGTGTGTGGGCTTGGGGCGAGACTTTCGGATTTGGCGCCTGTCCTCCAGCGCCGCCAGGCGATCACTCTCGAATCCATCGATTGCTTCATGGACGGATTTGCGCCACTCCGCTCGCTGGCCCGCCAGATTTTCCCACTCATCGGTAGACAAGTTAGCAGCGAGCAAGTGGCGCTTCAGGACATCCTTGTAGCGCAGGTACTGTCCCCCAGACTGCCGTTTCCCTGAACTGAGTTCTGAGTAGAATACAGTTTTTGGCAATCTGTGGTTCCCCATTCGCACAAGGTGTCCGCACCAACGAAGCTGCCCCTTCATCAGCATGCTCTCCATACCCGCCATGTCCGTTCGACGCAGGATCTCCGTGTTTGGAACCCGATCTCGCCAGTTTACGCGCAGTATTGCACGAAGGCATTTTTGTTTGTTATCGGTACTTTGCAGCGATTGATGACGTCATGGACCGGTTATTGTGACAAGGTTCTATCCCACATCGTGCGCGGCTATGGTATCAGATGTGCAAATGTATCACTGCGTTTTTAGGGTTCCGTACCAAAAGGGTAAAACAAATCAAAATCGTCCGTCTGTCTGTCACCATTCTGTATCTCGTGAACCGTCAGAGTTTCGAACTCTGACGGTTCACGAGATACAGGGTGGAAGTTGAAGTTGAAATTTTCACAGGTGATGTATTTCTGTTGCCTCTACAACTCTACTAAAAACAGAACTTAATAAATATTTAAGGGGGCTCCCACGCAACAAACGTGATTTTTTTGCCGTTTTGGCACGGAACCCTTAGTGTGCAAAACCGACTCGCACTTGGCCGGTTTTTGAAAACCAAAAGTTTATACTTTCGATTGTCGTCAGTTGGTGTGCTTGTTCATGTATCTTAAGATTATTGATTGATTAAGATATACATATAATCTCGCTTATTGCCCCGAAGACGTAGGCAGAGGCACATTATACGCACACTTTACGTTAGGGACTATTGGCTCGCTGGGCGCCACTGGAAATACCTCCTGGTGCGTGCCAGAGACGCCCGGCAACGGACGTAGAGTCAAAATAAAGGGACTTGGTTGGTGCTATAAGAGCCCATTGCTGCTTATAGGGAACTTTTACGCTTCGGCCGCCCTCGTAACTACAGGTTCGTAACCAGTTGAGAACGAGGAAAAAATTATCCGTATTCGAAACCACGGTTTCGATCAAAGAATTTTATTATTTGTGTGTGTCGATTGATAATCAATTGACGTGCTGTCCACCACGGAAGCTGTAAGTAGGAGGTAAGTAGGTAGGTACTTACAGTTATAATTGAGGTGTAGAATTTATTATTTGTGATATTGATAATTGATAAAAAAGAAAACATATTATAGAAGAATGTAATATTATATTTGAAATTAATTATTTAGTTAAAATGAATAGTTTAAAATGAAAATGGGGATATTATTTCCAAACAATGTCCTACTGTTATTTTGTTCTCTTTAAATTCCATTATTGAATGATCAATTTCTTCATCTATTTCAATGTAGTTCGCCGCTTTTTTGGTGCGCTTCTTGAAGACATCCGTAACTTTGGTCTCTTTAGACAATCGTTCTAATAAATTGGCAAAGATGCATTGATTGCATGGGTGATTACTTCGATTAATACAAATAACGTTTCATTTTTTTCATAAAAAACGGCAATTTCATAGGTAAAGACCTAATATTTATTATTCATTGATTCCTCAATATTAATTGTTTTTTTTTCGTAATCACTGGGTTTCGAGTAAGGAAAAAACCTTCTTCTCTCGAAACTGGTTTCGAACACGGATCATTTTTTCCTCGTTCTCAACTGGTTACGAACTGGTTACTGTAGTGACGAGGGCGGCCGAAGCGAACTTTTATATTAGCCACAACCTCGTCTGTTGATCGGGATATTGGGGATGCTTCACTTATAGGTGGAGTTGGCTCATCAAGCTTATCAACTGTGTCTACAGGCCATATTCCATTATGCAAGTCTTGCATGCATGTGTGACGTCACAAGTTGCATTCAAGTTGCAAACGTATAGGCTTATAATAAATGTATGTTACTTTAATCCTGTTGCAGTATTGAACTGTTGCAAGGTGATGATTATTTTATTATTTTGTTTTGAACATTCTACCTAGCTTATTGGTTGGTATTTGATATGTCACTTGCGTATTATTATAATACATGTACACTGTTATTTTCGGGTTTTTAGGTAATTTTGAATTAGGTAATTTTTGAACAGAATGACAGGAGAATAAAAAGGAAAACTCCACGCCATACGGTTATTTATTATATGATATACTATTTGTATGGAAGTTGCACATGTGACGTCATGCATGCAACACTTGCATAATGGAATAGCGCCCTTTAGTATATACCTACTGTTAATACAAGTGCATAATGAAATGTAAAATGTAAATAAATAATAGTGGGTTTTCTTCACAGGAAATCCTAAAATATGTTCTTTTATTAGTTTCACTACGTGGTACGTCGTTCTGAGAAGGAACTGCGCCTAATATGGGGGCCTTTTCTTGCAATTGTCAAAGATAACGAACTCTTCTGATATTGCATGCACACTTAAAAATGATGATGTTTTTGTATTTTCACTAATCACTTTCCAGATATATATTTTACTTATTTTTACTATAAAGAAACTCATCATCACGCCAACATTGAACTAAGAAATAGTACAACATGTGGGTACACCTACATAAAGTTAAAAAGGCAGTATTATGAATTTACCCCAAAAGTGGGGAAATATTTTCTTCTACTTATTATTCTAGATAACTAATTATAATTAATATCAAATTTTGTTATACTAAATACATAACATGTCAAAAAATATAAATATACAGGTTGAATTTTTCAAAAGGGCTTGTATGGCCAAATCCGAAACTATAAGGAATAGCGAAAAATGCTCAAAGGAGTCAGGAGCCCGATTTTGATGAAATTTAAAACCTCATCATTAGATTTTTGAAAACCAATAATCCTAGCTAATCCAAAAGCCAATAGTCCTACCAATAATCTCTAATGCTTCCATTACTTGATTACGCTGACGTCAGCTATCTTGATCTCACCGAGGAGCAACTAGATAAGCTTGAGCGTCTCCAAAATGTTTGTATTAGATTCATATTTGGGTTACGCAAATATGATCATGTATCTGATTTCCGTGAAAAGCTCAAGTGGCTCCCAATTCGTCTTCGACGGAATACTCATATCCTTTCTCTATTATACAGTGTACTGTTCAATCCGTGTACTCCCCAATATCTTAAAGAACGATTTAAATTCCTTCATGACACACATTCGAGGTCTTTGAGGTCATCGAAAAATTAATACTGGAGATGCCTATGCACTCCACGCGTTTCGCTGACAAATCTTTTACTGCCCAAGCAGTCCGCCTCTGGAACGCTCTTCCGTTACATGTTAGGCGTGGCGTGCACAGACACTTGGAACGTTCAAACTTTTGACTAAAGAATATTATCTTTCGATCTGTAGCTAGAACTGTACTTATTTTATATATTGTATTCATATTATTCATCGGATTTTTTGCAAACCATCCTTTCTCTCATCTTTGTTTGTTTTTTCTCCCCACCTTTGTTTTATCTATTACTAAGTTATTTATATATTGTACACTACCCACATTATATCGTATATATCTCTCTCCATCCAAAGGTTGCCTGGAAGAGATCGCTTATTAGCGATAAGGCCGCCCTTTGTACATTAGTTTTAAGGCATATATGTTATAGTTACTATTTATTGCTTGTGTACGATGTACAATAAAGAGTACTTATCTAATCTTACCTAGCTGGGAATCGAACCCGTTGATTTTGGAAAAAAAACACCTTTATTATTTCACTATACGATAGTGTCGCTGTTTAGGGATCAAATTCTGCGAAGTAATGATTTACGGCAAATTTAAGGAAAATTTGGAATTTTAATAAAATTCATATTTTATATACCTAAATTTTGTATTACGAGGGTGGATTGAAAAGTAATCGGCCTAACCAAGAAAATAAATACTTACACAATAAATGAAATATATTTTTATTTTTCAACGTAATCACCTTCAAGTTCAATGCACTTTTGCCATCTTCCCTTTCAAGCATTTAGCCCGTTGAAAAAAAATGAGTCTTCCTTAGAGCCAAAATATGCGTTTACTGCTGCTTTGACCTCGTCATTTGTCAAAAATCTGTGACCTCCTAAGTGATTTTTTAGGTTAGGGAAGGGGTTAGAAAAAAGTCTGACGGTGCCAGATCAGGTGAATAAGGTGGATGCGGTAACAGTTCAAAGCCACAGTTGTGAATTTCTGCCATTGATTGGACAGACGTGTGAACACGAGCGTTATCTTGATGAAACAGAACTTTTCTTCTAATCATTCCTGGACGTTTTTCTTTTATTTCCTCTCGTAAACGACGTAGTAAGGTGCAGTAATAATCAGTTTATAGTCTGACCCCTTTTAAGATAATCAACCATAATCACACCCTTCGAGTCCCAGAATACTGAAGCCATCACCTTAATTGCCGACAAAATCGACTTAGCCTTTTTGGGGGGTGGTGAACCAGGTCTTTTCCACTGTTTTGGTTGTTGTTTTGTTTCCGGTGTACAGTAATGAACCCATGTTTCGTCCATAGTAACTCTACCACGCTTGAATTCTGCTATCCATTTTTTGACGGATGAATATGAAAGACCGCAATTCCCTAAAGTACTGACCATATCATCATGGATGGCTTTTGATGACAGCCCCTTCTTATGGAGGTACTTAATGACGGCACGCTGCTCGATTTGCTCCATTTTCGGAAATGATGTCAGATTGCTTTGTTAATAAATTTATAAAATTAAAACTAATTATCGCACACGTTTCAAACTTCACTTCACACAAAAATGTATATTTTTTTTGTCATTTTGAAAAATAGTCAGTTGAAGCTTAAGATCTGATAAGTATTTTACCTCAGGATTTTTTTGAATTCGATCAAAACTCGGCAAGATAAAAAATGTTGAATGTGACCATTCTTCTTTAAAACGCATTTTAAAAAAAAAAACACGAAATAAAAATGTTCTATTTTTGTCCGTTTTACCCTTAGAAATCATTTTCCAATATAAAAACCAACTTTTTATCAATTAACAAATGAATTTGTTTATAACAATTAATAGCCCAACCGCACAAATTTTGTTTTCTTACCAATCGACGCCTTTAGGTCCAAGGTTTACAAAAAGTACAAACTGGGGAAATCACATTTTCACTGATTGGTCAGTCATTTTAGTTTTTCAGGGGGTTTGCCGCTTGCCTAATAATCTTGCTTTTAATTTCGTTCTAATTTCAATTTTTTTTTCAGAAAAAGAATCTTTCTGAACATAATTTAAAACACGGAATAGTTACGATCTTTTCTGTGATTTCGAACGAAACAAATTATGATACAAAATTTAGGTACATGAAATATGAATTTTATTAAAATTCCAAATTTTCCTTAAATTTGCCGTAAATCATTACTTCGCAGAATTTGATCCTTAACAGTGACACTATCGTATGGTGTAATAATAAAGGTGTGTTTTTTTTTCAAAATCAACGGGTTCGATTCCCAGCTAGGATTATTGATTTTCCAAAAATCTAATGATGAGGTTTTAATTTTCATCAAAATCGGGCTCGTGACTCCTTTGAGCATTTTTCGCTATTCCTTATAGTTTCGGATTTGGCCATCCAAGCTCTTTTGAAAAATTCACCCTGTATAAAAATAACCATAAAACCTAAAACTGAAAATAAAAAATTAAATAACCAAATCTGTCAAAATAAATTAATATTATTTTTAAAAATGAAATTTTTCCCACTGAAGCTATTCCAGTGGAAGTACAAATCTGACGAGCCATCAAACCTTTTAATTTTTTGGAACATAGTCTCTACCCAACTCCTTGTTAAAATATTGCACAGTGTACGGGTAAGTTTTGATGTTTCCAACATTAGAAGCATCGCTTCCTACCGAAAACATTCAAGCGTCGTAATAACGACTTGTTCCTGTGCAGACGGAGTGAGCACATACCGTGCTATTGCTGCAGCTTTTGTGCGTCCACAAGACATTTTTCCGGCAATTTTGCTATTAGAATACTACACAGCCGAAGGTCATTTCATTTGGCAGTCCAGGCTGTTATAGTTTAGGCCATGAGTTACATAGTGAAATACAGACATCAATTCGGCTTTAGATATCTCGCGTTCTTCATTGCTATCTTTCTTTACGAAGAATATTTGCAGATCACCTGATATTTTCTGTGAAAATACAAATTTGGTGGGTTTCTTTTTCTGCTTGTGTTTGTCCAAACTACGACTTCCTTCGTACTTGATTGTAATATCAGTTTGATAAAATTTGCATGTAGGTTATAATCATCTTCTTTTTGTATCCATTTGGTATAATCAGGATGATTTTACCATTTGTTAGAATATAGAGTAAAAACTTTTTTTCTTGGATGGTCCAGGTTCGGTTCCACCTCTTGCTCTTTTGGTTCAGATTCCGACATAATCTAAAACAAATTAAAACAACATTACCGGAACCGCGCCACCACTACTTATTAGAGATGTGCCGACTAGTCGGTAAAGCCGACTATTCTACCAATTTCATAGTCGGCGACTATTCGGCAAAAAGATTTCGATTGACAAAATTTTTAAGCCATTTTTTGCCAGCTATATTCTTCTGGTCACTGAAAGAATTCGGAATATTGTTTGCCTTGCAGAAATCGTAGGCTTGCTTTGGAACAATTTGGAGGGTCAACGGCAAGCCGACTTGAGCAAGTCTAATCACCCGTTTGCATAGGTCTTTTTCCTGTGATTCACTAAGTACCGGAGTGCGACCGGATTTTGAGGGGACCCAGATTTAAGTTGTTTCCTTAGAGTTCGCCTCGGTATGCCGAATTCTAAGGCTGCCTTACGTTGGGACATTTGTCCAGTAGTTACTGCTCTAAGGGCAGATGTTAGTTTAGCTTCTGTCCACTCCTCACGCTTTCTTTTATCGAGTGGCTCCATTTTGATCTAGAAGATAAAAATAAAGAACTGTAACATTATGCGTAGGTCACACTATAAGTTTTGCGTAACTTAAAAAAAAACAACATGTTAAAACCAAAATTTTATGTTTACATACATACATACATACATATGGTCACGCCTCTTTCCCATTGGGGTAGGCAGAGACTATGGAATTCCACTTGCTACGGTCCTGGCATACTTCTTTCGCTTCTTCCACTTTCATAACTATCTTCATGCACGCTCTCCGGTTCTGGGTGCTCTTGACCTGACCTTTGTTCAAAACATCTCCGATTTGGTCGAAGTACGTTCGCCTAGGTCGACCCTTACCTGCCTGTCCATTCACGCCCGCCTTATGTATCTGTTTCGTCAATCTTCTTTCATCCATCCTTTCTACGTGCCCGAACCATCTAAGCATCCCTTTTTCTATCTTACTCACTACATCTTCTGATACACCGCAAAGTTCTCGTATCTCGCTGTTCCTCACTTTCTCAACCAATGTCACCCCAGTCATACTATGTTTATTGCTTTTCTAAATACTCTCCTTTACATTTTAAACATTTTTTCATGCGATCGAACAATTTTTTAAAACAGGAGGACCACAGATCTGATGGCATGTTTTCTACGTGCTGATTGAACGCTATCACTGCCTCTTCGGAGTTGGTAAAAGTGAAACCTCTCATCAAATCTTTGATTTTGAGGAAAATACAGAAATCACAGGGTGCTAGGTCGGGGCTATGCGCAGGATGGGATACGAGTTGTACTTTTTCGGAAGCTAAAAATGAGTTTGTTTTGTTGGCCGTGTGTGAAGAAGCGTTGTCATGATGTCGGAGAACGCGACTTTTGGGTCGTCTTTCGCGAACTTTTTCTAACACCCTGGGTAAACAAATGGTAGAATACCACTCGGCATTAACACTCTTTTGATCTTCAAGTGGAATTGTACAGATTGGACTCGTAGCTGAGAAAAAAAACGCGATCATTTTTTTACCAACGTTTCTCGCCCGCCTCACTGTTGTTGGCTTGTTCTCATTTTCAAACACCCATTCACAAGATTGCTGTGTTTTTTCGGGTTCAAAACAATAGATCCACGTTTCGTCTCCTGTGACAATGTCGTAAACAGCATTAGAATGTCCGTGGTCGTACTTCAGTAGTATCTGTGAGCACCATTCCACGCGAGCCCGCTTCTGCTCCGCTGTCAGTTCATGACGGATCCAACGACAACAAAGTTTCCGAACTTTCAATTCTTCGTGTAAAATTTTCTAGATTTGAATCATACGAGGGTGGATTGAAAAGTACGGCCTAACCAAGAAAATAAATACATAATAAATGAAATATATTTTTATTTTTCAACGTAATCACCATCAAGTTCAATGCACTTTCGCCATCTTCCCTTCCAAGCATTTAGCCCGTTGAAATAAAAGATTCTTCCTTAGAGTCAAAATATGCGTTTACTGCTGCTTTGACCTCGTCATTTGTCAAAAATCTTTGACCTCCCAAGTGCTTTTTTAGGTTAGGGAACAGAAAAAAGTCTGACGGTGCCAGATCAGGTGAATAAGGTGGATGCGGTAACAGTTCAAAGCCACAGTTGTGAATTTCTGCCATTGATTGGACAGACGTGTGAACACAAGCGTTATCTTGATGAAACAGGACTTTCTTCTGATAATTCCTGGACGTTTTTCTTTTATTTCCTCTCGTAAACGACGTAGTAAGGTGCAGTAATAATCACAGTTTATAGTCTAACTCCTTTCAAGATATCATCATAATCACACCCTTCGAGTCCCAGAATACTGAAGCCATCACCTTACTTGCCGACAAAATCGACTTAACCTTTTTGGGGGGTGGTGAACCAGGTCTTTTCCACTGTTTTGATTGTTGTTTTGTTTCCGCTGTACAGTAATGAACCCATGTTTCGTCCATATTAACAAAACGATTCAAAAAATCACATTTATCAGCTTCAAATAACTCCAAACAGTCGCGTGTGTAGTGGTTGTTGGGAGGTATATTGGGACGTTTACAGTAACACAGTATGTGGATGAATGAATATTTATTGTTGACATGCATTCGCTTTTATAATAATGTATTAAAGTACCTATAGTACTAGAATATTCCCGATGATACAATACTGGTTTAGGTAGGTGTGGCTCAGACAATAGGAACAAGTTTAAATACCTATGCTTATGTTGTACCTACGATTTGTTTACTTGTTGAAGTGCGTGTGCGCATCTAGCTATTGGTGGAATATTATTGTAGGTACTCGAAAGTTCTGGGTGCGCCTTCTTGTAGTATTTAGACGTATGACGTCAGAGATAAGGTATGCGCCACACTACTCCCCCGGTGAGACCGTAACTACGGGCGATAGTAATCTGGAAATCGCATTCTGCGTCCACTTCTTGTTTTCTTTGTGTGGTCATCTGCGGGTTGGTAGTTCTGGACCTGTAGCTGGTTGTGTATCTCGTCAGGGAGTTCTCTGGCCAAGAAAGCTGGCCTCAAACGGTCTATAGTGACCTTTTGTGTCTTGCCTTGCACGTCAATATCGTATGTCTTCTCGTCGCGCCGAACTACTCTGTATGGTCCAGAGTATGGGGCCTCGAATGGTTTTTTTAATGGACCTTGGCGTAAGAAGACATGAGTAGCTGTTGGCAAGTTCTTGGGGACGTAGAAGGTTCTACTGGAGCTGGTGTGCCATGAAGTTGGCTGTGGAGTCAGCTTTGCCATATGTAGGCGAAGTCTGCCGACTAGCTCTGTCATGTCCACTGGATCTTGAGGGCTGGTAGTAAGGAACTGTCCAGGCAAGCGTAGTGTCTCACCGTAGACAAGTTCTGCTGCTGAAGTCTGCAAGTCTTCTTTACATGAGCTTCGTATGCCTAGAAAGACCCATGGAAGTGCTTCAGTCCAGCTTGCTGTAGCGTGACATGATATGGCCGATTTGAGCGTCCGATGCATTCGTTCCACGATTCCATTGGATGCTGGATGATAACTCGTTGTGAGATGATGGGTACCACCTAGAAGCGACACCAGGTCTCTGAAGACTTTTGACACGAACTGCCGTCCGCGGTCTGTGGTGATGTGCTCAGGGCATCCATAGCGTGCTATCCAACCTGATATTAAAGCGTTCACAACGGTCTCAGCTGTAATATCTTGCAGTGGATATGTCTCAGGCCAGCGTGTTGCGCGGTCGATTATAGTGAGGCAGTATTTATAGTTGGACGACAAGGGTAGCGGACCTATGATTATTATTTCGTTTATTCCTTTACATTCTTATTTCATACATTTTTAAATACATTTATAAAAAAAAGAAACAAATACATTTAAAAATATAAAAAATAGTGACCCACCAGTAGCGGAGTAGGACCCAAACTACCGGCGGTGGAGGCTACAGACTAAGAAACCTCCTAACAATACGGCACGTGTCGAGGATAACAGCCTTCTGAATCTGACTCTTGATCCAACAATCTAACGAGAGTCTCTTGAGATGTTGATCGAGACTCTTCGCTATTAATCCGTTTGCCGAAACGACCACCGGGACAATGATCGTCGAGTCTACGTCCCACATGGCGGTTATCTCGAAGGACAGATCGAGGTACTTACTAAGTTTGTCCTTCTCTGCCTTCACGAGATTCTCGTCATGCGGGACGGCGATGTCGACGAGCACTGCCCGACGCTGGGTCCGATCAACCAACACGATATCGGGCCTATTGGCAACAATAGTCCTGTCCGTGATGATTGATCGGTCCCAGTAGAGCAATGCACGACCATTCTCAAGAACTGGCACTGGTGTGTACTTATAGTACGGTACTTCAAACTCAATAAGGCCATATTGAAGAGCAAGTTGCTGGTGGATGATCTTGGCTACTTGATTGTGCCTATGCAAGTACTCGGTGTTAGCAAGATACGAACAACCGGAAATAATATGGCGAAGTGATTCACCAGGACGGTGGCATGCTCGACAAATGTCGACCGTACCGTCCTTCATGATGTATTTCCGATAGTTGTTCGTCTTGATAACCTCATCTGCAATTGCACAGGCAAAACCTTCAGTTTCCCCAAAGAGGTCACCAAAACGCAGCCAGTTCACCGATGCGAGCAGGTCTACGTCGGGTCCTGTTAAGACCCGGTAGAACCGCCCGTGTAGCTCCTTACTCTTCCATACGTCCCTACGGTCTTCAGTACCTAGTACCTTTGGTTTACGCCAGTTCTCGTTAGCCAAGGAAAGAGGTGTCAGGCCCTTGTCAACCATCACGACATCGCAATGAATGTCACACCCGTTCTGTAGAAAGTAATCTCTCAGACTGCACACTTCAGGTTTGTGGAGGTTCTTGGCATTCAAAAATCCCCGACCCCCCACTTCCGTGGAATGTACAGTCTTATGACAGATGATCGTGGGTGTAACATTCGATGCAATGTGAGTTGTTGACGGACTCGCCTATCCAGGGCGTCTAGTTCCGTTTGAGTCCACCTAAGTATGCCAAAGGAGTATAACAATAAAGGTATCACCCAACCATTGAAAGCCCGCATTTTATTACCACCGGACAAAGAACTGTTAAGAACTTTTGTCAGGCGGCCAAAAAAACGTTCTTTTACCGATTTCTTGATATCCTCTACCTCTATACCCAATGACTCTGACATACCAAGGTATTTGTATGTTTCGGTCTCGGAGAGAGATCTGAGAGTTATTATCTCAGAAAGTTGTAAATTCGGTGAAGTTACAACCTTCCCCCGTTGTACATGCATAACCGCACACTTATCAACACCGAACTCCATCTTAATGGCATTACTAAAAACTTCCGTAGTTTTTAATAATGTCACTAAATCTTGGTGCTTCAGTGTGAACAGTTTGAGGTCATCCATGTACATCAGGTGAGATAGAACCTCACCCCCTCTACGAAACCGATAGCCTAGCCCTGAATCCTTCAGCAATGTGCTAAGTGGATTCAGTGCTAAACAAAACCATAATGGACTCAAACTGTCGCCCTGGAATATACCACGCTCGATCCTTATCAAGCCTTGCGGGTCAGAGGCGTGCCCACCACTACCTGGTTGACGAAGGACTGTGGTCCACTGTCCCATACACGAGACTAAGAAGGATTTAAGAGTCGGATTAATTTTATACAACTCTAAAATCCTCCTCAGCCATGAATGAGGCACCGAATCATAGGCCTTCTTGTAGTCAATCCAGGCAGTAGAGAGGGCGCCCCTACTCCGCTTGACTTGTTGGCTAATGGCCATATCAATGAGGAGTAGCGCCTTAGTACCACGAGACCCAGCCCTACATCCATTCTGAGCGTTATCTAAGATATTATTAGATACTATGTGCGAGTTTATTTTACTTCTCAGAATAGATGTAAGGAGCTTGTAGATGGTAGGTAAGCAAGTGATGGGTCTATAGTTTTTAGGTTCCGTGGTACTACCTGATTTATGGAGCAGGAAGGTGATGCCAGTGGTCATGAAAGCGGGTAAGGAACCAGACTCAAGGGCTTCTTGATACTGTGTTGCCAAGCGTTCATGCGAGCTCTGAACCCACTTTATCCAAAAGTTGTGCAATCCATCCGGCCCAGGACTTTTCCAGTTCGGGGTCGTACGCATTGCACAACTAACGTCTTCGGAGTCTATGGTAATAGATTCCATGGGTTCGATGATACTGCATTCACGCTCGACGACACGGATCCAGTCGCCCTCCGAATGTTCGACGGGCACCGACCATAAGTCACGCCAAAATTGATTCATGGCGTGAGCATCTGGCAGTTGTCCGTCGTTCAAACGTTGTCCAGTTCCCTCCCACTCTCGGTACACCTTCCTTTGGTCACTTTGGAAGATGCGATTCTGCCAGTATCTATTTACACGCTCTCTATAACGACGGATACGGCTTGCCCATGCATACACTTTCTGTTTCAGAAAGTCAATACGTTCCGTGACATTGGTGATTATTATTATTATTATTTATTATCAGGCAGGCAGTTGAAACAACTGATAGTGCCTGTATCCAGTTTGGTCTCCATCAGTTTTCTCAGTGCGTTTGGTAGTAATTGTCCAGTCTGTTTTTAAATTGGTTTGTGTTCTCCGCTGATATGACACTTTCTGGAAGCATATTCCACGCTCTGACCACTCTGTTGCTAATGAAGTGCTTGTGAGGATTGTTTTGTGAGAAGGTACAACATAGCTTGAGACTGTGTCCTCTTAGGTGAACATTGTCATTGCGAGTGAATATGGAGTCAAAATTCCTAATATCGTAGTGACCATGGAGGATCTTATAAGTTTCAATCAGGTCTCCACGGTCTCTGCGGTCCTTCAAAGTTGTGAGGTTTGTCAGCTCTAGGCGTTCCTCATATGTATGTTGTTTTAGTGTTCTGGGTAACTTAGTGAATCTCCGTTGTACTCTCTCAAGCAGATCCACATCCTTTATGAAGTAGGGATTCCAAACTTGGAAGGCATATTCCAGTATAGGTCTGATGAAAGTTTTGTGGATCTTCAACATCATTTCCGGACTCAATGCTCCAAATGCTTTCCGAATCAGGTAGATCAAGCTATTTGCTTTTTTTTGTGATTGATGTTATGTGAGTTTCCCATTTCAAATCTTCGGCAATCTTGACTCCCAGGGCCGTCTGCACTCTGACCTGACCAAGTTGTGTGTTATCATGGTATAGGAGTAGTGCGGATTCCGGTTTCCTATATGTAGTACAGTGCACTTCGAGGCATTCAAACCTAGGAGCCATTCTTTCGACCAATCTGCTATTCTATTCAAGTCCGCTTGGATGCTGTCATGGTTGATCAATGGGTTAGCAAATAGTTTGGTGTCATCAGCAAATATACCAACATCACACTCCAAGCGTTGCGGCATATCAAACGTGTATATAATGTACAAAACCGGGCCCAGGACTGAGCCCTGTGGCACACCGCTGGTGATTGCGCGGTCATTCGATAAGGCCTCACCTACTCTCACACGTAAAGATCTGTGCTGCAGAAATGCTCCAATTCACGCCAGCAACTTACCACGGATGATATGAGGTCAAGGTGTATATGTCGGAAGCGACCTGATGGAGTGTCGAAGGCACGTAGTGGAGCTGATGTATGGCGAACTACTTTGCTTCGCTGGCACGCCTCACACTGCTTGGCCCATAGTCTGCAATCGCGTTTTATGCCTGGCCAAAGAAATCTTTGCGTCACTAGTTCTACACTAGCTTTCGCGCCAGGATGGCTCAGGTTGTGCAGAGACAGGAACACTTGCTTCCGAAACGATTTCGTGACGAATGGCCTTGTCGTTGAAGATACGTCACAATAGACTTCGGTGTTGCAGCCTGGCAGTCTGACTTTCTTTAGGTGCAGGGACGAACCGTTTTCAAGATGTCACGTAGCTCGGAATCTGTTAGCTGTTCCTTAGCTAAGGCATTGTAGTCTAAAGGTTGCGTCAGCTCTTCGATTCGGGATAAGGTATCGGCGACTACATTTCTCTCTCCATTGATATACCTGATGTCAGTTGTAAATTGACTGATAAAATCAAGGTATCGAAACTGCCTTGGAGAACAGGAACGAGAACGGCTTGTGATCAGTGGCAACGGAGAAAACTCGTGCTTCAATCATGTACTTGAAATAGCGTATAGCCTCGTAGATAGCTAAGAGTTCTCGATCGTACGGACTATATTTCTTCTGGGATGGACTGAGTTTTCTTGAGAAGAACGCGAGAGGTTGCCAATCTTGACCTTTACGTTGTTGTAAGACTGCGCCCATTGCTGTATCAGATGCGTCCGTCTGGATTTGGAGCTCAACTTTTGGATCAGGATGTGCCAAAAGTGCGGCTTCAGACAGACTTTGCTTGCACTTCTGGAATGTTTCCAAAAGGTTTGGTGTTAGGTTAACTGGGTGAGATCCTTTGAGTTTTGGTCCAGTTAGTAACCCATTGAGTGGAGCTTGAAGGGCTGCAGCTGCTGGGATGGAACGTCGATAAAAATTAAGCATACCCAGTAAACGTCGTAGCTCTTTAACCGTTTTAGGTATTGGAAAGTCCAATATGGCTTTGACTTTGCTATCTAGCGGTTGTATGCCTGCTGCGGAGACTCTGTATCCCAGGAATTCAACTTCTGGTCTCCCAAAGATGCACTTGCTAGTGTTAATGAGTACACAGTAGTCGCTTAGCCTTTGAAACAGTTGTCTTAGGTGTTCTTGATGTTGAGTTTCGCTGTTAGTGCTGACCAAAATGTCATCTATGTATGCGAAACAGAAGTCCAGGCCTCTGAGTACCTCGTCCATAAAGCGCTGGAACGTCTAGGCGGCGTTGCGGAACCCGAATCCCATAAATGGGAACTCGTACAATCCCATGGGACTCGTTATTGCAGTCTTCGGTATGTCTTCTTCAAAGATTGGGATTTGGTTGTACGCATTTACGAGGTCGATGGTCGAGTAAATAGTGCTGCCAGTGAGTTGGTACTTAAAATCTTGCAGGTGCTTGATTGGATACTGATCTGGAATTGTGCGTGAGTTCAGTAGTCTGTAGTCTCCACAAGGTCGCCATCCATCATTCTTCTTGCGTACCAAATGGAGTGGTGAAGACCATGGACTGTCGGATATACGTGCGGTACCGCTTAACTCAGCTTTCGCAATTTTTAAGCGTTCTGGATCCAAGAGACGTGGGCGGCTGGCTACTGGTGGGCCAGGAGTGGTGCGTATATGGTGCACCGTTGAGTGCTTCACGACCTTGGGTTTACCAACAGGGCGCGTGACGTCCGAGTACTGTCTATACAACCGATGCACATACGGGTATTTGAACGATCTACGCGGCCAAAATTATTTTATGAGCTATATGGTTTTTAAAGGATATAATAAAACAAAATAAATACGTTTTAACGAATTATAATGCCTATGTTGACATTTTACAATATTATTATGTACATACATACTAAAAAAACTAATTTTCATCTTAGTCACGCTCTGAAACATTTATAACATTTGGCTTCGCTGGCATAAGTAATTCTATTGTTTCTGGTAAAAATGTGTTCATCCTTTTTCTTACGACACTTTTCATGCTACTCAAAAGAGGATATGATGTTAGCAGTAACCGATTAAAAATATCTCTGTTACAATTTTCTCTAGAAAATTTGCGCGCAAAATCTTGGCGGTATGACCTAAAATGTTTATTACGCGCTTCTGCGGCCTCTTCTGAAAGCTGTCCAATGGGCAACAAAGCATTTTTTATAATAACTGCACCATGAATTAATATCTTGTGCATTGTTGGAGTCATTGGGTGCCATGGGTATAATTCAACGTATAAACGAGCAGTGTCTAATGCGTATTTATCATATATTTCAGCATTGATTATATGTCCGCTCGAAATAGTTTCTAGTATAACCTTTAATCTATATATTAAATCATAATTAATGCCAGTTATATCAGAAGCCAATACCGGGTCTTCAAAAAACCTTCGGCTTGTGTTACCGTCATTTGTATTGCCAAAATTTGCTTTCGGTATATCTACTAATAAACCAGTTTCTTCGCGAAACCGTTTCTGGATATGGAGTTTTTTTTCAAGTTCCAGTTTTTTTTCTGCCTCAGTTTTCTTCTCTCTATATTTTTTAACTGGTAATTTATAAGCCAAATGTAGAATACTTTCGAAAAGTCTTATTCTGGCATGTAAAACCGAAAGCCCAAATTCTAGAGCCTCTGAATTTACTTCTTTCTGCACATCAATCTTATTGAAATCCATAGAAGTAGCACCACATATGTAGCATCTAATTGTGGATTTTGTGCCAGTGGCACTGTTACATACCTTGCCATCTACCATTGTCATCACGAACACATGACGAACCGAGAACTTATTTCCATTTAAGTCAACTTCTGTGCTGCTAAGCAACCTTGCAGATTCTTTTACGAATTTGATTTCTTCTTCTGTAACGTCTGTATTTTCTTTTACAAACCGAAATCTTATAGGGCGGCAAAATCGGGGAGAAGAAGGCGTTGGATTTTCCCATATCAATTTTTCATTTTCACTGCCAGAAACTAACCTTAAGAGCCATTTCACGTTTTCGCACGAATTTCTAATATTTTGAGCTCCTAAATTACCATAGTCTGTAATAACTAGAAGTTATTGAATATGCGCAAAAAATGAGCCAAGCCTTCGTGTTGACGTTTAATGTAACACATTTACTAAAAATAACTTATTTGATCTATAGTAATCAATTTCCCACAAGCATTTTATTGAAAAACGGGCGCAGAGTTGATTTCAGAGTCGTATTTCAATCAAAAATACTTATTAATTGAGTTTAAAAAAATACATAAAGCATTGGATATATATTTTAATCGTCATTTAATGTAACAGATGATTGAATTATATTACAATTATTTAGTAAAAAAATAAACCATTCGGCCAATTTTTGAGTTTAACATCGCAATTTGATCGTGATTTTTGGCTTAAATAGACAGTAATTACAAAAATAAAATTATTCCAAAATAAACTACATTCATTAGAGAACCGATTTCTGCAGTAATATAGGAAATTCCTGCATATACTTTGTCAAAATATTGATATAACTTCAATCGAAATTACAATAAATTACGATACACAAGTGGGCACCGCTTAGTACGGCGCGAGCGCCCATTGGAGAAGGACCTGTGTCATTTTTTCCCGCGTCCCGATTATCGAGCATTCGTAGAGTGAAACCATTATTGTACTGCGACCACATAGCTTTGATCTGCTTTGTATTTTTTCACAAGGTAAATTTTGGTTTATTATCAAGTATACTGTATGATTTTCATTGTTTGTAGAAAAAATATATATTTTTGTTTTATTAGTTTTAGCAATGGGGCGCAAGGATTGTGTATACCGTTGTGTTAAAAAAAGGAAACGTGATAATTCTGCAGCCTTAGAGAAAGCAACAGAAGTGAGGTAAATATCTATTTATTTTTATTTACAATATTTATTTACATAGTAACTGATTATTTATTGATTAAACATACAATTTTTTTTTTATATTTAGGTCGACAAATTGACGCCACCCGCCTGATGGTAAGCTGTGGCGACGTCTGGCGATTGTGGGCAACTCTCACAGTACACAGGAATACTATAGAGAGTGACCCTCAACTTGACGACCCAGTAATGTGCCTCTTCACGCTTCGCTTAAAGAACCCAGGGTTATATGTTGTAGGAAACACGTGCGCGGGCAGGGCGTTCCAAGCCACCATCGTTCGGCAGAGAAACGAACGTTTAAAACGCTCACTTCTCGCGAAGACGGTTTCCACGGTACGAGAGTGACATCTCTGCCCGGCACGCGTTGTTCGGGATCGGAAGGGAGAGGGTGGGATCAGATTGAAGAGCTCTTCATAACACTCACCGTGGTAAATACGGTAGAACGCGGCCAAGGAAGCAATTGTTCGGCGCTGGGCTAGCGGCTCAAGGCTTCCCGTTACCTCCGGACAATCTATAATGCGAACAGCGCGTCGCTGCATAGCGTCGAGTGCGTCCAGCAAATACTTCGCGGTCCCAGAGGTGAGAGCAGTATTCGACGCAGGGTCTAATCTGCGTTTTGTACAGCAGACACCTCTGGTGCGGTGTAAAGAATCGCTTTACCTTGTTCAGTATTCCTAGTTTCCGCGAAGCTAGCCCAATACATCTCTCAATGTATTTAGTGTTATTGAGCTCTCGACGTACGTCTATGCCAAGGATGTCGAGATTATCCTTCATTGGTAAAGTTGCATTCTGAAGAGTGGGTAGGGGAAGGAAAGGGATTTTTTCGCTGTAAATGCACACGCCTGTGTTTTGCGGGCATTGAACTCGACCAAGTTCTCGGCACCGCATTGGGAGATACTATCGAGGTTACGGTCGAGATCAGCCACGAGTCGTCATCTCTCCTCCTCAATCTCAGATCGCCCCGCCGCCGCCGTCGGACGAACCGAGTAACTACCGTGCAGTGTGCTGTCATCTGCATAGCAATGAATGTTCCCGAGGGATAGCATATCATTAATATGCAGAAGAAAGAGAGTTGGTGATAGTACGGACCCCTGCGGTACCCCGGCATTCACTTGCAAGAAGCGAGAAGCCTGGCCATCGCAGAGGACCCGCACTCGGCGCTCGTTTAAAAAGCTGGCATTCCAGCTGCACAGTTGAGGAGGTAGACCATATGCCGGAAGCTTGGAAAAGAGCGAAGCATGCCAGACCCTATCGAAAGCTTTGGCGATGACCAGGCTAATAGCCAAGGACTCGCCTTACTTTTCCACAGCCCCACCCCATACATGCGTTACGAATGCCAGGAGGTCACCCGTTGATCGTTTTGGCCTGAAGCCATATTGCCGATCATTGATTAGCGAGTGATCCTCCAGGTATCGCATGAGCTGCTTATTGATAAGGAGCTCAAGCACCTTGCAAATGACTGAGGTGACAGCTATGGGTCGATAGTTGCCTGGATCGGAGCGATCCCCTTTCTTGGGGATCGGTTGTACGTTCGCCTCTTTCCAGACCTCCGGCACGAGCCCTGTAGAGTATGACAGGTGGTACAGACGCGTTAATACTGGAGACAACTCAGCAGCACATTTTCGTAACACCACCGCCGGAATGCCGTCAGGGCCACTGGCTTTCCGCGTGTCGAGCGACCGCAGCACTGCCCGTACATCACATTGCCTGATAACAATATCAGGCATAGTGTGGCCACAGTTGGCGATGGCAGGGGGCTGCAGGCCACGGTCATCGACGCGGGAATTAGCCGCAAAGAGGTCTGCGAGCATGTCCGCCTTCTCTTGGGCTTTGTGAGCCAGTGATCCATCAGGAAAACGCTGTGGTAGCAGCGAGGGTTGGCAAAAATTAGACTGTACGGCTTTGGCCAGTTGCCAGTATCCACGGCTGCCCGTGGGGTGGGATGTGAGCTCCTGACCAAGCCGCGCGACGCGCTGGGCATCCGCTCTCTTGAAGGCCCTCTTGCTGGACCTAGTGGCCCTATTGTACGCTGCTTTGAGGCGGTTCACATTCGGGTCACGTGCCGCCCGAGCCCTGACCCAGGCGCGATACGCCGACTGGTTTTTTCTGGACAGCCTCGGCACATTCACGCCCGAACCAGGGGCGAGCTTTGCGGATGCTGGCGACATCAGTGAAAGGGATATAATATTCTATCCCTAGACTGATCTCGTCAGCAACGGCAGCAGCGCTATCCGAAGGCGCCTTCCCTACAAAGCAGCGTTGACTCCACGGGACGGACGCAAAGTAATCGCGGAGACCGTCCCAGTCTGCCGACGAGTAGTGCCATAGTCGTCGAGTCATTTGCTCAGCACGAGCAGGCGGTGGCACTTGGAAGCTGGCGTGCACCACACAGTGGTCGGAAGTGCCCAGTGGGGCGCGTACCGACAACTGTACTCGGCTGGGCGACTCGTCAGCAGTAGATCCAGCAAGGCGGGCGTCAGCGTTCGGGAACCGCACCTGCGCATCGTCAGCCATTTCGCTGAGGTATTCGAAAAGCCTTGTTGTCCCAGTGTCCCCTGTGTGGGAGCGGTAGACGCACACGTAGATCTGGCTCATAGAGCCATGATCCACGTGCAGCCAAAGGACGGAGTAGGAGGGGTTCTCTAGACAGCGCAACCGGCGGAAGCAGACATCCGCCCCAACGAACACGCACACTCCGGCTTTGTCGCGGAATTGTTCCTCAATGACATAACCCGGGTAACTGAGGTAAGACGTGTAGTCAGGGCGGCGTATCTGTGTCTCCGTAAGGAACATCACAGACATCAACATATTATGTGTATTTGCTGTATGGACTGGGCCTGATTTTTCCTTTTTTTTTTTTTTTTTTTTTTTTTTTTTTTTTTTTTATATTTATGTCGACAAATTGACGCCACTCGCCTGATGGTAAGCTGAGGCGACGTCTGGCAATTGAGGGCGACTCTCACAGTACACAGGAATACTATAGAGAGTGGCCCTCAACTTGACGACCCTGTAATGTGCCTCTTCACGCTTCGCTTAAAGAGCCCAGGGTTATATGTAGGAGGAAACACGTGCGCAGGCAGGGCGTTCCAAGCCACCATCGTTTGGCAGAGAAACGATCGTTTAAAACGCTCGGTTCTCGCGAAGACGGTTTCCACGGTATGAGGGTGACATCTCTGCCCGGCACGCGTTGTTCGGGATCGGAAGGGAGAGGGTGGGATCAGGTTGAAGAGCTCTTCAGAACACTCACCGTGGTAAATACGGTAGAACGCGGCCAAGGAAGCAATTGTTCGGCGCTGGGCTAGCGGCTCAAGGCTTCCCGTTACCTCCGGACAGTCTATAATGCGAACAGCGCGTCGCTGCATAGCGTCGAGTGCGTCCAGCAAATACTTCGCGGAGCCGTCCCAGAGGTGAGAGCAGTATTCAACGCAGGGTCTAATCTAATCTGCCCTTGAAAGTAGTAAGAGTACAGAAAGACGACGTTTTTTGGCAGGAGAAAATGCTACCCAAATTGACTCGATTTTACCAAGACTGCGTATTACCCGAAATCATAGACCCAAGAAAGGCAAATTCAATGACTTTACGCCAATTATTCATAAAGCATTAATGAGTATTTTATTGTTAATCGACAATAATATGTGATTGTTTTTATCCTAATTGTTATTATATTATTTTACATATCTAACTTCTTGTTTTTCTATTTACCTAACCTGAAAATTTCACTAGACTAAATAAAATATCGTTCCCGCCTAGACCAATTCAACTTTTTTAAATTTAAATCGTATTAAATATATAACTTTCATAAATCTCATATAAAATCACATTACGACTCAAGATTGCTTCGTCCGTCTCGTCTCTCGCGTTACACTGTTTATGTTACGTTTGAGTGAGTAGTTACGCACACATAAACAATTATACAGTATTTTACCTAAACTCAAGCGCAATCATTTTGTGAAATGGCTCTTAAAGGGACAAAACAACTTTGAAAAATGTTTGCATCAGAGTCCACATCATTTACGAATTTCTGTTTAAATTGAGATTGATGTGAGCCATCACAACCCCACTTTGAAATTAACTTTAAACTCTCTCGTTCTTGGTCTTTCAATGTTGTTAAAACTTCTTCTAGAAAAATAAATAACCGCTTAACTGTGTGGTCAACTAAAGGTTGTAAATCGGTTTCGGCGTAAGTACTCGTCACTCTACACGATTCTGGTGGAGGATAGCAGTCTTGTTTCGCTTTTTGTAACAAGGTATAACAAGGGAAGAACTTCTTGTTGGTATTTCTCACTATTTCATATTGTCGGCGGCTTAAATCGGCTTCTACAAACATCGACAATGCTTGCATTGGCGTCAGTGAGCAAGTTTTATCACTCTTTGATTTTGAAAAAGCTTTTTTGTATTTAGTTGCACGAGTCGGAGTACTGGTGATTTCTTTGAGTATTTCGGATGCATCTCGTTTTCCAGCTTTCCGCAACTCAATTTGAGCAGCATGAATGATAACGTCCTTTTCCGAAATAGACCGTAAATCTTCAGTTTTCCGCCTTTTAGATCTTTCGCTTGACTCTTCAAATAATTTCGATGGTCGTCCCGGTCGATTTTGTGAAATGACAGGTAACTCAAACGTTCCTTCTAACCAGGAATGATTGTTTTTAAGAAATACGTCTTCCATTTTATGTGCTTTTAACCATCTTTGCTTAATTTGAGATTTGAAGTGTGCAAATGTGGTTTTTAAGCTCTTAATTTGATTTTCTGTATAATCTTCACATGATATTAGTTGACTATTCAGTAAATTTAATTTATCTTCTAAATTACTCAAATTGAAACTCTGCATACGATGAAATAAATATTTACGGGTCACAATTCTTACTCCTGAGGGACCTTGTGAACCTAAAAGAAAAATATCTGTTTTTAGAACGATATAAATCGTAATCATATTTTTTTTGTATTTTAGATAAAAAAGAGTAATACACGAAGAAACTACCAATCTGCGGCTTTCTGCGGCAAATTTTTTGATTTATTACTAGCCAAATATACAAACTTTCGATTGCATTCGATATTATGACAGGATCTATCTTGATAATATAACAAATATTTGATTCAATAACATTTTAACAAAAAAAAATCTAACATATGGGTTCCTTTAAAATGCACCTACCTTCTAAAAGAATAATAATAAAAAAACATTGCATAGTATAGCATTCTTACCTGATGTATTAGGATTCATCACAAACACTTCAAAAATTAGCGTAGAATAAGAAATATTAAACTTCAAAGTTACCGAACGGTGAAAACAGATACATACAAGAAGTTGAACGATCAAGTTCCGACTGATAGTAAATGCGGTGCGTGCGCCGTGGAATAGTTAGAAGGGTGGGGTATTGTTCTCGGAACTGTTCGCTAACTCAGGTAGTTGTTTTTTTTTATGCAATGTGTACTTTACTAATTTGACTTTTGGCCGCATAGACCGCTCAAATACCCGTATGTGCGATGGTACACTGTGTAATCAGTGACAATGTGGACGGATGAAATACCCTCAGTTGGAGGTTGATGTGGAGCGGCAACTGTTAGTGTTGTAATTCCATCAATCAGGCATTGGTTCCTGGAGTCGACTAATAAACTGTAGTAGCCTAAAAAGTCGACGCCGATGATTGGCTTTGTGACGTCAGCCACAATAAATCGCCGAAGGCCTAAATCTAATGTCAGTGGCAAGTCACCGTAGGTGGCAATAATTGTTCCATTGGCAGCGAACAACTTATACCGGGTTTTCATATGTGGCTCCCGAACAGCGGATCGTGGGAAGACGCACAGATCCGAACCCGTGTCAATGAGGTATTGAATCTTCGTTTTGCGGTCCGTTATGAACAGGCGGCTCGAAATAGAAAGGCAGTCGTTTACCGCCACTAATGGCTGCCTGGGAAGTTTTCCGACTTCTTAAACGTGCAGGGCTGTGAGCATTTACGTGCTTTATCCCGGAACCGATTATGGTAGTAGCAATGTGAGTTATCACCACTAGTAGGAACATTAGAACCAGCAAGTAGTTGTAAGTGCCGGAGGAATTGACTAGGCTTCCCTTCACCCATCTCTTCGTGCATGAGAAGCTGTTGTATCTTCTTTTCTTGCGAGGCTGACAGTCTTCGTATGAGCTCGGTCTTCAACGTATCGTATTTGTTTGAAGCCGGTGGAGAAACGATAAAATCGCGTACTTCCGATGAATGCTGCGGTTCGAGTTGAGCCAGGACGTAGTTGAATTTCGTGTCATCGGCAATTATGCGGGACAGCACGAATTGTCCCTCCATTTGCACGAACCATAGCTCTGGGTCGGGAACAACGCTCGATGATGATGGTTACGTGGTTTGTTACTGTAGTTCAACCGGAAACGGCGCTCAGATGATGATGCGGCTTGTAACTGTGGTTCAACCGGGAATAGTAGACTTTATTTCGACAGTTCAGCTTTAATGAATAATAACAGTATCTTTGCATGAAAAATTATTTTATTTTACATAAAACCACCGCAGCGACGCGAACAAAAGCAAAAATTAAGAAACACTGCGAAATAAACAAAACTTGTCCGCCACGTTCGCAGGCACCGCCACCGATTGCGACTTAAAACGAAGCGTCACGTAAATTCACGAAAGCGTGATCGGCTTGGTGGACTAGAAAGGCCTCTATACAACCTATTAATCCGCTAGTCGGTTAATCGACCAATATCATAATCAGCATATCTCTTGTAATTATTCCATCCACAACCTACAGTACAATCTAAAATTTGAATAAGATTGACCTTTTGTCCTTCCTTACAAAAGTTTCTAAAATATTGCGAACTAGCTGTCTTGGCGAACTTAGTACCGCCTCAAATTAAACTTTTAAACCTTCACTGAATGTGTATTAATATTTCAAGACCATATTAGTAGAGATTGGCCGAGTACTCGGTTGAAACTCGGTACTTGGCGTACTCGGCGGGTTTTAGATACTAGTAGTCGGCCCGAATAACTCGGTTTGAATGCCGAGTATACTCGGTTTAAGAAAAGCAATATATTTAGGTAAATGTAATTAAAACAACAGTGTTAATCAAAAAGTATTTATTACTAATTTAGGAAATCTTTGTCAATCTCAATTAATAAAATGAAAATCAAAATTATGCTAATCAATGAATAGTAAATTACTACTCATTCATTAGCATAATTTTGTCTCATTACAGTAGTAAGTAAGTAATGAGACAAAATTAAGAGAACAGTAATATAAATAATCAATAGCTAAAATTTAATAAAGGACCGGTAAGTTACGATGCAGGAACACAAGGCTCTCTGCACGTTTTGGTAACAGCCTATTTCTCTTTTCTTCGTAGACGTTACCAGCTTCCGAAAACAATCGCTCGCTATACACGGTGCTTGCAGGTGCACATAGAAACACTCTTGCCAATCGTGCCAGCTCTGGATACCTTGTTTGGTGCCCTGCTCACCACTCGAAATGACTCTTGTTTCTTGCCAACATATTTTCTTTTAATCAGCAATCTAATTCTAAAGCAATGGGGCTTTTAGGATCGCGCTCTAGTGGCTGGGTGGAAGCTAATTCTTCAAAGAAATTTCAGAAAGCTGCATGAGAATCTTGTGACTGTTGTAATCGTTCAGATTCGTTTTCTTCACTGCTGCGAGCACTCTTTGAAATGTCACTTCTTTTTACTGATTCTAAAAATAGCATATTCCTTATCAGTTGATAATTCTCTTTATGAAAAAATCGCATCCTGAATTTGGGGTCTAGCAAAGTTGCCAAACTATAATATTTGTCTTTTTCTAACCCTTGAAAGCGGCCCTAAATTTCACGTTCAAGCTTTTGTTTCATATCTGCTATATTTGGACAAGTTTGGGAGACTTCAGGTTTTGATAAATATTTTAATAGGGCATTGGTGTGGGGTATTATTTCAGAAATTGATAATAATATGGAGCCGGTAATTTTGGTAATTTCTTCGAATGGTTCGAGTAATGTAATGCACTCTCGTAGGATCTCCCATTGACGTTCAGTTAATTGTTGTAGATTGGCTGTACTTGGGTTGTCCGTGATGTAGAGAGATATTGCCCTTTTTTGCTCTAACAATCTGTTTATAATGTAAAAAGTAATTTCCATCTTGCATGAGTTTGTGCTCTGGCAGTTTAAGTTCTTTATGTATCAGGGTTAGTTTTTCTTGTGCTGCTGCAGAATGGTTTAAGTGGCCTACCATTTTTTTAAAGCTTAGGCAATACAGTCGATTACATTTTGTTCCTTCAACGAAGCTTTTACGGCTAATTGCAGCGTATGTATATAGCATCCTTTGCCAACATATTGACTATCATTTATGGCTTTCACTACATTGGGTCCATTGTCTCTCAAAACCAAATTGAAACGGGACCACTTGGGAAGTAGTAGCTTTCAATTTAAAAAAAACAAAATCATCAACAAAATTAACGACATGCTTTGCAATAGAATGAAAGGCAATTAAGTTCACATCACATGCCCTCATTATTCCAAACAAATATAACTGTCTAAATCATCCGTTAAACGGCTACTTAGCCAGGTTTCTTGCTGACTAGATAACCATCCTCCGCATTCAACGCTAGTTGGAACTAGGGATGTAACGATACATTCCGATTTTTTTCCTCGATAAAAGTGGAAAAGCCGTCTTCTAAAACTTTATTTTTTGAATTATTGGGTAAATGACCAAACTGAAGACTGGTCCCAACGTGTCACCTTGCTGACATCCAACGTCTGAATCCAAAAGGTGGTCTTTATAAATTAATTTTGTTTGCTGACTATAGCATTGCCAAAGGAAGTTAAAAATTTTGGGGGTTTCTAATTTGGCCTGTGTTAGCAAGGTGTCTCTGATTACAGAGTTGAACGCTTTTTTCAGGTCAACTTTCAAGATGACTTCTCCATCTTCGTTACTGTCAAGGTATGTTGCAAGCGCATGGATTGCGGCCTCACAACCTCCTTTTGAACCAAAACCTAATTGAAAGGGCTGAAATTTGGTAGTAAGCTCCGTTCTATGAAAACGACAACAAATTTTGGCTGCCAAACGCCGCAAAGTGCTACCTACGGCAATGGAACGAATGTCACCATCCTTCTTGTGCAGGGCACATTAATTGGCCCCATACAAAATATCTGTGATTCCACTGTCCACATTCCCTGAGAGCATGAGGTTGACTAGAGCTGTTAAACGAAAGGAGTCAACAGCTGTGCGCACATTCTTGGGAGTAGTGTCAAGATTTTCGTTGTTCGGAGGATCAGGGAAAGAGAAGTCAGCTGCGGATGGTTACGTGAAGTCCTGCGTCTTTTGTTCGGTGGCGGTGATGCTATACCCTCTTCATCCTCCGAGGATGAAGAAGAAGATGATGAAGTTGATATGTGGTTTGCAGGTTGATCCCCATCCGAGGCATCAATTTGCGAACTTGCCTCACCGCCTCACAAGCCGTCTGGCTCTGGTTCGAGTTCATTTTTAAACTCTACTAAACTCTCATAAAGAACACGCAAGATTTTACTAATCTTGAGATGCTGTGTAATTTCAATAAGAAAATTTTGCTAAGTTAGCCCGGCAAATTTTCAGAAACTGTCAGGTTGAAGTTGACAGCTATCAAGCCCCACAGAGTGCGACGCACGCTAGTGAGAGAGAGAGAGAGAGGTATAGTGCCATGGACGAACTGGTAAGCTTTAACCATAGACAAGGCAATTTCAGGACAGCTTTCTTCATATCCACGCTTTGTGTTTTAGAAAACCACATAATATAATAACCCTCTGAACGCCTGAAAAGAAGAAATGTAAGACTTAATAGTCCGACTGCTTAATCGAACCAACAGGAAAAAAAAGTTCACGTGGTCCGATTTGTCGGACAAAGCAGTCGGACCACGCGTTCAGAGGGTATAATAACTAGGTATGCAATACATTCTGCTGTTGCAATAATTGAGCTGAGTTTGTCGATCCGGGTCGAACTCCTAAACGACTGGACCGATCTTTATGAATTCAGATATATGCACTCACGGTGATGGACGCTATGACCGTGCCAAATTTCAAAAAGATCGGTCCAGTCGTTTAGGAGGAGTTCGATAACGAACGAAATACACGAGTCGTCTAAAGGTGGCGGTTCGCGCTGCGACAGAGACAAGCCACCGAGAAGTGTCTCGGTCTCTTCTGCATGTACTGTAGGTCGAGACCGAGAAACGAGACCGCGACAAGTGTCTCATTCTCTTCGCGACCGAGATGCCTGTCAGTATCGGAGAGTCTGTCGATGTAGTCAGTTGTGTTTGTGTCATGATGGAAAAGCAAGCAGTAGAAGTTCTATCGGAGGAAGAAGACGATGATTTGCTCTTATATTATTATTACAAATACAAAACTAAAAGAAGATTACCAATTAAGGAATTATATTTAACTAGAGGCCAAGAAGGATCATTTTCGCTATTAGTAAACAAGCACCTAATGTTTGATGACAATATATTCAGGAAGTATTTTCGGCTGAATAAAGCACAGTTTGATTACGTATTATATTTATTGAAAAAAACAATGCGTGAAAAAGGAAGAATATCAGTTAAGGAAAAATTAGCACTAACTCTAAGGCAAGTTTGTCAAATCCTCGAATTCATTGTTAAACATGTTTCGAAATGGTTCACTCGAAATATTTGGTAGTTGGCTAGATGATAAATCAATCGATTCACTCTGTGTTCGGGATTCTGATGCAGCTGCATTTATTGGAGAATATGAATTGTGGGATAAACTTGTATATGGGCGTTCACTATGACCGTCGATATCTTCGATCTCATACTTAGAGACAATAGTAAATATTTCAGTTTTTGCCATTGCTCTCGAACGCGCGCTCAATTTTCTTAGCATCATTTCGATATGTTTTGTAAATGTCGATATATCATCAACTGGGTCTACAGATTTTAATGACTCCAGCTTAATATTTCGGTTATCATGTCTCTCCTTCAAAAATTTAATAAATTCATCTTCTTGTTGTCTTTTTCTCTTTGTATTCTTGCTAGTTGGTTTGTCAGAACTTTTACTTAGTGGTATAGATCTTTCTTGCGTAAGTTTAGAAGTTCCTGGTACGGGCTCTACTAACTCCCTTGAAGGAGTATTATGTACTGATGCATCTGCGACTACGGGAGGAGTATCTTCATGCCCAACTTCTTGGGAGGTATTAGTAACTTCTTGTTCTACATTAGTGGAGCTTTGCTGCTCTGGTTCTACATTGGAGAAGTTTTGCCGTTCTGATGGTGTGTTTTCTAAAAATCTTAAACGTTCATAAAATTGCCATTTTGAATTTTTAGCTGGTGCTGCAGATCCCGTGGAAGTTTTTTGTTTGCGCTTATATCTGTTGTAGGAGTCCCTGATTAGTTTCCATTTTTTACGGCATTCCGAATCTGTAATATGTATATATATTTATTAAAAAATATTGTAACTTAAACTATGTTTACAACCGAATATTATAATACACTGGTGGACCCAAAAGACGTCGTCCTGCAAAAAAAAGGAACCAAATTGTGAATCTAAACCAATCTCGAATCCCCTTGAACACACACACAAAATTTCATCAACATCGGTCCAGCCGTTTAGGAGGAGTTCAGTGACATACACACGTACAGTAGAATTATATATATATAATAAGATTTAAAACTTACTATAAGTTTTAAATCTTTACTAACCGGATAGAGATCCGGCAATCACACTAATATTATAAAGGCGAAAGTTTGTGAGTATGTGTGTATGATTGTTATTTCTTCACACCCAAACGGCTGGGCCAATTTTAATGAAATTTGGTCTGGAAATAGCTGACTCCCTAAATTAAAACATAGGCTACTTTTTATCACTATATCTGACATCCTAGGCTAGTTGAAATATATACCCTCATCTGTTATTTGATTATAAAAAAACTTTTACAATGTTAAATAATAAACACATTAATGCATTGTTACATAGGTTGCCTAGCTAAATAGCAGCCAAAGCTGTAAATTTAACATTACAATGTACAATAGATGGGGTTATATATTTCTATTGCTGAGATATGCTGCTATCTTAGACCGTTATATAGTAATATTGCCTTTTTTCAGGTTCATGGCAAATGGAGAGACATATGCTTCGCTATCATTCGCATTTCGTATATCACCTTCTTATATTTCACAAATAGTCAAAGAGGTGTTGAAAAATCTAAAGTTTGTTTTATTGCCAATTTTAATGCCTATTCCTAAAGAAAGTGATTTTAGGCTCACGCGCTTCTGCTACAAGGCCATGGTTGGTTTAAATTTAAAATTTATGAGCATATCCTTGAACACTGCAGATAAGATATAATTTGAAACCCCCATTTATGGGGCTTGTTGGGTAAATATTGTTTGATGTAATGTGACATCTTTGTGGCACACATTTGCTCGTCGATAGTGAGTTTCTGTTCTAAAGGAAATGTAATGAATGTGCTATTTAGTGTATCAATGAGTGGTCGGATTCTGTACAATTTGTCGCGGTTGGGGTGTTGTCTAGGTAATTCTTGCCCATTATCGTTGAAATGTAAATAGACCTAAATTTTTTGAACCTTGTTAAAGGTATTGTTTTTTTATAGGTTCATCACCATATTTGTCATTCTAGTACAATCTTGTATTAGGCGAGGCCAATTGATAATGGAATTGTAAATTCGAATACCCAAGATGGACGACGACACCCTGTTTTAACAAAACAATCCAAACAAAACAAAGCTGTCTCCACGTATCTTGACACACGGAGAATTTGGTTGTATCCATAGTCATCACTGAATTGTCATCGTATTGATTTATCAAACCTCTCTTACCAGAATGCGGCCCTTTGCGTGGTAGACTAACAAGTCTATCTTTATATACCATACAATAGTAATCAAGCGCCATGCTTAACTGCCTCCCGCAGTATTTAATAATGGAATTGTAAATACGAATACCTAAGATGGACGACGACACCCTGGTTTAACAAAAAAAACCGCTTTAAAGGGTGTCGGCGAGGACATAAAATAATGAAAACACTGCTGGCGAGAGAAATAATCTTATATTAGAATAAGTTACAAAGTTAATGGCGGCGTCCTTTACGGAATGTACGAGCGCGCGGCACAACCTTGCTTCATGATGATTTTGAGTGTTCTGAAGTTCGACTGAAGGTTGCATCAGTTTATATGTGACGGATGGCGGTGGTGGCAGCTGACGTGTGATCCGAATCACGCGCCACGGTGAATCGCTCGTATATCTTAGTCGATGTATGGTACGGTTCCATTCGTAGTTAGTAGTGGGCCGCAGGGTGTAGCGTCATTCAAAACGCGTTCCTTGTGTGCGCGTTAACAAAGGGTAATATCTCACTAAGGGATTCTTAAATCCAAAAATTGTCTTTGAAACCTACAGTGTTTTTAAAAGACACAGACGCAATAATGCTGACTACGTTTAATTAGTAAACTGGTAATAAACTGGTGCAGGATATCAGCCGAGAAGTCAAGAAAACCTTTCGGGAAGAAATTAGAGGCCTCGAAAACTCCCTGGAATTCCTCAGCGAGCAGCTCACGTCAATGGAGCAGTCAATTAAAAAACAAGATATGAAAATCAAAGATCTTGAGAACAAAAACTACGACCTTCTTAATAAAAATAAAAACCTTAAGCTACGAGTTACCGTCCTGGAGCAAGGCATCAAGGAAATTGAACAACAGTCTCTTGCAACGTAACTTGAGATAGCTGGTCTACCTTAGACACCGTCCAGTGATATGCAACAGGTCCTCAATACCGTTGCCTCAAAGTTAAACGTGGACAGCAAAGAAGTCCAAGCGGCGCGACGTCAACCGGGCACGAAGGACAAGCCAGGATGCATCCTCGTTGAACTGGGATCGAAGGTGCTGCAGCAGAAATGGGTCGACGCTAGCAGAGATCATTGCCTCACCGTGGGTCAACTGGTTCCCAACGTCCCAAAGGATAAGGCTGAAGTTCGTGTTTACATCCGGGAAGCCCTTACTAAGTACCAGAAAACTATATTATATAATGCCAAAACC
Organism: Nudaria mundana; assembly: GCA_963556515.1. Classification (NCBI taxonomy): domain Eukaryota; kingdom Metazoa; phylum Arthropoda; class Insecta; order Lepidoptera; family Erebidae; genus Nudaria; species Nudaria mundana. The sequence continues at coordinate 16,540,963 of OY748302.1, read as the reverse complement.
CAGTTACTTAACAAGTCATGCAAATACGTATGGTGTAAATATGGAAAAGTGTACGCTAGGGAGTCAAGTAATAGTAAAATTTATAATATTCGCTCATTGCATGACATTGAATTAATCAAAAAACAATGCATGGGTAATAATAACAACCATCCGGCGGTTTCTTCGCATCATTAAGGTCCGTCAAGTATGTAGCCTTAAAGTTTTCAACTACATTATCCGAATAGTTAATTAAAAGAAATGGCTACCGAAATAGAAGTAAAAGAATTGTTTCAATGCAATTCACCTAATCATTTCTTTCAACAATTACTGCCTAAAACCAGTATAAATTTGTCATGTTTGCATTTTAACATCAGATCACTCATTAAAAACTTTACAACACTACAGCAAACTATCTATAGCTGTAAGTTCCCATTAGATCTCATAATTTTAACAGAAGTAGGTATCTCGGATAATATAGTTAACTTGTTTCATCTACCGGGTTACAGACTGTACTCACAACTACGTAAAAATCAAAAAGGAGGTGGAATTATTATTTACATACGAAATCATCACAGCTCACAATAATCGAACAAAAAACTAAAACATTTGAAAATCTTACAGGTATCCTAAAACTAGATTCACATCGTGACGTGGTTGTGTGTGCAGTCTATCAAGCCACCATCCACGAACAAATCCCCATTTGTCAGAGAGTTAGGTAATCACATTACTAAGTTTGACTTGAAACAAAACTTTTTCCTAATCGGAGACACTAACATAGATTTAAAAGGTATATCGGCATCTAGGGACTCATACTTAGGAGCACTTAGTGAGCGCGGCTTGATGTGTGGAATTACTGAATTACCAGAATTCAAACTAAAAAACATCTGATTACTAAATCATGTATAGATCACATATTTGTACGTTTCCCTACACTACAGCCGTTCTCAGCGGTGCTCGATGTTGTACTGGCGGATCACCGAGGCGTTATTGTTACATGCATAAATGAGTCGTCCGGAATTCCGAAGTGTATACAGGATGTTTCTATAAAAAATCAAATTAACTACCATACTTTCTATAAGGAACTTAACGGTGTGGATTGGACTAGGACTAAGCGTATGGATTCCGCTAACGAGATTTTGACCTTTATTTATGATTCTTTTAATATATAAAAAAAATCCGAATCGATTTAGGGCACCCTGGATTGATGATAACATTACGCGGCTTTGTGATAAAAGGGACAAATTATTTTCCGAGTGGAAAAATAGTTTAAATGATGGAAAAATTAAATTAGAATATAATAAAATTAGAAATAAAATCCATAAAATTATTGAAAGTAGTAGAAACAAATACTATTTACAATATATAAATAATAATCTAAGAAACACTAAAAAAATATATCAAATAATTAACCAAATGTTAGGGGGCAACCTTAAATATTGATGCGGCCATACTTAGAGCTTTTGAGGCACAAGGAATTTCTACGGAAAATCTTATATATAATTTTGCAAATACTTTTGATTCAGCTGTTAAAAACATAATTCCCAGTTGTGCTATAAAATTATCAGATCCTTGCATTAAACGTAATAGTCTAGACTCCAGCATTCTGTTCAAAAAATCATCACCAAGTAGTGTTCACAAAATTATAAAACAGCTAAACACCAAAAAAGCTCCAGGGATGGATGATATTAAATTTGCTAATATTAAAGTAATAGGTGATAAAATTTCAGAATCTATTTCCGACTTAATTAATCGGAGTATTGAAACTGGCCACTATCCCGATAATTTAAAAGTAGGTTGCGTAAGGCCTATTTTTAAAAAGGTAAAAGGAATGACTACTCGAACTATAGGCCGATAACGCTGCTCTCCTATAGATAAAATTGTGGAGAAATATGTATGCGAACAAGTACAAGAATTTTATAAAAAGCATAACGTCATCAACCAGTGTCAATTTGGTTTCCAGTCTGGTAAAAGCACAACTTCCTTATTATCCAAATTTACTGATGAAGTTAATAAGCACTTAAATGGCAAAAAATATGTTCTGGCACTCTTTACTGACTTCTCCCGTGCCTTTGATACACTGGTACATAATCAGATAGTGGACAGATTAGACGACTGCGGCGTTCGTGGTCCGTTATTGAGGTGGTGCGCAAATTACCTACACAACCGAAAATTCTCCGTTAAAATTGATAACGTCTATAGTGAACCGTTTTCGGTAACTGAAGGAACGGCCCAAGGCTCTGTTCTTGGTGTGCTTCAAGCTGTAATCCTCATATTTGAAATCTCAATGAAAACGAATTTTGACAACGCTTAAAAATAGTCATGAAATAGTCATAAATAGTCGTACATGTAAAAAAAAATAGTCGTATTATAGTTTCGGCGTTACAGCTATAAGTTAATGAGGATTATGGCTTGACCGTCAAGCTGTAATCCTCATCTCTGGTGCAAGTAAACGGTAAAGCCTATCGAATTGGTTTAGGTTCCAAAAAATAGTTATGAAATAGTCGTAACGACATGCCAAATCTCAGAAATAGTCCTTCAAAGGTTCCAGAGATATAAAGGTAACCTGATGATGATTATGGCTTGAACATTTGAAAACTTCAACTTTCTCCGGAACGCCTGCGATTTTCGGTTTAAAGTTTATGCCAAAAAATAGTCGTGAAATAGTCGTATGAACGACTATATATTTGAGCTGCTTTAATTTGAAAAAAAAAAGTTTTCGTTTGCCCCACATTTGTATGGAGTACAGTCGTGTACAAAATTGATAACTTCATATGATATTATTGTGAAACATTTATAATTTTCTATCCTTATTTATTACAATCGAAAGCTTGCAAATACGTACATAACTTGTATAAATCTCAGTACATATATGTTTATATCACAGCAATTAGTTTTGATCACAAATATCACAGTTAGTTCAATATGTGTTGGTGTGGGATTAGTTCATTCAGTTTGTTGCTAGAAAATTTCGATAGAAGGCGCTGATAGGTTGAGTGCAATTTCTAAAACACAAATTCCATAAACGAATCCGACACCAACAATATCAATAACTTTTAATTACTTATATAGAATAAAAGTATAGTCCTAACTAAATTAAGTACCTATTAAAGTGTAAACAATCAGAATATCTTGTCATTGTCTTAAAAACTTACTATTACAAAAAAGTTTTAATCATAATAATCACAGTTGTTCCATCACCAATCGATATTTAAAAATGTAGACAAAAGAGTTGCAAACTTTTATATCAATTGCATTAGAGCTATTAAAAAAATCTACTTCTTATGATGAAGTTAAATCAATAATAAAAAATATATTTGGCGTAGCTAATCACAAATATAAGGGTAACCTCAACGGACAGGAAACACATGAGATTTTATACAAGTTATGTACGTATTTGCAAGCTTTCGATTGTAAGGATACAAATTATAAATGTTTCACAATAATATCATATGAAGTTATCAATTTTGTACACGACTGTACTCCATACAAATGTAGGGCAAACGAAAACTTTTTTTATTTTCAAATTAAAGCAGCTCAAATTTATAGTCGTTCATACGACTATTTCACGACTATTTTTTGGCATAAACTTTAAACCGAAAATCGCAGGCGTTCCGAAGAAAGTTGAAGTTTTCAAATGTTCAAGCCATAATCCTCATCAGGTTACCTTTATATCTCTGGAACCTTTGAAGGACTATTTCTGAGATTTGGCATGTCGTTACGACTATTTCATGACTATTTTTTGGAACCTAAACCAATTCGTTAGGCTTTACCGTTTGCTTGCACCAGAGATGAGGATTACAGCTTGACGGTCAAGCCATAATCCTCATTAACTTATAGCTGTAACGCCGAAACTATAATACGACTATTTTTTTTACATGTACGACTATTTATGACTATTTCATGACTATTTTTAGCGTTGTCAAAATTCGTTTTCATTGAGATTTCAAATATGAGGATTACAGCTTGAAGCACACTGTTCTTGGGCCATTGTATTTTCTGACCTACATTAACGACATTGTCTGCAGCATCACTAACAGCTCATGTTATCAATTTGCAGACGATACTTGCTTAGTAATTGCTGACAAAAACCCTCAGAGTGCATGTGAACGCTTGCAGTCGGATCTGGATGCGCTGTCAAGGTGGTGCCATGACGCGGGTTTAGTTCTTAACGTAAGTAAGACTAAATTAATGGTCATTAAATCTCCATACATTGGCCAGCTCCCAGTACAGTACTTGATTGCGCATGACCATGATTGTTTGCATTCTGTCCGAGCAACTAAATGTGACTGTCCATCTATAGATGTTGTACCAAACTACACATACCTTGGATTGATAATAGATGACAAGTTTAATTGGGGCCATCATACAGAACGAGTCTGTGATAAACTCCGATTATGTTTGGCAAATATCACAATGCTCAAAGACCGCCTTCCTTTTAAATTTAAGCTTATGCTTTATTACGCACTGGCGGACTGTCATATACAGTATGGGCTTAGTAGCTATGGGCGTACTTATAAAAGTTATTTGGATGAAATTTATAAACTACAGGTAAGAATTCTTAAAGTAATAGTTTCACCCAAAATAAAACAGCAACTTTGTGATAATGAACTTTTTGAACATTGTAAAGTCTTATCAGTACACACACATGTTAACTTATTACTGTTGAAAGAACAATTTTTAAATGAGTCTTTAAAGGAAATTATTGAACATGATGTATGCACCCGGGCTGTTTGCAGTAAGCGGTTGCGTACGCATCGCGATAATAATGTGTACGGCGAGCGAACTACTGCCTATATTGTCCCGCGGCTAATAAACGACCTACCCTCAGTCCTTACAAATAGTATTACGAGTAAAAACATTAAGTTTAAGTTAAAGCAGTATTTTTTAAATTGACTTCTGTAATATAATTATATGAGTGGGGTATGACTGTACGATAGGAATTTGTATCTTAATGTTGAGTGGGTATTTTAATATAAGTAAGTTACTAGTTAAGACCTACAGAACTGTATACTTACCTATTGTATGCATATTGTAATTTAAAGTAGACTCATAACAGCACAAAACTAAACCTTAGTGGTTTTTAGTTTCCGTCGGAGACGCTCCACCGTGAGCGCGATCATGCGCGTGAAGAGCCTGGCGGAGGAAGCAGTCTCGCAGGGCAAGGTGGTGGTGGCGGTGTCTCTTGACATCGCCAACGCGTTCAACACCTTGCCATGGAGCTGCGTTAGGGAGGCGCTCGTGTATCACGAAACGCCTCTCTACCTCCGTCGTATTGTCGGGGCCTATCTCTCGGAGAGGGCCATAGCTTTCCTCAGCTGGCTCGGGCCAGCTCGGCGAGATGTGTCGTGCGGTGTTCCGCAGGGGTCGGTCCTGGGGCCGCTTCTGTGGAACATCGGCTACGACTGGGTGCTGCGGGGTGCGTTGCCTAGGGGCGTTGGCGTAACGTGCTACGCCAACGATACCCTCGTCACGGCGCGGGGTGCAACGTACCAGGAGGCAGCACTCAAGGTCACGACGGGTGTTGCTCGAGTCGTGGGTCGGATACGGCAGCTGGGACTGGAGGTGGCCTTGCACAAGTCCGAGGTTCTGTGTTTTCACAGACCTCGGAACGGTCCACCCGAAGGTTCCAGCATAAATGTGGGAGGCGTTAGCATCGGCATCAAGCCCTCGATGAAGTACCTAGGGATCGTACTTGATAGCCGATGGAACTTCGGACCACATTTCCGAAGTTTGGTCCCCAAGGTGACGCAGGCATCGGTCGCGCTTTCGCGATTGATGCCAAACCTAAAGGGTCCCAACGCCTCCTGCAGGAGACTGTACCTGGGGATCGTGCGGAGTATGGCCCTATACGGGGCTCCCGTATGGGCGGATAGGTTGGCGGTCAAGGGGAACGTGACTCTGTTAAACAGACCACTTCGAACCTTGGCCGTCAGAACCATACGGGGGTACCGCACGATCTCCGGAGAGGCTGCATGTCTCCTAGCCGGGACCCCTCCATGGGACCTGGAAGCGAGAGCCCTTGCGTCATTGTTCCAATGGCGCAAGGAGGCGCTGGAGCGGGACCACAGGCCTGCGTCTCGAGAAATCGAGGACCATCGGTCCCAACTCCGCCAGGATCTCATGGAGTCATGGAGGGTGCGACTTGAGCAACCCAAGGGGGGTGCCACCATCATCGCGGCGGTGAGACCGATCATGGACGTTTGGCTGCAGAGGCAGCATGGTGACCTCACGTACCGTGCGACGCAGATCGTTGCCGGGCATGGATGCTTCGGTAGCTATCTGTTTCGCATGTCCATACGTTGGTGGAGTGCTCAGCGTGGGCGAGGCAGCGCGGGGACCTCGTAGTGGGTCTGGGCGTGGATACCCTCTCGCTGGGGACCATGCTTCAAGCCATGGTATCCAGCGGGAGTAGGTGGAACGCGGCCGTGTCCTTCTGCGAGCAAGTCATGCTCGCGAAGGAGGCGGCCGGGAGGGAGAGGGAGCGTACCCTCCCCGCCGAGTTCCGTAGTCGGCGGCCAGGCCGCCCCAGACTACGCGACTACGCCCAAGACTATCGTCCTCCATGATCGGGGCCTGAGGACGGCGGGATCGCCACCCACCGTCCTTACAGAAGCAAGCTAGAAGGGTTGCGTGCTGCGGGGCCTTTGTCCCATAGCACGCAACCACATTCACTCACTGAAGCGGGATAAAACCCGACCCCAATGACGCGGGATTCTCGTCCCGACCAAACACCCGCAGAGACCAAAGAGGTGGTCAAAGTCCGCCGGGCGCCACTGGACATACCCTCTGCTAGTAACCAGAGACGCCCGGCAACGGATGTTAGAGCGGCCGCGGCCTTGGGCCGCGGAATTAAATAAAAAAAAAAGTGGTTTTTAGTGCTGTTTATTTCATAATTGTGTATTTTTTTTTTGTGAAACGATAAATAAATAAAAAAAAATAAATAAATCTTCTCTTACGACTTGCTGATCAAGTGATCACATATGAACCCCATATTGCATTGACCGCAACAAGTAAACATAGAGGGTTTACTTTGAACAGCTGTGTCCACGTATCTCAACACGCGGTGATTTTGGTTGTATCCATAGTCATCACTGAATTGTCATCGTATTGATTTATTAAACCTCTGTTATCAGAAAGCGGCCATTTGCTTGTTAGTCTATCTTTATATACTATACAACAGTAATTTCATATTTCATATTTCATATTTCATATTTATTTAATCTTAGAACACAGGTACATAATATATTATCTCCAAGATGGCACAGGACATACAAGCTCGAACCATGTTCTACCTATACAGGCATGCAGATTACAATTACCCAGATACATACAAAGAATTACCTAGACACTAAATTATCGTACTTACTAACACTATCCAATTCAAATTATAATACCTTACCACATAAATATTTTAATGCCAGTTATTTAACCAAAATTGCATTGCAATTTAGCGCCATGCTTAACTGCCTCCTGCATTATTTATGTTGGTATAGATTTAAAATTATGAGCATATTCTGAAAACTGCAGATAAGCTATAATTTGAAACCCCATTTATGGAGATAGTTGGGTAAATATTGTTTGATGTAATGAGACATCTTTGTGGCACACATTTGCTCGTCGATAGAGAGTTTCTGCTCTAAAGGAAATGTACTGAAAGTGCTATTCAGTGTATCAATGAGTGGTTGGATTCTGTACAATTTATCGCGGTTGGGGTGTTGTCTAGGTCAGGGCTGTCCAAACTAGATAGGACCCAGGGCCAACAAAAATGACTAAATACATTGGAGGGCCGCAAAATATTTAAAAAGGTAATTATTTTATTATCTACTTTCTCATTAATTTGTCTTTTACAATTCTGTTAACAACAACCTCAATATTAGTAGTAGCTAGACGCAGTGCATGTTTAAGTGAAGTATCTGTCAATGAAGACCTGTATTTCGATTTTATAAACTTCATTGTTGAATATGCACTTTCACAAAGATAGGTACTGCCCATCATCGAGCCCATTTTTAGCCCGAAATTCGTCAGTTTCGGGATACGTTCAATAAGGAGCTTAAAAAATTCAATTCCCGTTTCTTTTCTGCCCTTGTAAAAGGGGTCTGAGTGCAGACATTCTCAACTGCGATCGTTAAGGGATGAGTGAAGAGTGCTATATCTCTCAATTTTTTTTAAATCTGCGAAACGCTTCTCAAATTCGACGATTATTTCGTCCATGTAATTGATGTCGTCCAAAAAATTACATTCTTAAAAATTTTTCATTTCTAAATAATGTTCTTTACAACTTGGAAAAAAAAGAAAATTCATTTTGTCGTAGAGACGTTTTGAACTATTTCAGTTTGCTTCTAAATCCATTCACATGTCCGTACAAGTTGGCTATATTGTGGTTTTTGCCTTGCAACTTTAAATTGAAATCGTTCAAGTGTTGCGTCACATCAGTTAAAAACGCAAGATCAGCCAGAAAATGAGGATCTTGCATTTTATTTTGTAGTTCGGAAGTGTCAGATGGTATTTATTTTTTTAGAAATAAAGGTATTGCTTTTCTCAAAGCGAAAAAGCGTTGCAAGTAGTGATGGACGGGACTCGAGTTCTTTAAGTCCTAATTTAGGAACTGGACTCATTTTGGCAGAGCTCGCAAGACTCCGACTAAAATGAGTCCTGAGTTCTGAGTCATGAGTCCTTTCGTTGAGTCCTAATCCAAAAAGACTCGACTCATAGAACTAAGTTTTTATTATGGAACTCAAGCTCTTCAAAAAAACTAAAGTCATATTGGAGAACTTAGGTTTTTCAAAAATAATCTGAGTCCTCTTCATTTTTATGTAAATGATTGATTAACCAATATTCTGCAACCAACTTATTCTTTATACATAATATGAGACGAGATTAAACGCTATCATGCTAGGTAAATCTAGGAAAGTTTAATCTATTCAATAAAAGGACTTAATTAGTTTACATTTTTAATTATTATTTTTTAGAATATAAATTGACGATAAATTTAAGACTTTTTGTAAATGATTCCAAATTTTCATCTGGTATCTGGTTAATGGATTTTGCAAATTCCACTACAACATCTTGCCTTTCCTGTGATACGAGTACATTATGCATGTGCGCACTGTGTTCACACGAGGTGATATTAGTTGAGGAACCTGAAGGAAGATTAGCATTAAAACACATCTTCTTGCGACTTTGTTGAGTTCCTTCTCTTGCACATGTAGCTGTAACATAACAATATAAATAATAATTAATTATTATAAAGAGGCAAGATTTTCTGTTTGTTTGTAATGAATAGTAGCCGAAAGTACTGGACCGATTTTAACAATTTTCTCACCAATAGTAGCTAAATTACCAGGAAGTAACATAGGCTATTTTTTTTAATTAAGTGTCCTAAAAATGACAATACAATACAAAAAAAAACAACAACAATACGAAAACAAAAACAAAAAACAATAAAAATTAAAAGTATGGTAACTTTAACCAAGACGTATTTTAGGTAGGTACTTACTTTTTATGGTACTATTCTGTTGTTGTCTTATAGTTTCATTTGCAGTAGATTCGACATGAGTCACATTAAGAGGATCTTTTTTTCTTACTAATGACCTAAAAAAATCAGGATCCTCATGTGGCAACTGAAAACTATTTTTTTTCATTTTAGAAAATAATAATACAGAAAGAAACGAAATCGTAAAGACAAATGTTCAAATAATCAATCGTTATGTGGGTAGGTACAATAAAATATTAACAGCGGACTAAGCGAATCTTTACTACTAATAAATGTACTGCTACCCTCAGTTCTTCTAACACGATCTATTTTGTTAGACTTTAAAGACTGCAGTGTACAGACTACAGAGTGCTGTATACTGTGTACCTATATATTATACATGTTACAAACTATTGTAAAATCATCACTTCTGTTGTTTATTTACATATTTGTGGTTTTCCTGATCATATAATTGTTTTTAAATCAGTACTGTTTATTAATTGTGTTTAACATGGAGATTGATGAAGACGTTAGTAACTTGATTAGAGATCGGCCTTCTAACAACTCTGACGCTTCTACTTCAGGAAACTAGAAGAAAAAGGTTCGGAAGTCTCTGAAAAATTCACACTACGATAAAAATGATCAATATTTTATTTGCAAATACTGTGGTAAGCAATTTTCACTTAAAACGTCACACACAATTTTGAAGAAACATAATAATAAACATACTGAAGAGACTGTTGGACAACTAGCAAATACAAACAAATCACGCAAGAAATGTTCTGTGTATGATGACCTTATATTGAATTTTGTGGTACAAGGAGTTCATTCTTTTAAAATCGTGGAAGAAGAACATTTTCTTCAATTAATTAATGGGTTGAATCCGAACTACACCGTTATTAAACGGAAACAGTTACATTCCAACATTAACACGAGGTATCAGGAAAACAAAACAAAGTTAATTGAATTAATTCAAGACATTGATAAATTATCTTTGACCTTAGATTTCTGGACTTCAATAACCAATAAACCATATGTTGTAGTAACAGCACATTTTATATACGAAAGTAAGCTGAATACTATATTATTGGATTTTGATGTGATTCCGTACCCGCACGACAGTCAACAAATATTATACAAACTGAAAAGTATATTTGATTCCTACAAACTTGAAAATAAAATTATTTCAATTACGACAGACAATGAGGCAACAAATGTTAAATTCATGCAATTGCTGTCATTATTTCATGGTGACTATGAAACAGTTGTGCATATAAGATGTATGGCACATGTATTGAATTTAGTTGTCAAACAAGGATTGCGACAAATAGATAATCCAATTTCAAATATTTCCAATTTAGTTAATTTCATAAATTTTTCCCCCAAACACAAACAAACATATTTTGAATATTGTGAATTGTTACAAAAAGAAAAACTAAGTTTAATCAAACAAATGCACATAAGATGGAATTCTACATTTTTAATGTTGGAACGAGCTTATGATCAACGAGCGGTTTTGGACGAACTTTGCAAAAGCATTCAGCATTTTAATAAGTACTTCATAGAAAATTGGGACACTGTTAAAAAGATTGTTGAATTTCTTAGACCTTTCTATGACGCTACTCTCTTATTGTCAAAATCAAAATACCCCAGTTTAATTTACGTTGTTCCAATAACCGACGTGTTATTGAATAAAATCACAGAACGATTTGAAGATGAACTCCTTCACGATTGTGCAAATGCGATGTTTTCTAAATTAAAACAATATGAGCCCCTGTTACGTACAAATTATTCCAAATTCGCAGTGATTTTAGATCCTCGATTAAAAAATGATTATTTCACTGAAATGGGTGACACACTCACACTTCAAATGATGAAGAACTTCTTCAGTGAAAATTATCTAGCAAACTCTAGTGATGAAGTACCTGTACAACAGCCTGCCACAGTAATAGAACCGCAGAGAAATTTTCTTTCTTCACTATACCAACAGAAAATAACACCAAGTAATGAATTAGAAAAATACTTATTAATGCCAATGGAGCCCGAACATACTGATGTACTGGCATGGTGGAAACACCAAGAATTAAATTTGCCGGTACTATCGAAAATGGCCTATCATGTTTTATGTATTCCGGCAACTAGCGTGCCCAGCGAGCAAGCATTTTCTGCATCGGGAAATTTAATAAACAAGAAAAGAAATCGACTTGGAAACAAAACTATACAGGCGTCTATGTGTTTAGCATCGTGGCTTTCTTTTTTCAAATAAATAAACCAGTAATTAAAATCTGTGCACAATTTATTTAACAAGTTTTTATTCTATTTTCTAGTTTCTGATCATATCTAGGCTATAGGTTGGTAATAACAACCTATAGCCTAGATATTATATGTATACCCTGGATATAGAAATTTATATCAATAGAAATAGAACTCACTTTTTTTTAAAAAGACTTCGGAACTAGCAATGAGGTCGAGCCTTAAGTCTCTTTAAAAATATATTATTGTTAGCGACACAAGCTGTCAGGAAAAAAATACGTAAAATGAAGGATTTAGAAGATAATAATAGGCATGCTCTTGATACAGTTTTTAAGCCTGTTACAGAATCTCTCAATTTAATAGCCAACACTAATAACCACTTAGCTCTAACAAAAAAGGAGGAAAAAGGAGAACCCCAAGAACCACAAGACCAAGACATGAAAGAAACAGATGATAGCAGTAATGATAGTAACGAATCGGAACCCTCATCAGACTCTTCATTTCAGTCATTAGTCGATACTAATCCAGATGTATCATCTTGGTCATTATCTTCACAAGTACTATCGAATGTACCATTTGGTATAAGAAATAACCGTGGACAGTTAATGTTAGGTTCCTCTAGCATAACGATTGGAGATAAAGTTATTACTGTAGCCGGACACAAGTACGAAAGTACACCTGGGTTGCGAGAGCTACTGTTAAAAAAAGACATTGATCTGAGCTTGGTTAATGACTATGACAAGCAAAATTATAAGGCAATGTTACTTGTAACGAATGCACATCGTCGTGATTTCGATTCAAAAAAACCAATTAAAAGTAATAAAGGACAAAAATATTTGCAAGTTATTAAGCCACTTTTCGAACAAGAAAGTAAAAGTCCAAGTTGTAGACAGAAAGTAGGAAAAGGATTACCTTTAACAAAAATGTGGAAAAAAAACACAGATTTTATATATTGGGATGATCCCAATGAATTGGTTGATAGATTAAAGTTATTAATTGCTTCTCGAGATGCTGGTAACACAGGAATAGACAATGAAATAATATCTATCATTGAAGAACTACGTGAAAGCAAAATCATTAAATAAATAAATCTACTAATATTATATGTGTATCATTTTACTATATACCGTTCAACTTCAATTTGGTTATTATATTCATAAGCGAATGCGTATATCGGAAATACTTGATTTTAATGATAACGCATTAATAAAATCTGATCGCGGAGATTATGACTTGAAGACATCGAGGTTAAAAGGTGTTAAACCTCCTCAAGACGCAGATGATGCCGTAAATAAAGCATATGTAGATGAATTGAAAGGTGTACTAATGAATGACTTACAAAAATTGCAAAGTTCTATTCCAAATAGTCTTCAAAACCATATAGAGAAAGCTTTAAAAACAATAATGTCTGAGATAGTGACTCATTTGGAAAACAAATTTTACACAAGGAACGCAGTTGATAGACTAATTCAAGACGCAATTCAATCTATATTAAAAGATCGAAAAACATAGACATCAAAGTTTATCAAAATGGCGAAACAACAAATCGTCAATGAAATACATAAAGCAGCACGAAAAAATTTTCCTCGACGATCTGTAATTTTAAAAGGTATTGATGACTTGTGGCAAGCAGATTTAGTTGATATGCAAAACCTAAAAACCTTTAATAAAGGATATAACTATATTTTAATAGTTATTGACTGCTTCTCAAAGTACGTTTGGGTGGAACCACTAAAAACTAAATCCAAACATGATGTCTCTCATGCATTTGAAAAATTACTTTCTACTAATCATAGGATACCAACTCATCTGCAAACTGATAGGGGTACTGAGTTCTATAATTCTACATTTCAAAAGCTTTTACAGAACTATAATATTAAACACTACTCAACATTTTCAACCAAAAAGGCTTCAATTGTTGAACGAGTTATTAAAACGATTAATAATAAATTGTACAAATACTTTAGCTTGAACGGACACTATAAGTGGGTAGATGGTGGCTTGAACGGTGTTATGAAGACATATAACAACACAAAACATCGCACTATTAAATTTGCACCTGTTAATGTTAATAAGTTTAATGAAACGGACATTAAAAATAATATTACAAATTCCATGATAAAGGTAACCCAAAAATGTCGCCCAACGTTTAAAATTGGTGACAAAGTTCGAATTAGTAAGTACAAACATATATTTGAGAAAGGATACACTCCTAACTGGTCTACAGAATTATTTACTATAAAAAAGATAAATAATACTGTACCAATAACATATAGCATCGAAGATAATCAAAAACAAGTCATATTAGGAACTTTTTACGAACAAGAGCTTCAAAAGTCGTCCTGCCCTGGTGTCTATTTGATAGAAAAGGTATTAAAAAAGAAAGGAAACAAACTGTTTGTAAAATGGTTGGGTTTAAATAACAAAGAGAACAGTTGGATTGATAAGACTGCAATAGTGGAATAAGTTAATTATATAAGTGATATATAATTTTAAAGTATATTCATTATTCTTTGGACGATGCAAGGTGGTGGACTAATAAACAGTATCATTAATCATTTACCATTCGAACTTCACATACCCGGTTATAACTATTGTGGACCAGGAACAAAGCTTTCAAAACGATTACTACGTGGTGATAAAGGTGTAAACAAGTTAGACGAAGCTTGTATGCATCACGATATCGCATACGCAAACTACATAGACTTGCCTAACCGTCAAAAAGCCGAGTTACGTCTTATAGATATGACTAAACAAAGACTTAAAGCAAAAGATGCTCGAACAGGGGAAAAGATTAGTTCGTGGATAGTAAACAAAGTTATGAAAGCTAAATTGAAGTCTGGTGCTGGTGTTAAGACCTTTAATAACTTTGTTAGGAATATAAAAAGAAAAATCAAAAAACTCTCGCCTAAAGATAATAAGTCATTAATAAATATAGCTTATATGGTTGCTAGAAAATTAGTTCGATGCATTCCAAAAGTTCGCGTACCTCGAATGATACCTATACCAAAAACTGGAGGCATTCTACCTTTAATCCCAATTTTTGCTGGTTTGTCTGCTTTAGGAGCATTAGCTGGTGGTGCAGCTGGTATTGTAAAAACAGTGAATGATTATAAAGACGGTCAGAAAAAATTACAAGAAACTGAACGTCATAATAAAACTATGGAGGCTATACCAATAGGTAAAGGTTTATACATTAAACCACATAAGCAAGGACAGGTATTGTTTATAAATCCATCAAAAAACTAATTGATCAGCTACCTAATCGCGCTTTAACTAATATCGATATTCAGAAGTATGCCTTATTCCTTACTTTCGGGGAGTTTACATGAAGGATCAGTTACCAAAAACACCTAAACGAATTGAATGTGGTATAGTTAACCTAGATAATTCAAAAAATGATGGAACGCATTGGGTAGCTTATGTTAAAATAAATAATTATTGTGAATATTTTGATAGCTTTGGTGATTTAAAACCGCCAAGAGAATTAATCCTATATTTTAAGAACTGTGATGTTTATTATAACTTTAGTAGATATCAACAATTTAACACAATAATTTGTGGACATTTGTGTTTAAGATATTTGCAAATTTTTTGGAATAAATACTATAAATTTTATATCACTCTTTCATTTCCATCATTTGCAAGATGTCACTCACCTTATCGATAACTGGAAACTCATCGGTATTATCTACCTATTATCCAAGCACGCTGCCATTAGTTGGGGAGTATGAATGTGCATTATTACATTTCTCTACATATAATTCTATTCCAAATTTTGATAATACAAACAATAAATTATATTATGGTTCTAAAAATGTCATTGAGATACCTGAAGGAACTTATGAATTACAAGATATTGCTGACTATTTAAAAACTGGGATAAAAGATGCATCCATAAAACTCCATTGTAATAACAACACCTTAAAAACTATGTTATTTTGTACATCAACTATAGATTTTACTAAAGAAGGTACATTTGGAAGTTTATTGGGATTTAAAAAACAGATCTTAGAAGCAAATAAATATCATGTATCAGAGTTTCCAGTTAACATTTTGCCTACGACTGTCATAAGGATTGAATGTGACATAGTTAGCGGTTCCTATATAAACGGTCAATCCAGTCACATCTTACACGAATTTGCACTTGATGTTCCACCTGGATACAGGATTATAGAAATTCCTAAAAACGCAATCTACTTTCCAATAAACCAAACCAATATAAGCTGCATACAGATAAGGCTGTTAGATATAAATAATAACTTAATAAATTTGCGAGGTGAAGAAGTGCAGTTGTATCTACATATCAGAAGAAAACATGATAGATTATAATAAATATGTGGTTCATTCAACTAAACATAACAGTCCTACTCAAACTATCAAACCAATAAGAGCTCGATCCAAAAAGGTCATAAAATTGAATAACAATAATAAAGCTTTTCTTAAAGCGATTGGTTTGTTAAAATGAATATACTAGATGTTTTATCCGCTCCTGCATACAACAACTCTGTGGAAGGAATTGAATTTCACTCTTACAAGCCTTACGTAACAAGTTTCAATAGAAGCGATGAAATCAGGATACCTATTAATCAACAAGACTTGTATATATTACCATCAGCAAGCACTTTGTTTTTGGAAGGAACTATTGTTGTAAACAAGGCTGAAAATTCTAAAGAGAGAGTCAGTAGCGTTCATTTCACAAACAATAGTTTACTTTACTTGTTTCAAGATATAAGGTATGAGATAAATGGAGTGGAAATAGATAAAATAAAAAACGCTGGTATAACTACCACAATGAAATTATTAATATCAATGAACGAAAACGAGGCTAAAGTATCTAATGCTTGGGGTTGGAATATCGATGGTATAAATAGTACAAATGGGGGTAGCTTTTCTGCTTCCATACCCCTCTGTAACATTCTTGGTTTTGCAGAAGATTTCAAGAAAGTAGTGATAAACAGCAAACATGAATTAATATTGTTACGAAGTAATACTAATCTGAACGCCCTAAAACTTAGCGCTGGTGAAACGGTAGAAGATATTATTATAAACAAAATAATATGGCGAGTACCACATGTCAAAGTATCCGATAGAGAAAAAATAAATATGTTAAAACTGTTAGAAAAAGACCGACCACTCCAGATGATATTCAGGAATTGGGATTTATATGAATATCCGGCTTTACCAAAAACTACTAAACATACTTGGTCCATAAAAACATCATCGCAAATAGAAAAACCAAGATTTGTTATTATCGGTCTGCAAACAAATAGAAAAAATAATCCTAAATTGGATACGTCTCAGTTTGATCACTGTGACGTTCGTGATGTTAGAGTATACCTAAATTCAACCTACTTCCCTTATGAAAATTTAAATTCAAGTTTCTCGAATAACAGAATTGCTTTAATATATGAACAATACACCAGATTCCAACACTCATATTATGGAGGTCGTCGTGGTGAACCGTTATTAAGTGAGAACCAATTCAAAAATATTGCTCCGTTATTTGTCGTAGATTGTTCTAGACAACCAGATAATCTTAAGTCGGGTCCTGTTGCACATCCATCAGAGTGGAAATTGAAAGTGACATTGATATACCAGATCAAACTTCAGCATATTGTCTTATATTGAACGACTGTATCATCGAGTATAAACCGTTAAGTAACACCGTGAGAAAGATATCATGAACAAAAATACTATTATAGTAGATGTTCAGGGTTTTAAAGATCTTTATAATAACTTTATAGTCAAGGAATTGGCTGTAGCTACATTGGAACATACTCATATATTCTTAATAAAACCTCCTTATTCGTTCTCCTCGCTGACTGGTGAAGAAAGAAGACACATTTGGTGGATTGAAAGGAATAGAGGTTACCGCTGGAGCGAAGGATATATAGACTACAAAGAATTTTCTAGAATAATCAAACCCTATTTGAAGGAAAAAAAGGTTCTTGTTAAAGGTAGTGAGAAAATAAAGTGGGTTCAAGAGCTATGTGGTCATAATAATGTTTCTGACATATGTGAAAATAAAAGTGTTCCTAATTTAAAGACTCTTAGTGATCTTTACTGTAAAGATCTATTTTTGTATAATTGTTTTGCTCATAAGAACTATTGTGCTTTAAGGAATGTATTGTGTATTAAGCAATGGTGTTTAGAAAATAACTTTTGTATTTCATAATTTTAATAAACTTAATAAATGTTTTATTACTATACTGTGTTTGTTTTTCATACTATTTCCTACAATTGTGTATTAAGCAATGGTGTTTAGAAAATAACTTTTGTATTTCATAATTTTAATAAACTTAATAAATGTTTTATTACTATACTGTGTTTGTTTTTCATACTATTACATAATACCATTTATTAAATGTCTTAAGAAATTTACATTGATCTTAAACCTAACACATCAACACTTTCATTCTTAAAAATTGAAGCTTATTTGATACTTGAAATTATATTTACAACATAATAGTAACAGTATAATTAGATACAAAATGTCGAAGCGTCAGCAGTACATCTCTAAGTATTAAGGTGATGTATAAACTTACTTAAAACTAAAACACATTAGTTAAAATGATAAGCTATCACCATGAATTTTCTTAGATATTTTCTTAATAATACCTTCAGCCATATCCATGATTTCATCAACTGTATCATGAACTACGTGTTGTGCACTAAGTATCACACTGTCACTGTCTTCACCCAACTGTAACGGAGGTTTGTCTTTGTCGCTGGTGATGTCCAAGATCTTTATCTGAATTAGCTTGACTCCTTTTGGTTGGGTGCTGATCACAAAAGATTTGAGAGCTGTCTTCTTAGATTTCTTACAAACAGTTGGTTTTCTTCTTTTTGGTTTAACTTGTGTAGATTTAGAATTAGGTAAAATGTATGAGAAGTCAAAGGGGTCTTGAGCGTATTGAACAATACCATCACCATATGCGTCTGCCATTATTTATAATGTATTATGGTTGTCGTCTCGTCCTCCTCTGCCGCGATCTTCTAACGTTTTAGATATCTGGCTCAGTAATTTCTCTGTTTTATAATATATTTCATCCCGGTGATCGTAAACAATATATTGGGTTTTCACTCTTGTGTTTATTTCCACTTCGTTATCTGATGTATCTTCAGCTTCTAATACATCTATTTTAATTACGTATTTTGGAATCCTCCTATTCCTTGTAGCAAAGTAGCTGGTTTGAGCTTCAGAGATGCACTGCTGTTGCTTCGACATTATTAGTTAAAAGACTGATTCGTGTGAACGTAAAGAGAACAAGTATGAAACTGAATGTAATTATGAGTAAAAGGTGAAACAAACTAAAAATATGAGACGCTAGTGATGCATGTACTGTACTACGTATTAATTCAAGTTCTCACCTGTTGATTTAGTTTATTACACAATAAGTTGTAACGAGATCCTCACTACAAGTGTGCAAGTGTCATCGCTCACTATTGACATGTTCAAACCTGAAGCCTTAAGAATGATGTAAGAAATTCTAAGTAGGTATCTATGTTGAAGCCAATGCATGCTTGCACTTCCACAGACGACACTGACGCGTTACCAACCATATAAAAACTATTAGACATTAGTGGGTATATAGGATAAGGTAAATTAAACTATAATTCAATTTAAAGTATACATTTATTTCTTAATTTAATATACAATTTTAATTAAGTACCTACTTACATAGATATTAGTTTATTAAAATACATTTTCTCATATTTAAATGGATACTAAGATATACTACGATAAAAAACGTTGAGTGGAAATTTTATCTTTTTACTCTTTTATCAGACCAAACCAGATATATAGTAGGTACATTATTTTCTGTTGTACATGTAAATATCTTGTTTTATGCAAATTAAAACATACTTAATTATATTAAAACTAAATGTTTATTTCATTACGAATTAATACGAAAATAATAACATATGTTAAAAATTAAAAATACTTGTATGTCCCCACCCTCGAGTTGAAATTTTATCTTTAGATATAACTCTTTTGTCATCATCACCAGATAATGCAATTTTGTTTACAGTACACGTAAACAACTCATGTTTTATTGATTTGAATAAAACATTAGTTTTACAAACAATACTACCTTCATGGAGGGTATTTTTGTAATCATCAACATTAAAATCACGAACAATATTTTTTTTAATACCCTTCGCTTTTTTTATGGTACTATGTTCGGTTTTTATACAATATAACTTCGAGCGAAGTCCTACAAATTCACTTATGATTCTACCACCCATTTCATCCTTAAACAGACCAGGTACTTTTTTATTTTGTATTGGTAACATATATTGATTAGTTTTACAGAAATTACTAGTATCAAAGTAAAACAAAAAATGATTTTTTATATCATCATAAAAATCATGAGTTCGTATATGATATACAAAACTATCTGTATCCGTATAACACATCTGTACACGATTTTTATAAAAAGGTTGTATTACAGAGTAATGAAAGTCATACATGTGACTTTTCGATAATTCAAGCACAGTAAAACCAATGTATATTGGTTTGTTTAAAGTTATTTGATCAGGATTTAACTGCACTGCAACTAGATTCTCAGTAAAAACCGTTGCACTATGGAAGTTTGGTCGAGCGATAAGCATTTGTGCACATTTTCTTTTTTTAGTCACATTGTTGCTATCATACCACTGATTAACTAAATGAACATTAATCCTCTTTTCATTATTTTCTAAGGTTTTACCAAAGACACTATTGTTCAAGAGTTTAAAAAAGTCTTGTTCAAATATTGATGAACTTTTTTGTCTCAGTTCAGTGTTTAAATCAATGTATTGTTTTAAATAAGGACTTTGATGAAAACTAATTACGCGATAATTTTTTTTTAAAATCAATCCATGTTTGAAACAAGTTTGTAAGTGTACATAATGTATAACATATTTAAATTTATCATACAAATTAGGGACTAGCTTATACGTTTTCCCTCCAGGTGGAATACATTTTTCGGTACAAAATGGTAAATCATTGTGTAAATTATGTAAATGCTTAGGATATACTAAATCCACTTCTAGTATGTAACCATAATCTGCAGTAGTGGGTATAGTTGTTACATCTAATTTATTAATTTCTTGTTCATCAAGAAACTTGAAATCAGACAATGGTAAATACTGACACATACTATATCCATATAAATTATTACAATCGATATAAGCGATGTAGGAATCAGGCTTTGTAGATTGGTAATCCGGTAGATAAGTATTATTCGCTTTAGCATGTCTGTGAGAACAGAGACAAGCTCCTCCCCTAATACCACTCTGTAGCATACGCACCATTGACAAGTCATCAATAAGTTCTAATTGAACACCGGTTTTTAATAACATTGCATCGAATGATAAACTAGGTGCAGTTAAATAAAATGCCGGGTCTAACTGATAGTATCGCTTGCACATTATCCTAAAATTTTCAAAAATGTCTGTGAGAAGAAGTACGTCGGTTTTTAGATATAGATCTGTATAACTACCTAAATCATTGATTTTAAATGTTGACCATACTAAACATGCATGCTTATAATCAACTTCAGAAATATTTTCATCGCTTAACGAATTAAAAAAGCATTTTTTTGGAGGTAATTTTTTTTTCATCATACCGTTCCCACGAGTCCATATATTCATACGGATAAATTCCTTTACGAATTAGTAAACGAAATTGCTCCCGAATAGGTGTGTTTAAACATTTCCGGTTTTAAAGTGTTAGACAGTTTATTTAAGCTTGTGCACAAAAGCTTATAGGAATCAACAAAACGAAGTTGATAAAATTTATTATTTGAAACGGGTACAAGTTTAGTAAATGATATATAGTTTTCTTTTGTTTTAGGTATTATTTTTATAGCACCAGGAACATCTCCCAAAGCTTTTATAAATAAGTGACAATCATAGCCGGCTAAGTTGTGGAAAAAAATAGGAATAAACGAAGGGCGCTTATACTGTAAATTACAGAAAGGGTGTGCGGCTCCTCGATAACGACCTGTAAGATGACAATGGTCACGAACTGTCTGTAAAAACGAAATTTTGGCAAATGTAACAACGTTGAGCATTGTTAAAATCATATTTGTCTTCAGTGGTGAATATCATCGGGACAGTCAGATTAATTATATTATATATTTTTTGTACGTCTTTCATTATTGAATCTACAAATCGCTTATCACAGTTGGGTCCCCGATAAGATATGTATCTATTGTAGCTAGGGTCATCTCGACAAACAATATAATACCCAAAGGCAACTGGTATATGATGGTTCAAAGTGTTCGTTTTTCCGCTTGAACCGATGGTTTCAGTCCTGGTCTGTAACATCGATTCAAAATCTGCATAAATACAAAAAGGCATGTTTTGTTTACGTTCATAGTTTTTAAATTGAATTACCGAGCCCTTATTCGGGAGAACAGTTACGACGCCTCCACACAAATGGTCATTAACTTCCTGAGAAGTATTAAATGATATTAAACATATGTCACAAAAGTATAACTTACTATGATGGGAAGTAACTTGGCTTCTAAAAAGTCTAGAAGTATCTTTTATCAAACAATAATGAGAAGAGCTGTTATTTTCAAGAAACAGTAAATGAATAATTTTTCCTTTGTATTTTTTATCAATTTCAGATTTATACAAAGGTCCTACGATAGTTGTAAAGTTTTTTAATCCATATATTATAAATTTTATGTTAGGGTTATTCTTTTCAAAAACGCTAATATCATGAAAGGATACTGGAAAAGACATATTTCTTATATCAAATAGTTCACGAAAATTAGGATAAGATGAAATTCTCTCAGGGTGTTTCTTAGCCGGATATAAAGCCGCTGTTACACACCATAAAAAGCAAAATTGATCCTTATTAACAATATTTAAGCACGCCTTTTTAGCTTGGATAGATTTAGGCAAACTGATATAACTGGAACCGCGAAATGGTTGGTATTTATTAATATTTACCTCAATGTATAGATTGTTTATAAATGTCCATCCACTGTCACGATCTTCAAATTCTTCAATACTTGTTTTTAAATAGTTAGCTATTTTTTTTTTGTTTCAAAATATAAGTTTTCAAAATCGAAGTGTGAATACAATATTTTGTTTTTGGTTCCAAAAGATTTGACTTCTTGTGAATTATCTTTGAATTTTAGAAACATAGCAAATAGTTCAAAATTTACCTTAACACATGTATCCCTCATAAGACATTCATTTAAAAGAGATTGTAACTTATTACGAATATTGAATAAGAAGGAATCCAGTGAAGATAATTGAATCTGGTCAAAGGGGACAATTTTATATGTTGTAATACGATTACGAAATGCTGAGCTGACGATTTCTATACCTTGACTATGTTTAATTGTATGTCTACTTTTTCTATGTGAATTGCTCCGTAAATGTCCTACCCATGATCTACTGTGTACAAATGTGTTACACGTAGTACAGAACGGCATTTTTATCGCTTAAGATATTGGGTACTAATTATCTATTTAACGATGATATATAATTAGAGTCAAATAATATAATATACTAGCTGTTGCCCGCAGCTCCGACCGCGCGAAAAACTTATCAAAGTTTGTGTTTCCTGATTCCTACAATCTGGGCTTTTTCAAATCCTGAGTGAATTGGTATCTTCTATGCAAGCGTGCTCCATCTTAGATCACATATGCACTTACCATCAGGTGAGATTATGGTTAATGTAAACCTATCAACTATAAAAAATAAAATAAAGACATACTACACACCAGACTAGTTCAATAGTTAGTAATCTGGCTGCTACGTTGGAGTTTCGATTCCTAATGATTTATTTAATATTTAGATCTAATTTATCTAGATATGCTTAAGTGTATCCAGAAATAACTCCTTATTTATTTATATATTTATTTTATCACAATCTTGTTACTGTAATGAGTCGGTTCAGAGTCCTCAAACTCTACAAAAGCTTGACCCAAGTACGCTTGAAGTGCTTGCCACGACGGTGATGATTCATCACACTGTAGCTTTATGGTTATCAGCGCTGTCTTATACCGAACATCAACAGCGTGAGAAGTATAGTCAGTTGCTTTGTACAGTTTGAGGTCAACGCCCAACACCACTTCGTTTTATTGCCCGACGCGATGTTCCTGTTGACACTCGGCTTGCAAAGCTTGATGTTAGGCTTCCAGTGCCGGCGTCCTTTTTCGGTGCGCTGACGCCGGCTTCTTCAGTTTGTAAGATTTTAAACAAACCCAACGAAGCTGGTTTCTTCGTTCTATAAAAATGTAAGAATGGAACTATAAAATAAACTTGTGTCATTAACATAGAAACACATACACATTCCATATAGCTCTTAAACTAGATTGTACTTTACGTTTTATTCACATACAGTTGAAGATAAATTTACCCCAACTAACACTGTTTTAACATATAAACTGATAAAGAAAAAGTGTAAAAATAGATTACAAGCTATTCTCAAACCTATTCTTCTAATTTATATCAAAAAAGAAAAAAACTGTATATAAAAGACTTGGGACGAAACGGTTTCAGTGGTTAATACAATAAATAAATATAAATATGGTTCGAACATATTATACACATCTAGATCAAACACAAAATTAAACATTATGTCCATCATATAAAGAGTTATCTAGGGTGGGAATCGAACCCACGACATTTGACGTACTTATCAGAGTCACTAACTACTACACTAAACCAACAGGTTGATAAATATGATAAATATTCCTAATAAACTGATGCTATGAAAATCACATATACAAAAGTATAAAACACTTGTTTAGTAAATAAATAAAAATTGTGCAATACCTATGTGCTGTAGGTGTTCGCTTGTATTGAGCGGGTATCGAACCTCCAGCAAGCTCCTCCGAATGCGACTCGCCGTCCTTACGGCTGCGTTTGTTGGTGGTTGCAACACTGCCTTTAGGTTTTCTCTTCTTCACCTCTACAGGGGTAACTTCAAATGTACTTTCAAACTCTGAATCAGACCTGTTAAATTAAAATGAAGACCAATACGTTAGTCAAAGTCATACTTAATCACAACTAAAAAGAAAAAAGATCAAATTATAATATTTGATCATACCTAGTTACACCAGTCGACATGAATTATCCAAGCCACTCACATAACAATATAACTACATTTTATAATTATTAATGTGTTAAAAGTTACACCAGCGGGTGGGAATTAACCAAGCAACTGAGCTGGATAACAATTAATCACATTAATTAATTAATTAATTAATTATTAATGTAACAATTAATCACAGTATTATTAATTTAATAGAACTTACTCACATTTTTTTCTTATCACTGGAAGATACTGGAGAGAAAAGTGAGAGGTCACTGGAAGATACTGCTGGAGCGAATGTAATTTTATTTGATCAATTGTGGGGTTTTATACATAAAAAATATAAATTCAGCAATATTCAGTTCACATCAAAATTAAAACTTAACTTCTTACTTTCACGGGTGCTTATTTTAATTTATGTTACTTACGTCTAATTAAATCAAAGTGTTGTAATTCTGTTATAATAATTGTAATACAAAACCACGTCTTTACCAACGCCGCCAAAGGTATAAACCGATATACATAATAAATTTACCTATAATTTCTGTATGTTCGTTGATCGTTCATTCGTACCTACTTATATATTATCAACTAACAGTTATACATACTGAGTTGCCTTCACTGATATGATGAGTAATGATCAGTAGACATAAGCATCCTTCCTAAACACGATTTAGATACTTTCATTGGATGAAAAATTCGAATTTTTAGACAATAGGTATTTGGTTGTCTAATACACTTCTACATAGTCCTGGGATAAACAGGTGATTGTATGTAATTAATTCTATTTAACAGACATATCCAGAAAACCACGTAGTTTATTGCGGTATTTAATGTTAACACTTTGTAATATAATTTCCGACATAAACAGAGAAGATTCAATTGCATATTCATTAGGTTTGTGTGTGTGTGCTTGCGTCAGCGGTCAAACGGATACCTTACCGTTTGTGACTGTGTAGTCAGCAATTATATATAATATAAGAACGACGACGTCATATAGTTATTTACCCGACTAAAAAAGGAGGTGGGTACCTAATTTATTTGTATGTGGTTTTATGTGTTTTTTCTCATAATCTTAACATAACTTTTTTTCTATATAGGTACCTAATACGATTTTATTGATTATCTTTATTTGAAAGGTAGAATCTATAGTACAGGTGGTTTATATAAATTTGATTAAGGTTTAACGATAAAGAGAAATCTATCCTAGAGAAATCGAAGGAAATTATTAAAATATTAAATGACATTCAAAGTGATTTCGCAATAATTTTACAAATATAACAATTTGAAGTCCTTTGAATATTGGAATTGTTTAGAATTGAAATTGTTTAAATTGAGCTTCCAATAAAAGTGTTAAAAATAAGTTATACACGCTTACGCTTAATGAAATATTTTTATGCTTTATTATTTATTCCTTTAAAAATATTCATTTAGCAATACTTATTTTGTTCATACACCTCTTTCTATCACAGTCGGCTAACAACGTTACAAAGCTAAGGTAATGTCAGCAGTTTGTTGTGGTGTGTGTTACTTGTGTATAATAGACATGTATCATCGTTCCCATACTCGAAGAACGTCTCACATTCTATTCCCACGACATGCTGCACGTGCATTTTGTGGACATACAGTATACCTACTAAGTACTCTATCTATCCTTGGATTTTAAAATAAGACAGATAATAAGAAGCAATGTCATGTAAGTAACTAATAATTATGATAAATAATTTTCTAGTCTATTACACACCTATTTCACACCTATGTCTGAAATTTTATAAAAAAAAGATTTATATTGTGCATAAAACACTTTATTTAAGTTTTACGTGAATATCCAGTGATACTTTGGTTATTTTATGTATCAGTAACATAAGTTCTAACATAAAGTTTTAACGTATAAATTATCTATCTTAAAAATGTGATCTTAACGTGTTCATTTTAACAAACATGCATCGGGTTAGTTTGCTGTACGAAAGCAATCATCTAGCAAGTGAAATTGGTTAACCATTCATAGGATGATATTGGGCATTCTGTCCCACCGTAGTGACCGAGGGCTGTGCCCGAGGGAGGTGGGACAGAATGCCCAATATCTCCCTACTTGGGGCGTGGGGGGTAACGACATTTATCAATTTGTTCAGTTCCTTCGGCTTACAACACTTATTTTCAGAGCCAACTAGAATCACATCACATTCTGCAACATGTCTAGATAATATATTTTGCAACTGTGAACTCCTGATAAAGGAGGTATTAAGTAACTTCAAATCTGACCATCTGGGGCAGAAGGTCGTATTTCCCATCAATATCACGGCTAAAGGAAAAAAAAATCATGTAGGCCAATGAGTACATATCGCCTAGAACGATTTAATGAAAGCGTTTCTGCAAATGTTGCTAGTATTGACTTTAACCAGGTTGATCCAAATAACTTATATGAGTCCTTGTTTAATACAATTAAATCTGAGTTCGACAATATATTTAAATCAAGAACTTTTTATAAAAATGGAAACCTCCAGTTCTGTGACTGGGCAACCAATGGCATCTACAAAAGTAGAGCTAAGTTGTATGAATTATATGGTATGAAGCAATATAATTTTAATCCTGATTTTATTCAGTATGTTAAAGATTATTCCAAAACTTTCAGAAAAGCGTGTGTTGCTGCCAAGTCATTATATTTGAGTAATAAGATTAAACAGTCCAACAATAAAGTCAAAACGACTTGGAATATAATTAATGCTGAAACCGGTCGCCTAAAGACCCGTGACAATGACTTTGAATTAATTATTGATAATAAAGTCATTAACAAAGAACCAGATGTAGCACAATCCTTTAATATTTTTTTTATAGACATACCCGCGAATATAACTAGTTCCTTGAATTCTTGCCCAGTTAAAGCTCAACGTATGCTGGAAAGCGGCATGAATCAGTGTCATGTCTCATTTAGCTTTGAATATGTAAACCCCAATGATATTATAAAAGTATTCAATTCGCTTAACTCAAAAAAGACAGCTGACATGTGGGGTATTTCTGTAAAATTGCTTCAGTCCATTATTGTGAATATATCTCCACATCTAGCTGCAATATTTAATAAATGTGTCAATAGAGGAGTGTTTCCTGATCTCATGAAATACAGTAAAGTGAAACCTTTATTTTAAACTGGATCAAAAGCGACCCTGGTAATTTTAGACCAATTTCAATACTACCTGCCATTAGTAAAATTTTTGAAAAAATTATATTGCAGCAATTACAATCACATTTTAATTCAAATATGCTACTACATAATGAGCAGTATGGATTCACAAGAGGTCGTTCTACCATTCACGCAGGGGTAACACTTCAGAAGCATATTTTCAATGCCTGGGAGAATAAGCAAGATGCCATTGGTATATTTTGCGATCTCTCCAAAGCTTTTGATTGCGTTGAACATAATACCCTATTACGGAAACTCAATTATTATGGTATCAGAGATTCGGCACTGGACCTAGTTACCTCATACCTCAGTGATAGAATACAACATGTTGATATCAATGGTAGTCGGTCTTTAGGGGCTTCTGTAGCTATGGGCGTGCCACAAGGATCCATTCTAGGTCCGTTTCTATTTTTAGTTTACATTAATGATCTACCGTTCTATGTACAGAATTTGTGCGACATTGTTCTATTCGCCGATGATACATCACTTATTTTTAAAGTTGATCGCAAGCTGAGGAATTTTGACGAAGTAAATAGTTCACTTGCACTAGTTCTGGATTGGTTTACAACCAACAATTTACTTCTGAACCCAAAAAAGATGAAGTGTGTTAGATTTAGTATGCCTAATGTTCAGAACTACGGTACTAATATTATTTTGAACGGTGATACCCTTAATCTTGTAGAATCAACCGTATTTTTGGGTATTACTCTAGACAGTAAATTACAGTGGAACGCCCAAATATCGGGACTTGCAGGGAAACTTAGCTCTGCGGCTTTTGCTATTAGTAAAGTCAGACAGCTCACGGATGTAGAAACTGCCAGGATGGTTTATTTTAGCTATTTTCACAGTGTCATGTCGTATGGAATTTTACTGTGGGGCAAGGCAGCTGATATAGAGATCATTTTTATACTCCAAAAGCGGCTATACGTGCGATTTATAAACTGAATGCACGAGTTTCGCTTAGAGAAAGATTTAAAGAAATAGGCATTTTAACAGTTGCATCACAATATATAATATGTGAATATTATGTTCGTTAAACAGAATATACATTTATACAGTGTGAACAGTGACATACATGCAATAAATACTAGAGATAAGTATAAATTGGTTGGGACGTATTATCGTTTACAGAAGGTTCATGACTCCTTTGCAGGATTTGGTGTGCGTTTTTATAACAAAATTCCTCTAAACATTATGAACCTTCCTTTGAATAAATGCAAAGTGGCTGTTAAGACACACCTCTTAAAAAAGGCATATTATACTATTAAAGATTATCTAAACGATACAGAGAAATGGCAATGAGTTGCTTGCTCGTCACTCGAGCTACATAGAGGCTACTTCTGTTTGAAATGTTGTTTTATTGCTGAAACTCACTTATTATTGTTAAATTATTATTATTATGATATTGTAAGGTATGGGTACTTTGAGATTATGTGGCACCTTTAACTAGTATTTGACTTTTTTTTTGTGAATAACAGATTCATAATTTTTAAGTTCACTTGGTCCACACATGGTCACGTACTGCCCTTGCCCTCTTTTTATTGTTGTAACAGAATCATTGTATTTACTGGCGAATAAAAAGAGTGGCCGTGAGTTTTTCTTGCCAGGTTCTTTCCTCACAGGCTCTACCTATTGCCTTGCGAATCTGGCGGTAAATGTAAATGTAGAAGCATTTTCTTTTTTTGACGTTCATATGTGTTAATTTGTGACCTACATGAATAAAGATATTTTGATTTGATTTGATTTGACACAGCTCACTTCGCTCGAAAATCGAAATCCTTACCCCCATATTAGTCGAATGATCAGAAGACAAGTCCTGTTTCATCAAGATAACGCTCGTGTTCACACGTCTGTCCAATCAATGGCAGAAATTCACAACTGTGGCTTTGAACTGTTACCGCATCCACCTTATTCACCTGCAGACACATTCTGTAAGGCACAACCACGAACTCGAAGCTCACCCAGCGCTGAATCTGCAGTGAAATTTTAAAAAGGCATTCTGTAACAATCCGTGCTCATTCGAACGCCGCACATGCACCACGGCAGTGAGAGGAACTATCATGAGTGAGATCGGTTTCCATGGCAACCGTTTAAACATATCAAAATGTACGGTAACCGCATTCCGTAAACAAAATATCGCCTCGGCTGACAGATCCAGCGCTAGAAAATTTCGAATCTAAGTGTCATTCTAAGTTGTATCATAGCGATCGAATTTCATGTGAAGTAGTCATTTATATGTCTTTTAATAATCTTTTAATAAACAAATACATAAAGTTAAATGATAATCAGTTCGGATTCCGGCCCGGACTGTCTACGGAAACGGCGATATTGTGTTTAAAGAGTGCTGTTAAATACTACACAGTGAGGAATACACCTGTGTACGCCTGCTTCTTGGACCTCTCCAAAGCTCTCGATTTGGTCCGTTACGATATCTTGTGGAATAAGATGAAATCAGCAGATATACCGGGTGAAATTATTAACATATTTAAGTATTGGTACGAGAACCAAGTTAATAACGTGAGATGGGCGGGCATGTTGTCGGAAGCGTACAGATTGGAATGTGGGGTGAGGCAGGGGGGGTTGAGTTCTCCCTCCATTTTCAATTTGTATATAGATGGACTGATCGAGGCGCTCAGCAAGGAGCATATCGGTTGTTACATAGATGGCGTTTGTTTTAATAACATTAGCTACGCGGATGGTATGGTGCTGCCGAGTGCCTCGGTCTGTGGACTAAGAAAACTGTTAAGTATCTGTGAGGGCTATGCGGCTGAACATGGGTTGCTTTACAATGTGAAGAAGAGCCAGTGTATCGTCTTTCGGGGCGGGCGTAGAAAGATATCTGAAGTGCCACCCATTATACTAAATGGTTCGCCACTAGTTCGTGTTGACCGATTTAAATACTTAGGGCATATGGTAACGTCAACCTTGAAAGATGATGTGGACATGGAACGGGAGCGAAGGGCGCTGTCGGTCAGAGCGAATATGGTGATACGTAGGTTTGCCCGGTGTTCAGTTGAAGTTATAGTACACCTGCAGCCTGTGGACCAGCTACATGCAAAGGTCGTACAGCGCTCTACGCGTCCAGTTTAACAATGCGTTTAGGATGCTGCTGGGGCTCCCCCACTTCTGCAGCGCATCAGGCATGTTTGCGGAGGCGCGCGTGGATTGCTTCCATACTATAATGCGCAAGAGAATCGCGTCTCTGGTGCGGCGGGTGCGGGGGAGCGCCAACAGCATGCTGGCCGCGCTCGCGGATAGGCTTGACTGTCCTATTGTACTTCACTGCTGTGGGCGACATGTGTCCTAGCTTGGGCTAGTCCAGGCGTGTATGTGACGTGTGTCGCCGGCAGCGGTAAGTACCAGTGTGATTTTATTATTATTTTATTATTTTTGACATTTTGTATTTATTATTTAGTTCTAAAATACCGACTTACTGACATCTTAAATTTATACCTAATTAATGATGTACCTGATGACATTTATAATTTGTAATCTATTAATGTGACTGTGTGATATTGTTAATGTTATTTATATGAGTCCATGTTACTCGAAATAAATGAATTTGAATTTTAATAACTTATTTTAAGGGATTCATTGTTTTATATTATTTAAAATAGTGTTTTACTCAAAAGTATGTACCTAGTTTATAAATATAGGTATATCGTCTAAATAGATTTGTATGAAAGTAGACATCAAGCTTGTAATATTCGCGAGTTAGGCTCAATTTACACCGCCGCGGAATGGAATGGAAGCGACTTTTTGCAACGAAACTGCACATAGCATAATGAATTTTATATCAACTGTATAACGCACAAAATAAATACGAGCCTTAAAATTGGACGCGCGTCCTCCGCGGAATCCCCGGGCATTCCCGAGAATTCTCCGGAGCGAATTCCCACGTATGAGGCGAAATTGACGCTTCCATTCCGTTCCATTCCGCCGCGGTGTAAATTGAGCCTTAAGGTTATTTAATAAATATCAACTATTTAAGGTTTAGGTATTTATTATTATGGGCTTTGATGCCTAATCAATATTTATAATAAACTAGCTGTCCCGGTGAACTTCGTACCACCTTAAATAAACCTTTTAAACCTGCCCTGAGTTGGTACGAATATTTTAAGACCAAAATTAGAGAAATCGGTCCAGCCGTTCTCGAGTTTTAGCGAGACTAACGAACAGCAATTCATTTTTATATATAAAAGAAGATAACATGCCACACGCACGTAGGTAACACAGTAGAGAGAGCGATAGGCAGGCTAAAAGCAAGATTCAGATGTTTGCTAGTGCACAGGGTACTCCACTACGACATGGTTGACATGGTTGCAAAAATTGTTATAAGTAGCATGTGTGCTGCACAATATTTGCAACGGTGCTGGGCTAAGAAACGAGAGACCAAGAGGAAACTCGTTTCCACACAGCGATGCGTGCTTGAGGGTCTAGCGTGGAAGACACGTCAATGGAAGTGGCATTAGGTGTATCAAGGCGACAGGAATTAATTAGCGAATTATGGCGAGCACGGAATATTGTTTTGTGAAACTAGTAACTACAAGCGCATTTTAATTTTGGTTACATTTCCAGTATGGTTATTAAATTAAATATTGTTAGACATTCTCACACAACGTCATCTAGCCCAAACTAAGCTATAATCTTGTGCTATGGGATCTAGACGACTGATAAATATACTTATATATTTCTAAATACATACATAACATACATAGAAACCCCCGAAACTCCGAAACAAACATTTGTGGATCACACAAATATTGGATTTGACCCGGGAATCGAACCCGAGACTCCGGAGTCGGAAGCCGATGCACTACCGACCACGCCACCGAAGCAGTCAAAGGTTATGGATTTTCTGTAGCGCCAAAAACGCACAATACAACAACAATTTTGACAAACAAATTGAATAATTCGGTGCGCTGTTCTTCAATCTGCAGGAACCGCTCCGTCAAAGAATGCAGCCGAGACTCGCTGCGGGTGGTGACAGCCGTCTCCTTCGTCTCCCACGGCTACTTGTTTCCTACAACAAATCATTTAAACAGTATAGTAAACCGCGTTACAACACTACCGATTAGGACCACTCGCGGTCGTCTCCCCGCTCGATATAATATGTAAACCGTCGCCTGTTGAACGAACGCCCAACACTAGTTGGCGTCGCCAGGCAGTCGCGCCTACGCACCGCTCGTGAGAGCGCGCGTGCCTCCGTACCTACTATTTTGTAACCGACATTTTGGACAATTACAATCCTTTCACCCTGAAGTTTCTTGTGTTTACTTTCATGTGAGGACCCGCACCTCATATCTGGCGCCCAACGTAAAAGAGGCCGCTTCGCGAAGTGTTGTGTATGTAAGTGACTCCTTCGTCGTGAACAATGTGCACACGAAGTAAAACGCGTCGGGTCGAGTTCGACGGAGAAGAGCCAACGCCACCGTCGTTTCCCCCTTCCGACCCGACCGCGTCCACAAGCAGTGAAGACGCCGAACCTGCCCTCAACCCCGGCTACACCGATGCGACGACGCCACGGCACCCAAGCCACGTGCAAGAGGACGCCTGCGCCGCCGACACCGGTACAACGCCAGTAACGTCGACGCCAATCGCGACGACGTTTTCTGAGGATAGCGTTACGGCAATCATCACCGCTATGCAAAAATCTCAAACAGAAACCATTCAAAGCCTCATCGCGAGTATGATGCGTACATCCCCAGAGGCCACGCCCAGTGATACCGCTACCATGGCCCGGTGTAAGGCTACCTTTGGAGGAACAACAGCTGAGTCCGTGATGGCGTTTATGGATAGCGTCGACAGCTACGTCGAATGCTGTAAGGTAACAGATATAAATATTTTAAAAGGCTTGGCCATGTTGTTAAAGGGCAATGCTGCGATTTGGTGGACAGGCATAAGATCCCAAATCCACAGCTGGGCAGAGGCGAAACAAAATTTAAGTAGCGCTTTTGGAGATCGCCGCCCCCCACACAAAATATATCTAGAAATCTTTAATAGCCCCCATAGGGAAGAAAATACAGACCTCTTCGTAGCCAAAATAAGGGCAAACTTTTCAAAGTTACCAGTTGGGGAGGTCCCCAACTGGTAACTTTGAAAAGTTTGAAAAGTTTAAGTTATGTCAAGTAAGTGACATAACTTATGGCCTGTTACATTATAAAATAAAAAACAAATTAAGAAGGGAAGAAATTTCATCATTCGCCGAGTTGTTAGAAAGGGCTAGAAACATAGAGGACAGCAGTGATGAATCGCGAAAAACCGCACGCGGCATACAAGCCACGCGGTTCCCCGCCCCATTCCCCGTCTTACACGCGCCCGGCCAAGCGAAGGCGCATGCGCGCGCCGCCGCTGCGAGCTGCGCCCGAGACACGGCCGTTGCAGCCGCACCGGAGTCGCGCGACTCGCACGCCGCCGACGCTAAGGTCACCCGCCCACATGGTACTTATTGCCGACGGTATAACCATACCAGAGAAAATTGCCGTAAGTTGACAAGTCAAAGTCAAGGTCAGTTAAATTTTTCAAACTTTAAAGTGTGTGATAATAGTGATAACGCTAATAATGAAGAAAGCTTTTACAGTGTTGAATTCAAAAATAAGTGTGTACAATCTTATATTAATGCATCAAATAATTATTTGAACTCTAGTATGAATACTGATTGTTATAAGCCTCTAACTAATTCTTTGTATGTGTGTTTACCGACTGCGAATGAGACAGGAACCAATACTCGGAACAATTTTCAAAATTGTTCACTCAGTGGTCGTAATAGTGACATTGAACTAGAGATGTCTTGTATGCCGAGCCGAGATGTGAATACACAAACGGAATCACATTATAAGAATAATAGTTCGTGTCCCATTCAAAGTTATCGGAATCGAGTTCCGAATAATCCCGAATGTTCGTGTAATCTTTCTAATTCCGATTTTGTATGTAATGTTGATTCGAAACATTATTATAATCACAAAATTGACGCGGTTACATGTAAAACTACGGAAGCAAGTAGCATGCAATCTTCACGACTGCTTGATGATGGTATGGTAGACAGTGGTTATAATGTTTCACGTCATTCCAATCATGGTCAAGGAGTCAGTGGTTCTCAATCTTCACGACTGCTTGATGGTGGTATGGTAGACAGTGGTTATAATGTTTCACGTCAATCCAATCATGGTCAAGGAGTCAGTGGTTCTCAATCTTCACGACTGCTTGATGATGGTATGGTAGACAGTGGTTATAATGTTTCACGTCAATCCAATCATGGTCAAGAAGTCAGTGGTTCTCAATCTTCACGACTGCTTGATGGTGGTATGGTAGACAGTGGTTATAATGTTTCACGTCAATCCAATCATGGTCAAGAAGTCAGTGGTTCTCAATCTTCACGACTGCTTGATGATGGTATGGTAGACAGTGGTTATAATGTTTCACGTCATTCCAATCATGGTTAAGGAGTCAGTGGTTCTCAGTCTTCACGACTGCTTGATGATGGTATGGTAGACAGTGGTTATAATGTTTCACGTCAATCCAATCATGGTCAAGAAGTCAGTGGTTCTCAATCTTCACGACTGCTTGATGGTGGTATGGTAGACAGTGGTTATAATGTTTCACGTCAATCCAATCATGGTCAAGAAGTCAGTGGTTCTCAATCTTCACGACTGCTTGATGATGGTATGGTAGACAGTGGTTATAATGTTTCACGTCATTCCAATCATGGTTAAGGAGTCAGTGGTTCTCAGTCTTCACGACTGCTTGATGATGGTATGGTAGACAGTGGTTATAATTTTTCACGTCATTCCAATCATGGTCAAGGAGTCAGTGGTTCTCAGTCTTCACGACTGCTTGATGATGGTATGGTAGACAGTGGTTATAATTTTTCACGTCATTCCAATCATGGTCAAGGAGTCAGTGGTTCTCAGTCTTCACGACTGCTTGATGATGGTATGGTAGACAGTGGTTATAATGTTTCACGTCAATCCAATCATGGTCAAGAAGTCAGTGGTTCTCAATCTTCACGACTGCTTGATGGTGGTATGGTAGACAGTGGTTATAATGTTTCACGTCAATCCAATCATGGTCAAGGAGTCAGTGTTTCTCAATCTTCACGACTGCTTGATGATGGTATGGTAGACAGTGGTTATAATGTTTCACGTCATTCCAATCATGGTCAAGGAGTCAGTGGTTCTCAATCTTCACGACTACTTGATGATGGTATGGTAGACAGTGGTTATAATTTTTCACGTCATTCCAATCATGGTCAAGGAGCCAGTGGTTCTCAATCTTCACGACTGCTTGAACAGGGTATGGGAGACAGTGGTCCAAATTTTTCACGTCTTTCCAACCATAGTCAGGGAGCCAGTGTAACACAAAGCTTACAATTTTCTAATTATAGTCTAAGAGCTAATAGTAACAAAATGTGTTTAAACAATACTGTTATTGATAAAGATATGGAAAATTGCTTATATAATACTGACGATGTTTTTACGCTTGGGGACGTCCGTGATTGGTCACACGCATGCCGCGAAGTACGTCCAATTTTTAAAATTAATATATTGGGATTTAACGGTACAGCATTAATCGACACGGGCGCTAAGCATCGACGCAACGAAGTGCTTGCTATGAATTTATTCGGGCCGTTATTAGCAGGAGACCAGGGGGAGCGTTGGGTGTTGTTATTTGAAGACAACTCTCCAACTGACCCGGTTATCCCAATGAAAAAACGCGGTCGACCGATGACTAAAATGAAAGGGCTAGTCCAGGAGCGAGGACGCCCTCCTGAACTAGAGGGGGAGGATATAGTAAACCGCGTTACAACACTACCGATTAGGACCACTCGCGGTCGTCTCCCCGCTCGATATAATATGTAAACCGTCGCCTGTTGAACGAACGCCCAACACTAGTTGGCGTCACCAGGCAGTCGCGCCTACGCACCGCTCGTGAGAGCGCGCGTGCCTCCGTACCTACTATTTTGTTACCGACATTTTGGACAATTACAATCCTTTCACCCTGAAGTTTCTTGTGTTTACTTTCATGTGAGGACCCGCACCTCATAACAGATATTATATGTAACTAGCTACTCTATTCATTGATGAGAACCGCATCAAAATCCATTGCGTAGTTTTAAAGATCTTTAGCATACATTTCTACTATGTTATGACTGACTAGCTGTCTAGGCGAACTGCGTACCACTCTAACTTTACCTTTTAAACCTTCCCTGAAGACTAAAATCAGCCAAATCGGTCCAGCCGTTCCAGAGTTCTAGCGAGACAAACGATCGGCGGTTCATTTCTATTTATATAGATAGAAGACTCCAGTGGAGGAGCCCGTGTTGCATCTGCTTTTTAGAATAGGTGGCGTTGTGTTTATTTAATTAACTAATTATAATAACCTACTTGCAAAAGATTGAAATTGTGGTGGTGGAGACACAATCAGCCGCCGTCGCACGTATCTGTTGTTCCTGGAAATGAGTATTTATTTTTATTAAATTGATTTTCACAAGTTCCAATTAATATTACAATTAATTAAATACCATACCTCTAATAAAGGAATGTTGTTCCTCATATTTGGAGTACTATATTGCTCCTGAAACATCAATGTCTTATTTTATTTTTTGTTCTAAAACAAGTTATTATTTATTATAAAAAAAAGTCCTCCCCGCAGCGTTTGTCCACTGTGTGTGTGTGTCTGTGTGTGTCTGTGTGTGTGTTTGTGTGTTTGTGTGTGTGTGTGTGTGTGTGTGTGTAATAAAGTGCCCAATTACCGGTGTAAATTGTGGTTCTGTCTGGAACGGAATATTGGCCAGTAACGAGTGGTTGGTCCCATTGTCCACTTGCATCTCCTTAAAACACAAACCGTGTTATAGTTCAGCAAATATTTATTAATACGGAATAAATAGAATTTATAAAGGAATATACATACTTCAAAGGGATTTATTTCGAGATGTGTGTCCCCAACCGCAAAGCCTTCACCACCCATTAGGGCCAAAATACGCTCCTCCACCTCAGACAACTCCACCACTCCTGCTCCACCACCAGTTTGGTTTCGGGTTCTATAGCGGAGTGCTCCTTTTTTTTGAGGCACTTTTTTTATGTGCCCAATACTATAATATAACAAAAAAACACATGCATTGATCGATAATAGGTAGATAGCTGGGTAAAACTATGATGGATATATTTATAAGTAATTCAATGGCATAACTGTAATAATATAAGGTACTTATCATAAGTAGGTACTTACCTTTGTCCATTGCTTTGAATTTTTAACACATCCTCCCAAGCTATTTAATGTTACAGTAATTTGTTCCCACAGCCTTCGTGTAATATCTCGGCCACTTGGTACCCTAGAAAACCCTCTAGCTACGCTTTGATTTTGCTCCAAGAAAGCTAGAAGGGTTTCCATTTGTTCCCGAGATGGGTGTAATGCTCTTTGTGAAGTACTGCAATAAGTTAAAACCTGAGTAATATTCCTCCTAGGTTACGCCACTAATATTTTAACAACATGAACTTCATTGTGTACTTACTCCATTTATATTTATCAACTTTGAAAACATTGAAAATTAAAAACTCTTATAAAGTTTACTCAAATTCAAAGCGCCGCGACCGTTTGTGTCGAGTTTTTGACTTTATGGAGTGAAGTGAGATGTGAAGTGAATATATTTCATTTTCTTTTTTGTTTATGGTAAAAGGCACTAAACTATACAGCCAAGTTTACATCGACTGTAGCTATTTTAGATCTAATAAATATTGTAACATAATCATAACTATCATTTGATAAAGTCACGTCGAAATAATAACTAAAAGTCACAAAACTATGCGTAATTTACTTAAAAAAGGTAAGACAAGAAATCTCGATTTTAGTAATCCGCCATAATTATGCCCGTCTCTAGTTCAACAAGCTGTCAATGTCAATTTAATCTCCCTTCACTTCGCAAGTGCTTTCGAACGATTTACAGAATGCCGGTTGTTAGATGGATCTAGTTCGTTTTCGAGATGAGTTTTATCACCTGCAGACACATTCTGTAAGACACAATCACGAACTCGAAGCTCACCCAGCGCTGAATCCGCAGTGAAAATTTAAAATGGCATTCTGTAACAATCCGTGCTCATTCGAACGCCGCACATGCGCCACGGCAGTGAGAGGAACTATCATGAGTGAGATCGGTTTCCATGGCAACCATTTAAACATATCAAAATGTACCGTAACCGCATTCCGTAAGCAAAATACCGCCTCGGCTGACAGATCCAGCGCTAGAAAATTTCGAATCTAAGTGTCATTTTAAAAG
The DNA here is from genome assembly GCA_963556515.1 of Nudaria mundana. Taxonomy (NCBI): domain Eukaryota; kingdom Metazoa; phylum Arthropoda; class Insecta; order Lepidoptera; family Erebidae; genus Nudaria; species Nudaria mundana. The sequence goes on along the minus strand of OY748302.1, from coordinate 16,501,758 downwards.
TTGTATCATAGCGATCGAATTTCATGTGAAGTAGTCATTTATATGTCTTTTAATAACTTATTTTAAGGGATTCATTGTTTTCAATTATTTTAAATAGTGTTTTACTCAAAAGTATGTACCTAGTTTATAAATATAGGTATATCGTCTAGTACCTATATAATCTAATTATAGAGTCTTTATTACGGAACTAGACTACGATGGCTAGTTAATTTGTATTTTTGGATTTATTGGAAGAAGCTCATTCATTAGATTTGCATGAAAGTAGACATCAAGCTTGTAATATTCGTGAGTTAAGGTTATTTAATAAATATCAACTATTTTAGGTTTAGGTATTTATTATTATGGACCTTGATGCCTAATCAATATTTATAATAAACTAGCTGTCCCGGCGAACTTAGTACCACCTTAAATAAACCTTTTAAACCTTCCCTGAGTTGGTACGAATATTTTAAGACCAAAATTAGAGAAATCGGTCCAGCCGTTCTCGAGTTTTAGCGAGACTAACGAACCGCAATTCATTGTTATATATAAAAGAAGATAACATGCCACACGCACGTAGGTAACACAGTAGAGAGAGCGATAGGCAGGCTAAAAGCAAGATTCAGATGTTTGCTAGTGCACAGGGTACCTACTCCACTACCGACCCTAACATGGTTGCAAAAATTGTTATAAGTAGCATGTGCTGCACAATATTTGCAACGGTGCTGGGCTTCTTGCCTAAACCTAAGAAACGAGAGACCAAGAGGAAACTCGTTTCCACACAGCGATGCGTGCTCGAGGGTCTAGCGTGGAAGACACATCAATGGAAGTGGCATTAGGTGTATCAAGGCGACAGGAATTAATTAGCGAATTATGGCGAGCACGGAATATTGTTTTGTGAAACTAGTAACTACAAGCGCTCTTGGACCAACATATATAATAAAACCATAATTCTGATTTGTTTTTAATTTTATTTTTTGGCATTTTAATTTTGGTTACATTTCCAGTATGGTTATTAAATTAAATATTGTTAGACATTCTCACACAACGTCATCTAGCCCAAACTAAGCTATAAGCTTGTGCTATGGGATCTAGACAACTGATAAATATACTTATATATTTCTAAATACATACATAACATACATAGAAACCCCCGAAACTCCGAAACAAACATTTGTGGATTACACAAATATTGGATTCGACCCGGGAATTGAACCCGAGACTCCGGAGTCAGAAGCCGATGCACTACCGACCACGCCACCGAAGCAGTCAAAGGTTATGGATTTTCTGTAGCGCCCAAAAACGCACACTACAACAACAATTTTGACAAACAAATTGAATAATTTGGTGCGCTGTTCTTCCATCTGCAGGAACCGCTCCTTCAAAGAATGCAGCCGAGACTCGCTGCGGGTGGTGACAGCCGTCTCCTTCGTCTCCCACGGCGGCTTGTATAACCTACAATAAATAATTTAAACAGTATATTATACAGCTAGCCACTTTATTCATTGGTGAAAACATCTCAACATCAAAATCCGTTGCGTAGTTTTAAAGATCTATAGCATACATACAAAACGGGCGACTTTGTTTTATACTATGTTATGACTGACTAGCTTATGGATTTTCTGTAGCGCCCAAAAACTGCAATAGGCTCGACCTCTATTACGTGAGGCGTAATGTGTCTGTCTGTCCGTCTGTCTTTTATTTTTTCAAAGCCTCTGCGAGGAGCTTGAGGCCCTCCCCGATGGCCTGCAACGCTTGTGCATTAGAGCGGTCTCTTTCTGCACAATTTGTGACAAATAAATTGAATAGTTCGGTGCGCTGTTCTTCCATCTGCAGGAACCGCTCCGTCAAAGAATGCAGCCGAGACTGTCGCTGCGAAGGTGGTGACAGCCGTCTCCTTCGTCTCCCACGGCTACTTGTAGTTCCTACAACAAATAATTTAAACAGATATTATACGTAACTAGCTATTCTATTCATTGATGAGAACCGCATCAAAATCCGTTGCGTAGTTTTAAAGATCTTTAGCATACATTTCTACTATGTTATGACTGACTAGCTGTCTAGGCGAACTTCGTACCACTCTAACTTTACCTTTTAGACCTTCCCTGAAGACCAAAACAGCCAAATCGGTCCAGCCGTTCCAGAGTTCTAGCGAGACAAACGATCGGCGGTTCATTTCTATTTATATAGATAGAAGAGTGCTCCAGTGGAGGAGCCGGTGTTGCATCTGCTTTTTAGAATAGGTGGCGTTGTGTTTATTTAATTAACTAATTATAATAACCTACTTGCAAAAGACTGAAATTGTGGTGGAGGAGTCAGCCGCCGTCGCACGTTTGACTCGGGATGACTGCCCGATCCCGAAGGTGTGGCAGGCATCTCCGGAGACGCAATGTGTACTTGAGGAGGAGTACAGGGTGTAGGCATGAACACTAGAGGCACCTAAAAGCAATACATAATATATTATTCAAGTAGTGTATGTATAGTAATTTACTAAATAAAGCTTCTTCACAACTCTATAAAGGTTACATACTTCATACACAACACTTGGCCGTGTTGATGCGTATGATGTCCCCGCAACACATTCTACATGTATCTGTTGTTCCTGGAAATGAGTATTTATTTTTATTAAATTTATTTTCACAAGTTTCAATTAATATTACAATTAATTAAATACCATACCTCTAATAAAGGAATGTTGTTCCTCATATTTGGAGTACTATATTGCTCCTGAAACATCAATGTCATCAAAACATATTATCACAACAATTATAAAACAAAGTCCTCCCCGCAGTGTTTGTCCACTGTGTGTGTGTGTGTGTGTGTGTGTGTGTGTGTGTGTAATAAGGTGCCCAATTACCGGTGTAAATTGTGGTTCTGTCTGGAACGGAATATTGGCCAGTAACGAGTGGTTGGTCCCATTGTCCACTTGCATCTCCTTAAAACACAAACCGTGTTATAGTTCAGCAAATATGTATTAATATAGAATAAATAGAATTTATAAAGGAATACATACTTCAAAGGGATTTATTTCGAGATGTTTGTCCCCAACCGCAAATCCTTCACCACCCATTAGGGCCAAAATACGCTCCTCCACCTCAGACAACTCCACCACCCCTGCTCCACCACCAGTTTGGTTTCGGGTTCTATAGCGGAGTGCTCCTTTTTTTTTTGCGGCACTTTTTTTATCTGCCCAATACTATAATATAACAAAAACACACATGCATTGATCGATATAATAAATAAAATCGAATAGGTGGGTAAAACTATGATGGATATATTTATAAATAATTCAATGGCATAACTGTAATAATAGAAGGTACTTATCATAAGTAGGTACTTACCTTTGTCCATTGCTTTGAATTTTTAACACATCCTCCCAAGCTATTTAATGTTACAGTAATTTGTTCCCACAGCCTTCGTGTAGTATCTCGGCCACTTGGTACCCTAGAAAACCCTCTAGCTACGCTTTGATTTTGCTCCAAGAAAGCTAGAAGGGTTTCTATTTGTTCCCGAGATGGGTGTGATGCTCTTTGTGAAGTACTGCAATAAGTTAAAACCTGAGTAATATTCCTCCTAGGTTACGCCACTAATATTTTAACAACATGAACTTCATTGTGTACTTACTCCATTTATATTTATCAACTTTGAAAACACTGAAAATTAAAAACTCTTATAAAGTTTACTCAAATTCAAAGCGCCGCGACCGTTTGTGTCGAGTTTTTGACTTTGTGGAGTGAAGTGAGATGTGAAGTGAATATGTTTCATTTTCTTTTTTGTTTATGGCAAAAGGCACCAAACTATACAGCCAAGTTTACATCGACTGTAGCTATTTTAGATCTAATAAATATTGTAACATAATCATAACTATCATTTGATAAAGTCTCGTCGAAATAATAACTAAAAGTCACAAAACTATGCGTAATTTACTTAAAAAAGGTAAGACAAGAAATCTCGATTTTAGTAATCCGCCATAATTATGCCCGTCTCTAGTTCAACAAGCTGTCAATGTCAATTTAATCTCCCTTCACTTCGCAAGTGCTTTCGAACGATTTACAGAATGCCGGTTGTTAGATGGATCTAGTTCGTTTTCGAGATGAGTTGTATCACCTGGGTGAGATTCGAATTCGAGCTTGTTTCTTACAGAATGTGTCTGCTGGGTGAGATTCGAATTCGAGCTTGTTTCTTACAGAATGTGTCTGCAGATCTGGTACGACATCGACGGCAAAATCCACGGACTTCATCAACCATGTACTGTCGTCCAATTAAGTTTATCTTTGCAAAAAAAAGCACTGGACTTACAGTCTCTGAAACAAACAAGGTCTTGGAGGAAATAAACCAATGCTTCCTTCGGTGTGTGAACTAAACGGAATGAGATGTTACTAACCATGATAGACGGAAAAGTGTGCAATGCTCTTACCGAAACATCTTCATCCTTGAAACCTATGTGGATTGACTTCAAAATATTTGAATGATGAAAACCGATCATGTGATATTGATCCAGATAAAATAGGTTTTGGATTATCAACTCTTCATGCTCTGATGAGAACTTTTGAATGTCTGTTACATATCAGTTATCGGTTAGACATCAAAAAGTGGCAAGTAAGAGGGCCAGAAGATAAAGCTTCTGTACAGCAAAGATCTGATGCAATAAAGAAATCATTTAAAGAGAAGCTTGGTCTTATTATAGATAAACCCAAACCAGATTACGGTTCAACTAACGACGGCAATACGGCTCGTCGATTTTTTGAGAATCCCAATCTGAGTGCAGAAATTACAATTACATCCGAATTCGATAAAAAAAAAAAAATATCAAATTTCTTCTAAAAGCTTTGTCATCTGGATACGAAATCAATTTAGAGTCATTTGAAAAACTAGCTAGAGAAACAAGGTCGCTGTACTTAAAAACATATTCATGGTACTGATAACCCACTGTAGATAAAATTTTAGTTTACAGTGTAGATATTATTAAACACTTCGTCTTACCTATAGGGCAACTATCAGAGGAGGCGCAAGAGGCCCGTAATAAGGAGTATCGCAGATATAGAGAACACAATACTCGGAACTCTCGGAAGTGCTCTCGTACATCCACGAATTATGATATGCTTAATATATTGTTAATCACATCAGATCCTGTGATAAATAGCTACAGAGAAATTAAAAAAAAAGACTGGATCATTGCCACCTGAGGAGGAACTGTTAAAAGCTCCTATCATCGTAAATAGATTAAGTCCCACATGTACAGATCCTCATAATGTTGAACTTGAAATTTATAGCAGTAAAGATGATTATTCTGATAACAGCTCTTCAGGATTTTAAAAAAGTGTATAATTTTCTTATTTTGATTAAAGGGATGTCTAAACTTGTACTTTAATGTCCTATGTTAAAAAGATAACTACAGTTTGTAGTACATACTTAAACGGATTTGTTTTGTTTTTGTTTAATTGTATCTAAAGTAAGTGAATAGGTAGAAATAAAACTATCATATTAAAAATAAAAAATAAATGTACATAAAATGTTGGATTTTTTATTTATTAATGTTACTTGTATTCGCAGGAAGGAAGAAAGTCAGCTTCGTCGTCTACTATTCCTGATAACAAGTCTATACTTGACAAAGAAACACAGGTTTCCGAGCAAGATATTTTGGATTCTCTAATATATAGCAGAAATAATTGGGACCTAACTGAAGTACGTGCAAGTACCATTGCTTTAAGAAATATTGAGTTCGGTTGCGTAACTCCCCGGGCCCCAAGAAACCAACAAATAGCAAAACTTATTGCATTTGAGTTGGATCTGGTGCTTGAAGAGAAACATACCATGACGTGTTCCAAGCTGTAGGACTTCATTAGAAAAGTAAGAGGTGAAGAATCTTTAGCAAATGTCAGCTTACCTAGCTGCGACGGATCAGATTAATTAATAGCTTTTGTGTTGTTTTATCAGTAATTCAGATACATCATTAAATTTTATTTTGATCATTATTATTTGTTATTATTTACCAAACTCGTGAAAATTCAAACATGTACACTTGGTTATTGAAAACCTTTTTTATATTTTTTTATATTTGGTTCGCCAAATTGACGCCGCCCGCCTGGTGGTAAGTCGTGACGACGTCTAGCGATTGTGGGCCACTCTCACAGCACACAATACTATAGAGAGTGGCCCTCAACTTGACGAGCTACTGATGTGCCTCTTCACGCTCCGCTTAAAGAACCCAGGATTATATGTGGGAGGAAACACGTGCACAGGCAGGGCGTTCCAGGCCACTATCGTTCGGCAGAAAAACGAACGTTTAAAACGCTCAGTTCTCGCGAACATGCTATCTACTGTGTGGGAGTGGCATATCTGCCGGGCACGCGTTGTTCGGGATCGGAAGGAAGAGGGTGGGATCAGATTGAAGAGCTCTTCAGAACACTCGCCGTGGTAAATACGGTAGAATGCGGCCAAGGAAGCTGTTGTTCGGCGCTGAGCTAGCGACTCAAGGCTTCCTGTTACCTCCGGACAATCTATAATACGGATAGCCCGTCGCTGCATAGCGTCGAGAGCGTCCAGCAGATACTTCGCGGAGCCATCCCAGAGGTGAGAGCAGTATTCGACGCAGGGTCTAATCTGCGTCTTGTACAGCTGATACCTCTGGTCCGGTGTAAAGAATCTCTTTACCTTATTCAGTATTCCTAGTTTCCGTGAAGCTAGCCCTATACATCTTTCGATGTAGTTTTTATTATTGAGCTCTCGACGAACGTCTATGCCAAGGATGTCAAGGTTGTCCTTCATTGGTAATAATGCATTCTGAAGAGAGGGTAGGGGAAGGAAAGGGGATTTCTTCGCAGTAAATGCATACGCCTGTGTTTTGCGGGCATTGAACTCGACCAGGTTCTCGGTACCCCGGTATTGATAGATACAGTCGAGGTTTCTGTCGAGATCAGCCACGACTTGTTGTCTATCCTCCTCAATCTCCATCCGCCCCGCCGCCGTACGAGCCCAGTAGCTCCCGTGCAATGTGCTGTCATCTGCATAGCAATGTATGTTCCCGAGGGATAGCATATCATTGATATGCAGAAGGAAGAGAGTTGGTGACAGCACGGACCCCTGCGGTACCGTAAGGAGACAACTCAGCTGCGCATTTCCGTAGTCAGGGCCACTGGCTTTCCGCGTGTCGAGTGATCGCAGCACTGCCCGTACATCGCATTGTCTGAGTACAATGTCAGGCATAGTGTGGCCACAGTTGGCGATGGCGGGGGGCTGCAGGCCACGGTCGTCGACCCGGGAATTAGCCGCAAAGAGGTCTGCGAGCATATCCTCTGGGTAACGCAGCGATGGCAGCGAGGGCTGACAGAAGTCAGATTGCACGGCTTTGGCCAGTTGCCAGTATCCACGGCTGCCCGTAAGATGGGAAGTGAGATCCTGACCAAGCCGCGCCATGCGCTGGGCATCCGCTCTCTTAGCTGGCCAAAGCGCCCTGCCTAGGCCCTCTTGCTGGATTTTGTGGCCCGGTTGTACGCTGCTTTGAGGTGGCCCACGTTTGGGTCGCGCACAGCCCGGGCCCTGATCCAGGCGCGATATGCCGACTGTTTTTGTCGAACAGCTTTGGCACAATCTCGCCCGAACCAGGGACGGGCTCTGCGGATACTGGCGACATCAGTGAAAGGGATGTAATATTCCATCTCTAAACTGATCTCGCCAGCAATCGCAGAAGCGCTATCCGAGGGAGCCTTTCCTACAAAGCAGCGCTGGCTCCATGGGACGGACGCATAATAATCGCGTAGACCGTCCCAATCCGCTGACGAGTAGTGCCATAGTCGTCATGACGTTTGTACAGCACGTGCAGGAGGTAATACCTTCATGCCAGCGTGAACAACACAGTGATCGGAACTACCCATTGGGGCCTCCTACCGAAACACTGTACTGGGCTGGGCGACTCGTCAGCAGTAAATCCAGCAGAGCAGGCGCGTGATCTGACCTGTCTGGTATCCGGGTGATCCCGCATACCATCTGGGTCAGACCGTGGGAGAGAGCGAACGCATGGGCGACTCTACCCGCATGATCAGTCTTGAGGGACCCCAGCCATTCAATGTGATGGCCATTGAAGTCCCCCAGAAATATTAGGTCAGCGTTCGGGAACCGCACCTGCGCTTCATCAGCCGTTTCGTGAGGTACTGGAAGAGCTTTGTTGTCTCTAACCTATGAAAATATAATATAAATAGGTGATTAATGCGTAGATTATTAACAATAGATGATTATCGCACTAACTAGTTTAAGCTGACCTCAGTTTTTATAGTAAATGCACTTGAACAGAGTTCAAGTTATGTTGGTTATTGTTTTTTAAGTAGTTAGCTAATATAATGTTATTTTGGACGTATAATGTGACAATTCCTATATATACGTAACGTTTAAAGTTAATTTTAAGGTCTAAATAATATGGTCCACCTTGCTTGTATCCAGACCGTTCACTGTGCAGCGTGCCCAATATTTCACAGTTTTCAAATTATTCAATATGAAAATATCATGAGTACAAGTTAACCTAACATTAACATAAAAATAACGTAACTAAACAGATGTCTTACATTAATATCATTTGGGTAAATTTAAATTTACCTTATACCAGCAGCCGGTGACGTTTATACTCTGCTACCTTTAGGGCTCGTTTAAGGAGACGCGGCGTGTCGAGCGGTGCGGTCCGCGAAGCGGGCCGCCAGAAACACAAACATACGGCAATATGTGTATAATAAGAGGACATAAACTAAGGGTACAATATTGGTATTATCATCTGAGCTCCCAATATCCCCATGAATCGAATATACGAGTAGTTGTAAAAAAGGACGGGGGCAAACTTTAAAAGTTCCATCACAAAAAAAATGGATAACACTGCACATCAATTGTCTTGCTTTACTACTTGCGAATGCCAATATTCTCTCAGATCTAAAATTATAATCAAATAAGTTCTCAAATAATTTAGGCACTTCTACTTCGTTAGCGGCGGAATAGCAACTTCTTTTTACACCTGCAGCTTTATTCCGTTGTTTTTAAAGTCCTGATTTTACATTTTTATATGAAGGTAATTCTTTGATGACATTTGGCTCCGAACCTAATTTAGCGCAACCACTGCATCATCTTATCTTATATAAATATAAATATATATATAAAAGAAAGTCGAGTTTGTTACAACACTTATAACTCGAGAACGGCTGGACCGATTGCCATGGTTTTTGATTTGTTGGATTTGTTTCCGTCACGAATAGCAGAATACATCTTAAAAACAAAGAAATAGATGCTGATTTGTTTATTACATGTAAAACATTAGTTGTACAATCCTGTCAAATAGTGTAACAACTACTTTTTTTTGGAGCTTATGGCCTGGTTGCTGAGAACTTTAAGCAAAAAATTTATTTTTTTATGAAGACATCATGTGTGCGTTCAGAAATTTATTTTTGTAAAATGTCTACAAAGTTCAGGTAGTGTTATATTTGTTTGTTTTAGCCATTAATTTTCGAAAATTATTTATTAATTATTTAATTTTTAATTCCAGAAAATAATACCTAAGATTTATTCTACAGTAAAAACATAAAATCATCGGAAAGGAACAAAATAAAAAAGAATAAAAAATCTGTTGGTAAAGGTTATAAGAATAAGGAAAAAAAATCTACAGGTTAACAAAAGTGTAAATGTCTTTTTATAGGTTGTATATGATTTTTCTTGATAAGATATTCATACGTAGTGGTTATTTACTCTTTGAGCTATTGTCTATGTCTCGAAAGTTGTCACTGTTATTATATTTGGTGGTTTTATGCGAGTGCACATTTTAATAACAATGCCGCGTCCTAGAAGATCTAATCTTTCCCAGCGAAGCCGTAATGCAATTAGGCAACGGAATATCGCGAGTCAATTATCTGATGGAGAACGAGAAATTGCACGAGAACAGCGCCGCGTTAGTATGGAGCAAAGAAGGGCCTTAATTCGTGCTTCTCAAACACAAGAGCAAAGAGAGGCAGCCCGTGAAACGGCTAGGTTAGAAACGAGAAATCGTCGAGCTTACCGTACAGATGAACAGAGGAATAATCTTCGAAGTGCAAGAAGAAATGGTTCAAGTATTGATTTGAATCGAGCAGCGTTTCTGTATGATTGCACCATCGACTACAGCTTGCATCGTTTAATTTGCATTGGTCCAATGGACGTTGTTTGCCATCATTGTGGAGCATTGAAGTTTGCTGGTGAAACGCCTGGTTTGTGCTGCCTTAGTGGTAAAGTGAAATTGCCATTATTGGTCCCGCCACCAGAGCCATTGTGCTCCCTGCTTTATGGCGAAACACTAGAATCACGACATTTTCTAGCGAACACTCAAAAATACAATGTCTGTTTCCAAATGACTTCATTTGGGGCGGAAATTATCGAAGAACACGGATATAATCCGACATTTAAGGTAATTTACGTTAAAAACTTTATTTTCTATCATTGTAAAAAAAATCTGGAATGTAGTTTGTTAGATTTCTGTATTTGTCTCTGAAATAAAAATGGCATGTTATTATTTGAAAAAAAAAAGTGTTTGTAAAAAAAGTGTTTGTAAATCTAACTATAACTATGGTTTTGACTTTACAGATTCAAGGCCAGATTTGCCATCGCATTGGATCATTGCAACCTATAGAAGATGCACAGCATAAATTCTTGCAAATATACTTCATAGGCAATATGGAAGAACAACTTAACCGGCGTCAAGGGATCAACACAGCTACGAAAAGAGCAATTCTCCAAGATCTGCAGCAAATGCTTCATGAACATCATGCATTGGTCAGGCTGTTCAAGACTGCTTTAGAGCGCATGCCAAGTGATGACTATAAAGTTGTGATCAGAGCAGATAAAAGACCAGCTGGAACACATGAACGCACATTTAATGCTCCAACAATCGATGAAGTGGCAATCCTGATTGTTGGTGAAAACTTGGAAACACGTGATATTGTACTTACACGACGCAATACTGGGCAACTACAAAGAATATATGAAACACACCGTTCATATGACGCGTTACAATACCCGCTGATGTTTTGGCAAGGAGACGATGGATATCACTTTAATATCAAAATGATTAATCCATTGAATGGTAAGATCAATATTGTTGTTTTCATTTTAACTTGATATAAATTTTATTCTGTTTGCTTTTAGTACTCAAAAAAAGTTGTCATTTCTAATTTAGTAGAGAGTAGCTGTAAGAGTCGTTAACCTATTACGGGTTCTAAAATACAATTTTTACTGCATTTGTTTCAGGTGAGGAAACTACCAAGAAGGTTAGTTCGATGAATTATTACGCATATCGTTTGATGATTCGTGAAAATTCTGACAATTATTTGTTGCGATTTCGTCGACTGCTTCAACAATATTGCGTTGACATGTACGTTAAAATCGAAACGGAGCGCCTGACTTTCATTCGGTTGAATCAAGCTAAATTTCGTTCGGAAGAGTATATCCATTTACGCGATGCAATTAGCACAGAAGGAGATTCAGAAAATTTTGGTCGATTGACTATTTTACCGGCGACATACATAGGTAGCCCGCGTCATTTGCATGAATATGCGCAAGATGCAATGACATATGTTCGTAATTATGGTCGGCCAGATCTAATCATTACATTTACATGTAATCCGAAATGGATAGAAATTATTCAATTGCTGCTTCCCGGACAAACATCAAGTGATCGACACGACATCACCGCACGTGTTTTCAGACAAAAAAATCGGTCACTAATGAATTACATTGTTAAGCAACACGTCTTTGGGAATACTCGATGCTGGATGTATTCAATCGAATGGCAAAAACGAGGCCTACCGCATGCTCACATTCTGATTTGGTTAGTCGAAAGAATTCGGCCAGATCAAATAGATGACATCATATGTGCGGAGATTCCTGCTCCTGAAACCGATCCAGACCTACATGATGTTGTAGTCACGAATATGATTCATGGACCGTGTGGCACTATCAACCGACAATCACCGTGCATGGTCGACGGCAAGTGTTCCAAACGGTATCCACGAAAATTGACGGCAGAGACCATTACAGGCAACGATGGTTATCCATTGTATCGGCGTCGAAATCCCGATGATAATGGTAGAACTATCACAACTAAAGTGAAAGGAAACGATTTCGTAGTTGACAACAGTTGGATTGTTCCATATTCGCCACTTCTTTCCAAAACATTCAAAGCACATTGTAATGTTGAGTATTGCAATTCGGTCAAGTCAATTAAATACATTTGCAAATATGTCACGAAAGGGAGCGACATGGCGGTTTTTGGTATCCAAACATCCAATACCAACGATGAAATCACGCGCTATCAAGTTGGTAGATATGTGAACTGCAATGAAGCAATTTGGCGTATATTTTCATTCCCTATTCACGAACGTCATCCCACTGTTTTACATTTCGGGGTGCATCTAGAGAACGGTCAGAGAGTATATTTCACAGCGTCGAATGCTGCTCAACGTGCCGAAACACCTCCAGCCACAACACTGACCAGTTTCTTTGCGATTTGTCAAAGCGATCCGTTCGCACGAACTTTGCTTTACTCAGAAATGCCACGTTATTACACTTGGAACGCTACATCGAAGAAATTTCAACGTCGGAAGCAAGGCGATGCAGTTCCTGGTCATCCAGATATGCGTTCTACTGATGCTCTTGGTCGTATTTACACAGTTCATCCGAAGAATGATGAATGTTTCTATTTGCGGTTGTTGCTGGTACATGTTCGAGAGCCAACATCATTTGAATCACTACGAACTGTTAATGGTATCGTGTGCCCCACATTTCGTGCAGCATGTCAAGACACGACAATCGCTGAAGCAATTATTTCTGCATCTCCAAGTCAGATACGCACATTATTTGCTATCATCATTTCAACATGCTTCCCATCGAACCCACGTGACCTGTGGAACAAATACAAAGATAACATGTCAGAAGATATTTTACATCGAATTTGCGTCAGCTCAAGAAATTCCGATCTTGAGGTGAATGAGGAGATCCATAACCAAACTTTGCTCTTGATCGAAGATATGTGTTACCTCATGTGCGGCAGTTTGTTAGTTAGGTTAGGAATGCCAGCGCCAGATCGCGGAATGAATGACGCATTTAATAGAGAATTGGAACGTGAACGTGAATATGATCCACATGAACTAATCCAATCAGTTCAAACGAATGTACCTCTGTTGAATCCTAAGCAGAGGGAAGTCTATGATACACTGATTAATGCAATTGATGATGGAAATGGCGGCTTATTTTTTTTGGATGCCCCCGGTGGAACTGGGAAGACATTCCTCATGTCATTGATTTTGGCCACTGTACGTGCGAGATCCGAAATTGCGGTAGCAATTGCTTCTTCTGGAATAGCGGCCACATTGTTAGACGGATGCCGTACGGCTCACTCAGCATTAAAATTGCCATTAAACCTTCAAACTACTGAACAACCGACATGTAACATTTCGAAACACTCCGCAATGGCCAAAGTTTTAGTAGCATCAAAAATCATCATATGGGACGAATGCACAATGGCGCACAAACGCGCATTGGAAGCACTAGACCGAACATTAAAAGATCTGCGCAATGACTCGAGATGTTTTGGTGGTGCAATGATTTTATTATCTGGCGATTTCCGACAAACACTACCAGTCATTCCAAGATCTGCCGACGAAATAAACGCTTGCCTCAAAGCATCAAATCTGTGGCGATATGTAAAGAAACTTCAACTGTCTGTAAATATGAGAGTTGCATTGTTGAACGATCTATCTGCTGATGATTTCTCGAAGCAATGGCTGACTATCGGTAATGGCCGTGTTCCTGTTGACAAATCGAGCGGTTTGATTTCATTTCCTCCAAATTTTTGCAATTTCGTATCATCAAAAGACGAGCTTATCAACAAAGTATTCCCGGATATCATTGCTAACCACAAAAATACTAAATGGTTAAGTGAGCGAGCAATTTTGGCCGCTAAAAATAAAGATGTAGATGACCTCAATTTTATAATTCAAAATCAAATCGTAGGTACTCTGTATTCATTCAAATCTATCGACTGTTTAACAAACGAAGAAGAAGCCACTAATTATCCAACTGAATTTTTAAACTCCTTGGATGTGCCTGGTTTACCACCGCACAATTTAAAACTTAAAGTTGGCTCGGTAGTCATCATGCTTAGAAATTTAAACCAACCAAAACTGTGTAATGGAACGCGTTTGGTGATAAGAAAACTGATGAGCAATGTGATTCACGCGTCGATACTTAAAGGAAAATTTAAAGATGAGGAAGTTCTTATTCCAAGGATTCCGATGATCCCAACGGATATGCCCTTTGAGTTTAAACGAATTCAATTCCCGATTCGTCTTGCCTTCGCCATGACGATCAACAAATCACAGAGCCAATCCTTGACTATTTGTGGCCTCAATCTAGAAAATGCATGTTTTTCTCATGGTCAATTGTACGTGGCATGCTCACGTGTCGGCAAACCATCCGCTTTATTTGTTCTTGCGCCTGACCAAAAAACAAAGAATGTCGTTTACCACAAAGTGCTTGAATGAAAATCCTATTAATGAATTAATACGAGTTTTCTTTTTTTTTCCAATCTGCACAACATAGTTTTCAATCATTTTTTTCTGACATGAGTTTGAAGTACTTAATTATTTTTTTTTTTTTTTTATTCTCATTCTGTATGTATGTTTTCATCATCATTCATCATAATAAAATACTTTTTTGTTTCTATCTATATAAATATATTATTTTGTATCATTGTTTTACGTTCATCAAAGCCTAAATTAGTTCAGCTAAAAAGTAACACGACATTCATTGACTGTTAGGCGGTACGAAGTTCGCGGGGTCAGCTAGTAATTATATAGATGGTACAGTCTGTTTAAATTCTTTCGACACTCGTTCTTTACAAAATGACATGATCTCCTGCACTTTATTTTTGGCACTATTAGTTTGACATAAATGCACAGTAGATTTGATCAATTTACTTTCCGTTTCTAAAATTGTCACAGTACCGTGGCATGTAGGCCTATTAATACACCGCCAATATGATGTTCCGTTTATAAACTCTTTCTTGACATGGTATTGA
Source organism: Nudaria mundana (assembly GCA_963556515.1). Classification (NCBI taxonomy): domain Eukaryota; kingdom Metazoa; phylum Arthropoda; class Insecta; order Lepidoptera; family Erebidae; genus Nudaria; species Nudaria mundana. The sequence continues at coordinate 16,486,700 of OY748302.1, read as the reverse complement.
TGACCTTCCAGAAGCAGTATACGTCCTCCTCTCTGGGAAGTAATAACTTTTAAATGCGCCCTATTGTCACTTGTAGTTGGTAAATCAGACATGTTTGCAAATAGAACTTCTGTATGCATCAATCACTTGATATATAACTACTAAAACGCAAATTACTTGAGTATTATACTAATTATATTGAGGAAGTACCCTCATTTGTATAATACAGTGTGTGCAGTTAAATAGTATGCATATATGGGGTAGACTGATGAATGATTTATCATCCTAAGTGTACTAATGGGGGTCGAGAGGAAACTAAAACGTGACTGGAAAACTCGTAATGCAGAAGTGTATTTGTCTAAGTTTTCTTTTCAAAAAGACATTACTGTCGTATCTCACATACCAAAAAAAAACAAAGTTGTTCTACTCATGTCAAGCCTTCATCACAATGCTCAAATAGATGAATGGACCGATGAAAAGAAGAAAACCGAGATAAACATATTTTATAATGCAACTAAAGGTGGAGTGGATGTTGCAGATGAGCGGTCGGATACATATGATGTAAGCCGAAATTCAAGGAAATGGCCTCTGAAAGTATTTTATGCAATGCTAAATGTGGCTGGCATAAATGCTAATATCAAATTACACTTATCAAATAATAACAGCACTCAAAAACGTCGTAATTTCCTCAAAATACTGGGTCGGACTCTTGTCAGCGAACACTTGAATAGTCAAATATTGGATAGAAACAGGCGTTACTTGGCGAAAATCCATGACAAAACAACTTAGGCTTAGGCTGTTCTCTCTGAGACAGTCTTGATAATGCCTCGTTTAGAGGCGAAACAATTGTCGACGTTTTGTTGTCCTTTTGATTCTGCGAAAAATTAATGCTATTAATTAATGCTAAAAAGGTTTTTCTTAAAAAATTTTTACTTACCATTGTTTTGACTTGAATAGTCGTAAAGCAATACCACAATTACCTAGTAATTTGCTTAAAAGAATTCGTGAATTTAGTGGTGAATCCTCTCAGGAAACACCTGCTAGACTAACAGGTGTACGAAAAAGGTGCCAAGAGTGTCCTTTTGCAAAACATCGCAGGACAGCACATGTTTGCGAATCTTTCATAAGTATATCTGTCAAGAACACATTGTTCCGTTATGTCAACAATGTGATGTAGAGAGAATTGATTAGTAGGTTATAAGGCTGATTTTGTGATCATTAATTATTGATCTTATTGTTAAATTACCAAAATGATAAAACTGGAAGCCTGAATTTTTTGTGTTAATTGATGTGTAAGGCCAAGGGCCGAAAATTGATATTTTTTTAGATAATACCTATAATTTTAAAAACCAATTAAGTAATTTGACAAACCCCAAAAATAAGGGTAGTAAGTAAGATGTTAAAAACTTATTAAAATAAAATAGCATTATTTTTCGCAGAGTTTAAAAAGACAACAAAACGTCGTAGTAGCAATATGAGTTATCACTAGTACGTGAGCGTGACCTCGAGCGGTTATGTCTCGGAATGCTTCTGTCGTTTCTGGAACGTGAGCGGGAAAGTCTATGCAGGTCCATGCTCATTGCCTCCAATCTGCGGCTGAGGTCCGATACGGTACGAGTGAGCATGGCTACGTCAGTACTTTCGGCGGTCGTTGATGTTGTAGCTGCTACTTGCCTAGGGACTGGTGCACCTACTTGCGCGGTTACTGGAACGACGTCGTTCACGCGATCCGCTAACTCGGATAGGTCCTCCAGAGTCATTTTACACTGCTGGGCTGCTATGCAGGTCTGCAAATGTGTAGGCAGCCTACTAGTTCAAATGGATTTGATGAAATCTGAAGGAACATTAGAACCAGCAAGTAGTTGTAAGTGCCGGAGGAATTGACTAGGCTTCCTGTCACCCATCTCTTCGTGCATGAGAAGCTGTTGTATCTTCTTTTCTTGCGAGGCTGACAGTCTTCGTATGAGCTCGGTCTTCAACGTATCGTATTTGTTTGAAGCCGGTGGAGAAACGATCAAATCGCGTACTTCCGATGAATGCTGCGGTTCGAGTTGAGCCAGGACGTAGTTACATTTTGTGTCGTCGGCGATTACTCTGGATAGCACGAACTGTCCCTCCATTTGTGCGAACCATAGCTCTGGGTCATTGGGGTTGAACTTCGGGATCTTGACTCCTACTCGGTAAGCTTCTCCCAACACCACATCCGTAATCGTAGTTGCGGCTGTACCAGGCTGTCCGGATGGATCCGTCATTCTGCGGCCGGGAACAACGCTCAATGATGATGATTACGCGGTTTGTTACTGTAGTTCAACCGGGAACGGCGCTCAGATGATGATGATGATGCGGCTTGTAACTGTGGTTCAACCGGGAACAGTCCTCCGATGATGATTATTATTGTATTCAAGCACTGGTTGCTTGATATCGAGTGTCTCCAGTAAAGTCGAGGGTCACCAGTGACGTCGGGAACTTCAGCAAGTTATTTTATATCTTTGAACGTCGGGGGTCACCAGTGTAGTGGTTGTTGGGAGGTATTATTGTGGGACGTTTACAGTAACACAGTATGTGGATGAATGAATATTTATTGTTGACATGCATTCGCTTTTATAATAATGTAAACAAGTACCTATCGTACTAGAATATTCCCGATGATACAAAACTGGTTTAGGTAGGTGTGGCTTAGACAATAGGAACAAGTTTAAATACCTATACTTATGTTGTACCTACGAGTTGTTTACTTGTTGAAGTGCGTGTGCACATCTAGCTATTGGTGGAATATTATGGTAGGTACTCGAAAGTTCTGGATGCGCCTTCTTGTAGTATCTAGACGTATGACGTCAGAGATAAGGTTGCGCCACAATAATATCTTAATTTTTAATACAAAAGTAATAATAACTAAAATAATAATTTTATAACAAAAATAATAATTAAATTTTCCTGTCAAAGAAAATTGTAATAAATTCTTGCTTCAGATTAGAATATCGAACTATAATGACGCCATGGTAAAGTAGAAGCATTATTTTTTTTAATTTGACGGTTGTCGTCATTTCCATCAAGTACCACTCTATTGATTCTTTGCGTGTACAGTTTATGGTTTTTAGACCTTATAACAAACATAGGGTATCTAAAAGTAGTATTACAATTTAATGCACTTTTATATTTGTTTAAGGTTATTTTTTTTGTAACAGATTTTTTTACACCTTTAGCCTTCATAACAATATTACTCAGCGTATTAATACAGTACAACTTAGCTCTTAAACCAATAAACTCTGATATGACATCTCCGCCCATTTCATCCTTAAAGAAACCAGGTATCTGTTTATAACAATGTAGTATCCCATAAATATTATTAATCTTAAAATTACTTGTATCGAAGTATTGAATATTATTTTTCATGTCTTCATAAAAATCTTTGGTACGTATTAAATATAAGAGACTGTCGGTATCAGTATAACATAGTTAAATGTTCTTTTGGAATATTCTTTTCATTATAGAATAATGAAAATTATATAGGTGACTCTTTGCTAATTCCAATATCGCAAAACCCATATATATTGGTCGATCTAAAACTACTTTCGCCGGTTGTAATTGAATGGCAACAAGATTTTCAGAAATTATAGCAAGGTTTTTGAAATTAGGAGCGCCTATATATTTTTCAGCACCATTAACTTTATTAGTTTTATTGAAGTCATCTTTCCATACATTAACTAACTTAACATCAACTTGTTTTCTTTTATTTTCAATGGTTTTCCCAAATATGGAATAATTTTGCTTTTTAAAAAACTCTTTTTCAAAATCCGAAGTTGCTTTCTGTCTGAGTAGAGTATAAGATATATATAGTTTTAAAATCTTTTTTTGCGTAAACGACAATATTCTATGAATTTTTAACACTATAATACCGTATTTTATGCACTCTTGCAAATGGATATAATGTATAACATATTTATATTTATCATAAAGATTAGCTATTAATTTACTAGTTTTACTCGAGCATGTTATAGGAGGAACAATTTTTTCTGGTGCAAATGGTAAATCAGAATGTTCGTCGTGTATTGCAGAAGGATAATGAATATCTACTTCAAGTATATAACCTTCATCACTGGCAGATGAAACAGAGTTTATATTGAATTTTATAATTTCACTATCCGTGAGAAATCTAAAATTGCCGACCGGTAATCTTTGCATCATGGCATAACCATATAAATTAACG